>CM076583.1:1312139255-1312328981 GCA_034641835.2 Pinus albicaulis | reverse complement strand
AGATAGAGTACCGACGTTCATTGTTCCAAATACAAACTAAAGTACCCAAAATCCTGCAACAGAGAAAAATGCTAATCATGTGAGGAGTGTGATATGTCCAAAATATAAAAAGACCATCAGACCATATCAATAAACCAGCAACATAGACCAGCATCGCTAGTTTTGAAGGCAGAGTGATAAACATTAATCATTTTTTTTTCACAAGATAAAAAACGTTGTTTTGAATATATTATATGAAGTAAAATAGTCCATGAAGTTATTACATTTTCACATCTGAAGATTGGAACCCAAATATCCATCCAGAAAAGTGGAAGTCCCACCCCGGACAGTGATAGAAAAATACCCCATGTCACATACAGGGACTTGATATAAAACCCAGTAACGGTCCACATGGAGATTATCGACAATCTGAGAAAGCATCCAAATATGCCCGAGGCATCTATAAGAAAGTGAAATAGCAGTATGTAGAATAGTAAAGCAGTAGATAGAGTACCGACGTCCATTGTTCCAAATACAAATTAAAGTACCCAAAATCCTTGAACAGAGAAAAATGCTAATCATGTGAGGAGTGTGATATGTCCAAAATATAAAAAGACCATCAGACCATATCAATAAACCGGCAACATAGACCAGCATCGCTAGTTTTGAAGGCAGAGTGATAAACATTAATCATTTTTTTTTTCACAAGAGAAAAAATGATGTTTTGAATATATTGTATGAAGTAAAACAATCCATGAAGTCATTACATTTTCACATCTTAAGATTGGAACCCAAATATCCATCCAGAAAAGTGGAAGTCCCACCCCAGACAATGATAGAAAAATGCCCCATGTCACATACAGCGACTTGATATAAAACCCAGTAACGGTCCACATGGAGATTATCGACAATCTGAGAAAGCATCCAAATATGCCCAAGGCATATATAAGAAAGTGAAATAGCAGTATGTAGAATAGTAAAGCAACAGATAGAGTACGTACCGACGTCCATTGTTCCAAATACAAATTAAAGTACCCAAAATCCTTGAACAGAGAAAAACGCTAATCATGTGAGGAGTGTGATATGTCCAAAATATAAAAAGACCATCGGACCATATCAATAAACCAGCAACATAGACCAGCATCGCTAGTTTTGAAGGCAGAATGATAAACATTAATCATTTTTTTTTCAGAAGAGAAAAAACGCTATTTTGAATATATTATATGAAGTAAAACAATCCATGAAGTCATTACATTTTCACATCTGAAGATTGGAACCCAAATATCCATCTAGAAAAGTGGAAGTCCCACCCCAGACAATGATAGAAAAATACCCCATGTCACATACGGGGACATGATATAAAATCCAGTAACGGTCCACATGGAGATTATCGACAATCTGAGAAAGCATTCAAATATGCCCGAGGCATCTATAAGAAAGTGAAATAGTAGTATGTAGAATAGTAAAGCAACAGATAGAGTACCGACGTCCATTGTTCTAAATACAAATTAAAGTACCCAAAATCCTTGAACAGATTAAGAAAAACGCTAATCATGTGAGAATTCTAAGTAAAGTTAATCTATTAACATTGCGAATAAAATTACACCGAAGTCAAAAACATTGCCTGGCCATACTCATGGCAAATTTGTCATAAAAAAATCAAAAAATTAAGAAGACTGCCCTCATACGGGGAAACCAGTCTTGAATGTTTAATTTACAGAATTCAAAAATATTACTTAAAGGTCCAGCACGGTAAAATAAACTAAAAGCAGCCCAATTAACTGGGCCTGCTAAGCAAGAAAAACAAATTAACCAAACTACTCCTCCGCTGGTTCCTCCACGATTCGGCACCATCCTTCGAAAGGTCCAGGATCGCTAGGTGCTACCTCCACATGCATGCCACGACTCCCCTCCTGAAGGCCCGAATGCTGGCCGGCTTTTTCCGAGCTCAGACCCGCCGGACGGGTGCATTCTTCCTCCGTTTGGGCCTCCTCGCGGAAGACCACAGTGACTAAAGCCGTGATTCTTGGGCGGTTGAGAGAGAAATTAAAGGAAAATTGTGCAGTGCGCGTCGTGGGAGAAGGTGAACTAACGGTGGGGAAGCCAGGAGCATGGGAATCCATACGGTGGCCAGATGCTACAAGCCGACCCTGCCCACTCCTAGTATTTGGATATCGACCTAAGTAATAATCACTGGACTGGCCGGAAGTCTACTCTATTGAGGGGCTGGACGGAGCGCGCCGGGGTTGACGTCTAGTGCTCCCCCTGCGGAAACGCATCCTATGACGCACGCGAGGCATGGGTGCAATCTCAGGCGCAGTGGGCACAAGAGGAGACGAAGAAGCAGAATTCCAATTAACAGAGGAAGACAGACAGAGACAGAACCGAGAGAAATGAAAATATGCAGCAATGTCTAGGCAGAAGTTCAGCTGGCCACTTCTCCTTATCGTCACAGTTAGCAGGCAGTGTAATCCAGCAACCGACTTGTCTGAAAAACCATGGCTAAACGCCATTTTGTCGACCCGTCTGCAATGCAATCAAAGGACGCCCATCATAATTAATCTCTGATCATTAATAATGAGAGCCGAAGGCCGGATCAAATTGGAGTGTGCAGAATCGCTAAGAGGAGTGGAGGTCCGATCTTGAACAGTGTTAAAAATTAATTAATGCAGATTTGATGTGAAAATTTAATTGAACAGCATTAAATGTTAATGCGATTGATATGAAATCGCCATATCCATGTCCCATCACCTTAAACGCCATCGAATGCACCCGCAGCCGGGAGCAGGGCAAGTTTTTATTGAGGACACGTGGCAAAAATTGATTGGAGCGGATCTTTGTTTGGGCCTCTCGCGCAGTGGAAATCCGGACCCGTAAAATATTAGGGCGAATTTGATAAGAAATTCGCGTCACAAAATTGGCCGACGTCAGCAGGCTATTTTGGAACGCGAATTTGGTTTGAATTATGGTTTATCGCTGTTTGAAGTCCGGCGGGCTCGACTCAAGAACAATTTTGTTTGATCCCATTTTATAAAATTTGTGTTGGTTTTCTTTGATAATACACATATTTATAATAAATCACGGGAATACCACACTAAACATGTGGAAAATTTATATAAATAATTATTGAGAACAATCATTTTTATGTAAAAATATCCAAGGCGAGGTCTGTGTAGAGAACCGGGGTCGTGAAAATTGTTCAAATATAAAAATCCCGCTTAATAAAGAGACAAAATTGTTGTGCTTTTGGAACTTGACCCGAGGATTGGACATGAGTTAACAAACAAAAGGATAGCGGAACCAGACTTGCACCCGTGGTCAATCCCTCTACCAAAACCACGAGCGGAATCACAAAAGCGGGTTGCCCATATCGCACCGCTTTTGCGGAGTAGGCGATATTTCCTATTCGCGAGCGATTCCATAGGGAATGCGACACGTGGCGAAGTGACCCCCGGAAAACCACCGTTTAACCCGCGCCATCGCACGTTAAAGCCCGACGTTGGAAGCCGAACGAAATTTCCAAGAGTCGTTGATTTGGAGAAGGGCCATCGGACGGTGGTCACACGTTGAACTTGCCCGGAGGTTAACTAAGGTGTGCGGAGGATAGCCAGGTACGATACGAGTGTTTGATTGGTTATTGATATATATAGGTGGGGCCGGAGTATAATGAAATTGTTTAATTAAACGATTAGCAGATAATTAGCATAAGTCTGGAGCGTGATTGTTGTAAAGCTGGGTGGTGAAATATAGAGCCGAAAGTTCATTACAAGTTATTTATTTAAAAAGAAACGTGGAGTATAAATACAAAGTGTTGAAAGTTAAACATTGGTTATAAGGCTTGGAGATAATATAAAGTCGGGAATATAAATTAAAGTCCAACCATTGTGGATATTATTTATTTATCAAATTCTACGAATTTGATAAATAAACCCGAAGAAAGAAGAAGTCAATTAAGACTCAGGCTGGAGGAAAAGAACGGGGTACACCAAGGGAAAATGCTGACACAGCGATTGTAGACACACCGGCTCTCCTTGGGGGTCCAATTTCAGTTTTGTTGCGTCACACGATGATCTCTCTTCTCTGGCATTTACTTGTATTGAAGATCACTATTCTAGGAATAAGGAGTTATTTTCTCCAAAAATAACCCTAGCAAAACATTGACAATGCATCAAGGATATCTTTCTATGCTTCATAAGCACATTTGTTCTACTTCTAAATCATGTCTTGGAAGTGGTTGTTGTGCTGGAAATTATTCACCAGTTGGTTTCATACCAAAGTCTTTTTCACATTTTCAGCATCCAATACATGAAAAAGATAATGGCTTAAAACAACATAAATATTTGAAATTTTGCAAGAATTGTCTGGCACACTTTGAATATGAATTTTGAAGTCAAGTGCATGATGCTGTATAGGATCAAGTGTCATTTTGAATACCAAATGTTTCACAAGAAACTTCTCGACATGCTACCCTGCAGTAAGGATTAAATGACAATATTGCATCAACTATTTCCATAATAAAAGTGCACCTCGGCCATAAGACTAAACAACTACAAATGTTGTAGATCTAAAAAGACCACACAATCAAATGTATTCCACAAGGCCAATATTGTATGAAAAATGAAAAGGAGTTTGCAACAAAAAATACCTTAGGCAACTAATTCAATTAGATACACCAAACCATCAGCAAAAAGGAAAACCAGCCTACTCAAAAGGCAAGCGTTTACCTCCTTTGAAAAAATTTTGAGTTTCGAAACAAGGGCCTTTATTGTCTTGTCAATGCCCCTAGTAATTTGAATGGGGTTTGCACCTGCTGCAACAACCTAAACAAAAAGGTTTCATTTCAAATTATTTTCCACAAATTTAAGATACAACCATTGTCAGTTTTGTATTTCCTGACAAGCTCATAAATTTTGACAAAAGAACCAAATTTTTTTAATAATTGATAGCAATTTTTTCACTCAAAAACTATCTTAGACTCAATAATCCCAACCCAAAACTAAAAAACCAAACACCGTAAGACCCTACAAAAATGAATAGATGATCTTAATCCAGTACTATCGACAAAAAGTTACCTTTACACCCTCACTTATTAAACCATGTGCTGTTGAATTTTAACTTCAACTGCTGCAGCAGAAGGACGGATGCAGCAACAACATTTTTTTTTGGAGGTTGCTTGCATGCCATCCAGAAATTTAATTCGGCATTTAAAATTCCTGCAAGTTTTTTTTGTAGACGGCCACAGCCATATTTCTGTACAGGATTGTATTTAAACACAACAGCCAGCATTAACGCAATTCACCAACCAGAAATTAAACAAACAGAAATTTACCCGACAATTTTGTAAATTCAAAAGGAGGACACGTGGAGAATTAATATTGGATCGCATGAAATTGAAGGGAATCTGAAAACCTGAAAACCGGACCCGAATTTTTTATATGGCACATTGGATTGAGAATTCGAGTTAAAATTAGGCAGACGTCAGCATCCCATTTTGGAACGCGAATTTGGTTTGAAATTCAATCTATTTAGACTTTTGAAGTCAGACGGAAAGGGTTCTTTAATGTTTTGATAGTTTAATATATACATATGTTATATATATATCATATGCGAAATGAAAGGTGGGCCATAGAATTTAGTTTTAATTTTATTCTTTTTAAAAGAGGGTTTATTATAATATGTTTTATATGTTCCGGCATATAAAAATAAAAAGGTCGAAAAAGCTTGGTAGTTTTTTTTATAGACAGTACGTAAATTTTTTATTACATAGCAGTGTGTAAAAAGTGAAAAACTGAGTGTAACTTTTAAGTGTGTATGCACAGCAGTGCGAAAGGGAAAAACACAGCAGAGTGTCTTAGAGACAGAGTATGTTTGTTTTGAACAGACAGTGAGTTGGTTTTATGCACTGCGTTTTGTAGCAGTCATAATTTTGTAATCCCTCTCAGTGAGGAAGTAGTGTAATAGTTGTTTTTTGAGTTATTGAAGGGAATAGAAGTTTGTTTTCAAAGTATTGAAACTCTGTCTCCTGTCAAAGAAATTTTTATTTTCTGTGTGTTAGAGGAAGGGAGATTTATTTTCCATTCATTGTTCTGGAATTTTTCAATATTCCAACATGTGCAAGAACAACGGATGTTGTGGTTCCATCCCCAGCTAAATCATTTTTCTTTGCCGCAGCTTGCCTTACCAACTTGGCCCCAATATTTTCAACTGGGTCCTCTAATTCAACCAATAAAAAGGCCAAAACCATAGCATTGAGATACATTTCATTACACTGTCAATAACAATAAAATTTGAATCAACCATAACCCTTTCCTTTTATTGTTGTGAAAAGCTTTATGCATTACTCTAATGTGGCTAGTCCATAGGCCAAGTAGACCACTGGGTAACAAATATGTTTCCTTTCACCTTTGATTTTCAAATTATGCCTACCAAATCTAAGACATTTAAGAGGGGGAACTAATACAACGTTAAAAAGAAAACCAGAGCACACATCTACAAATTACCTCCTTAGCTACTGTCACACCATCATTAACTATTTTCGGAGAACCATGCTTGCTCTCCAAGACAACATTTTCCCTTCGCCCCAAGGGTGACTCCAACAAGATCAGCAAGTTTGTTCACACCGCCTGCAAGACAAATTGACAATGCTTTCAGTAAGTGTGCAATTGAACGCCAGACCATATGCCAAAACAACCCTCCATGAAAAATTAAAATAACACATTAAAATCGAATATAAGTGGACAAGGAAAGATCCACCGCAGTGAAGTTTCACGTGCAGGTGACCTTCCTTTAAACATAATTTTTTCTCTGACCTGCAATTTTTTTGTCACTGAGCCATCCTTGTTGAAGTACAACTCCTTTTCCATAGCTCTTGTATTAACTACCTTCTCTTTGTCACGTAATCTCAGAGTCCCTCTTCTGCTTGAGCGATTAAAGGAAATGGGTGAAAAAACTGAAAGAGAAGACAATTGTCTGCCATAATTATCAAACATTGCACCCAACTTCTTCCCCTTTCCATTGTTATCCAATGAGGTAGATGTGGCAATTGTTGTCATACTGCCCAAAGCAGAGGCCATCTTCTCTTATCCTGAATATAGAATTACAAGATCTTCATATTAGTATGAACCTTAAAAAACATGACTCCCATTTCTAAAAACCACTTTTAAGTTGTAACAGGCAAACTAAACAACTATCGCAACTTTTGGAAACTTCTGGAGCATTAAGAGAGAAAAAACCAAAGAGAAATACAACCACAATCCTCATTTTAATGATACCGGACTATATATTTGCATTAAGATAATAGAAAGAAATCACAACTATATTAAGGCCAACACAAAACAATCTTTAACCAGTGTCTCTCGCGGCCTTCAGGTTGCCATGCTAGAGGTTGCATATTTTTAATTTAAATTCTTGACCTCTCGTGCCCATCTATGAATGCATCCAATGGGATATCTACATTGAATGCTCCTTTATATCCCCAAAAACAAATTCCCTACTACAAGAGCACCAATATTGATGGATCACCCCACACCATCCCACCCACTAGAAACGGTGAAAAAGGAAACCTGAGAAACCTTCTGAAATATCTCAAGATGACTATATGGGTGGTTCTTATGAATCAATCAACCATTCATAACATGCTCATCAATCCAAACCATAAGTATTATGTGACAATATTCAAGCAGGCACTGAATCGGATTTCTGAAGCTATGTTAGAGAAACCCTAAACTCTCACTGAAAATAGGTGAAATGTGGCACCACTCAGAGATTGACATGTGCCAATTGGTACAAGTGGTAGACAATTGGAATGCTCAAACAACGAGGTGATGCGGCAATGACATGAGGGAGAAAATATCAGAAAAGCCCCAAATCTGGAGAACTAAAGCTCATCACCAACCTGAGATTGACAACTTTACATGATGTAACCTATGAAATCGTAAATGGAGAAATCATATTAACAATAAAGTAACCTATGTAACAATAAATTCGGATTCATCCTGGGAGTGGTAATGGGAGAAATCATAGTGAACAACAGGAAACATGCAGAGTTGCTTGCAATCAAATAGATGAAAAAACACATACAAAAAACCTAGATAATAATCATGAACAAGCTTAATATTGAATTATGAACTGTAAAGGAACTTACAAAATGTGACATTACGAACCTGGTCAAGCGCAAAAGCAAAAATATCCTGGACATGACCCTGGTTGACAAGTTGTATTGCTCATGATGCAAGAGGATTTGTACCTGCACTGCCAAGTCAATCAAAATCCATCATTATCTATACAATAAATACAAGTAATTGATGTAGTATTTTTTACTCTAAGTTGCATTCTTATGATAATGTTAGAACATATGTTGAAAATGTCAAAACATACCTGAATAAGCTCCTCTTCGTTTCAAGAACAATTTATTGGAGTCGCATGAACTTGGAGCAAGCCTCCCATGATCTGAAAGAGTAGCAACTAAGTCAACAGTGACTTTTTTGTTGCTACGCTGGATCGAGGGAGGTTTGCTCCAAGATTAAATCGCTCCAATAAATTATTCTCTACTAAACAGGGCCAACCACGTGAAGGTGGAAGCTCTTATCGCCCCTCCCCCCCCCTCACATCACTCTCAATTCCCCAATACCCAATCTATATTTCATTTTTTACTTTCATGAGCATAAAAAAATATTCAATAACTAATAAAAAAACAATTCAACAAAAAGTATGCAAGGAAACATTGCAATTAATGCTTGACATAAAAATGGTATGATAAATGAGTTTTTTATATAACGCAAAAAACATTCCAAGTATGGTAACGTTTGTCTTATAATAATACAATATTTTACATTGTCAAATTTTCTTTTTTCTTCTTCCTATTTTTAAAGCTCCTAATTACATCATCAATATCATCGTGCTCTGCTCCTGTTTCGTGCCTTTCCACCCGCACTGCTGACCTAGTTGCGTATTCACGATGTCTGCGCTCATCCAGTGACGGGGCATCGCCTACAAAAACAGATGATATTAAATTTTAATTGTCAGTTTTTAAATATCATTGAACTAGTTCAATAATATTAATAAAAAAAATTGCAATGAGATTATTTACAGGGTGCACCAGTTGTCACCGCTGACCTAGTTGCGTTGTCACGATGTCTGGTCTCATCCAGTGACGGGGCATCGCCTACAAAAACAGATAATATTAAATTTTAATTGTCAGTTTTTAAATATCATTGAACTAGTTCGGTAATATTAATAAAAAAAATTGCAATGGGATTATTTACCTGGTGCACTAGTTGTCGCCGCTAACCTAGTTGCGTTGTCACGATGTCTGGTCTCATCCAGTGACGGGGCATCGCCTACAAAAACAGATAATATTAAATTTTAATTATCAGTTTTTAAATATCATTGAACTAGTTCGGTAATATTAATAAAAAAAATTACAATGAGATTATTTACCTGGTGCACCAGTTGTCGCCGTTGGGACTGTTGCCCTGTCTTCCTCTCTGGTGGTAAGATCCTCAAGGGAAACATTCTCTGTCATTTAAACAAAAAACGTTATAAGGACAACCATCAAGGTATAATTAGAAAAAATTATGAGTGGAAATTAATTACCGTCACGGCCCTCACTGATAGTAGCATTGTCGGCCTGGTCCCCACTACAATGATCAGGTTGCACGTGAGGATCATCTACATCTGGCTCTAAAACTGGGTTATTTTCCTCGTCGGTAGTGCTGCTCCCCTGATTTAAACAAAGTTGTTAGACATTAAATTTATGGACGAAAAAAAAAATATTGAAAGGTTAATGTTTTACCTTATCAGGCATTCTGGATCTTGGGACCTGCCCCAAGCTTCTGCGACGTTCAACTACAGCTTGATAGCCGAAACAGAAAGCGATATTTTTATCTTCCTCTGTAGTTTCTGTTCCGAAGTCATCACCCTCCATTACATATGATTGTGTATTTTTAATCATATTTGATAGGATTACAAAAACGTTGGAAGGCGATACAATTAATTATAAGATGTTTAGCTACTTAATTACAATTCTTGCAGCTAATTTCAAGTAGCCACCCTGGTCGAGCTTGTGATGGCCCTTTTTCTCAATCCTAGCTTTGGTTGCCTTTGAGGTGTCAGGCAACCTAGCATCAAAAGATTGAAGTCAGATATGACATAGCACACTTTTATTTTAGACATAAATAAAATTAAAGCTATTGAATTAAAGTTGTAATTTACCTTGCGGGTCCAGTTGGCATTTTTCCTTCTTTCTTTTCCATTTTCTCTTTTCCGTCATGGATGAGTGCTCTCCACTCACTCTCTGAAACTGCGAGAGGACGCTCATATCTAGGGTTAAATTGAAATTGTGTCCTATAGGTGTCCCTGGTATATTTCAAATATTTTTCGGCTACCTGAGCCACCGCTGTTCTGTCAAATGTGCCGACCCCAAAAAGGGCTTCTAGATAATCTAGAAGTTCTTTTTTTAGATTGGAATTCTGGGAATTCCACCCTATACGTATGGTTGGGCCAAAAATTACCAACGCATGGCTCTCCAGAATCCTGTAGAACTCATTATTTCCTACACAGAATAAAACCAAAAAAGAAGAAGATATTATCATTAATTTAAAAATAAAAATCATGATAAATATGTTTTAGATAAAGTACATGAAATAGTTAAAATATTAAAATTTACCTGGGAGTTGTACATGCTTTATAAGGACACCCTCATCGTTCACCAACAACGTGCCATTAATGGTCCCTGTGGAGCTGACACGTGTAGCTCCAGGAAACGCAATAATGTAGTTGGCCATATCAGCCTCATCATTGCCAACATGTTCAGCGGTTGGCTGGGTGTCTGCTTGGGCAGGGTGTGTTTCTTGGCTGGCACCTACAGGAGTAGAAGGTGTACGAGAGGGTTGCTGGGCAATCTCTTGCCCTTGTGTCCCACTACCACCAACACCAGGTTCAGCAAGTGCCAGAAAACGCTACATACAAAAGAAATTTTTGTTAGTTTAGTCAATGTAAAAATTAAAAATCAAACTATTACAATTCATCTCATGCAGAACAAAAAAAATATCCTTTTGAATTTTTATTATTACCTGATATGTTTCTAGCTGGCTCATAAGTTTTTTTATCCTCTGTTATGTTTCAGGTGTTTGAGGCGCGTCTATCAAAGTATTAAATTCCGACCTTGCATCTCGTGCCTTTTTTCGCAACAAGAACACTGGAGATAGGGATGAAGAAAGCTCTTCCTCAAAGAGGGAATCATCAGGCGTACCATGGCTAGGTGTATGCATATTTGAACAAAATTAATATTATTTCAATTATGTAAATAACTAAAATACCTAAAGATAGAGCAATGCTGGCACTTTACATGTTCTTCCGCTGGCCTCTTTCCGCGATCATCCTGTCTCGGGGTTGTTCCTGCACTGCTCTGATCAGTCTGCTACATTGCAATAAAATTATAAATGTAAAAACTTGAAAACAATATCTAACTTGAAAACACAAAATGAAAACTGAAATAATTTCTAATAAGACACCGGAAGAGAGAGTTAGAGTTTCAAATATGCCTTGCATTGAATTCAGTCCTGGAAACATGTCATTGCACATTAAGGCACCCAAACATTCAATCCACGAATGATATATTTAAGTAGGCTTCTCATATTCTGGGAAAACACCATACCTATAATGCATTCACTTGCATGTATAAAGGGAAAGGAAAACATGTTTTCATACAACGGTGACAAAGGCATCTTGGGGAAAGGTATCTTCACTTTTTATTTATGTTGTTCACCCACACCACTCTCGTGTTTTCACTAATCCTATTTGGTAATTTTTGGATTCAAATTAAGTTAAGACCTTAAGTATTTTTTGACCTTTTGGTGTAGTTTTTATAAGTGGCATGTATGGATTTTCCATTAATTCTGCACTTTTTCTCTTCATGCGCATGTTTCCCTGGAAATCAAATGCATGATTTAGTCCTATACATTTAACAAGTTGTTGGATTAACTCCATAGGAAATATCATGTTTCCTATTCAATCAAAATTTATCTCAGTTAGGGTAGGTAGGAAGGTTTTCCCTTTGTATTAATAGGGCACTTCTAGCTTGCATTTTATTATATCTTTCAAATTTAGTGTCGTTTCAATTAGGGCATGAATTTTTGCAACTTTCAAGGTGAGAATGAACAAAGACAAATTTTTGTGATGGATGATTGTATATGACTCCATGGCTAGAGGAAAAGGCACTAATATACTTCTTCAAATATCTATAGTTCTCATTCACCTCATACGGAGATGGTCCCTGATTTTGAGCCAAATGTTGCAGCAAAAAGTTTCCCCCCTCCATAATTTGATATTCAATGGAAATTTCTTAAATTGATGATGGGGCATGATTATGGAACATTGGCACATACATATGTAATAGAATTCCAAGATCATGATATATGTTTGCATATGTTTATGGCAATGTTCCACCAAGTCCCCTGGAGGTGGGAGCGAGGGGACGAGGGAGCGCGGGAGCGGCCTATGCAAAAACTCCCTACCAATTTTCAGGAAACGTGGGGGGACGTCGGGGTCATAAAAATTATAAAATTTAATATTTAAAATGTAACTATATTTTTGCAAGGAATGTATATATAGTCATCATACACTTGCATCATGAAAGATAAATCATAAATGATAAAATTACAAATCGATGAATGATGAATCATATAATTGAAACAAATTTAAAAGTTAAAAGTTAAAACATACATCATACAATCATGCATGTAGGTTTGTAAGTTTGTAACTATATAATCATTAATGTAACTACTAACAATGTACAATGAAAATAAAGTTTAAGATATCATATGACATATTATATCAAGATTCAAAATAGAGTTTAAGCTGAAGTTTACAACTCAAGTCTGAAACATAAAACTTAAACGCAAATAAGTTATGTCTGAAACATAAAACATAAAACATAACATATGAATATCAAATGATATCATCATAATGATAAATGAGCATAAATGCTCAAGTTAATACCCCACTAGTCTCTGCATCCAACTTCTGCACGAATATATCAAGATCAACCATGTCACCATCTGAATCAGAATCACTTGGATTCTCAAATATGCTAAGTGGCACATCAACTTTTAACACAAAACCATAAACTAAAAGGGGCGGTGAGGGGACGTGAGGGGGCGTGAGGGAAACATCCCCTAGAAGTCCCCAAGACCCCGGAGCGCGAGGGGGCGAGGAATCTAGACCCCTAGGTGGGGGGGCGAGACCCCGTGTAACACTGGTTTATGGAGGTGGTGGAGCAAAAAAGAGCTCAAATAGAACTGAAATTTTTCACATAAAAAGGACTGTGGGCTTGACTAATGGTTCCATTTAAAAAATGATATCTAGACAGAGAATAAGTGTAGCATGCAAACATGCATTGAAAATCCATGTGAGTTTGCATTGTATTACTTATGATGGATTCAAATTTGGGTTTCAAAATGCCAGGTTATGGCATGATTTTGTCGAGAAACCCTTAGTTGGATTCTCATGTTGGTTTAATTTATATTTTAAGTTTGTTTTGAAATCTTTGGGTGATAGTAACTCATGAACTAGGTTACCAATGTGTAACAATCATATTTCGAGAATAAAGTTGTGATTTTTTTATATTATTATTATTATCTATTAGCTACGAGTATTGACACCTAATGCCTGGAATTTTGACATCTTGATAGCATGGATAATTTCGAAAATGTTTCTAGTAATGTTAACATAATAACTATCATTACGTGTCTTCACTTTTTCACCATAATAGACTTGTGATATGGACTCATCACACAACTTCATATGCTATGTCCCAACAAGTTCAAACTGGTTGAACCTACCTCATAGTGTGGTTATTAAGGACAAGTTGCTTGATATATAACTCGATAGCATAGACCACGTTGCAGTTCTAAAAAGAATCCTCAAGTGTCAAAAAAACTTCACAATATGTTCTACTATTAAGCCTTTTGGGATACCTGAAATAATATATGTATCATTGATGACTTTTAAAGTATGACAAGATCCAGAGGGAAAGGAAATCAATGGAAGAGTGATCCACCAATGAGAACCTAGAATTTAGCATCAGATGAGTTAGAGTCTAGGAAATTGAAACCTATAATTTTAATTAGTGATGAAGGACATCACAAAGGTAATTATATTTTCATGTAGAATAATCTGTTAATTCAAATTTAAACTACATAATATGAAAGGCATACCATAAATTTTTCCACGTAAGTCCAAACAACCTATAAAAAGGGAAAACCTTCTTTTTCCATGGGAAATAATTTACCTTTCCTTTTTCAAGACAATCTAAATAAAAAAAAATATGAACTATACTGCACACATTCTTGGATAATGTGAAAGTGGAAAAGGAATACCCTACACAAGTGATGCACACATGTACATTTGAACAATAATAGATTTTTGTAGTTGAAATGCAATGCTTGTTTTCATTTAAATGTAGGGTTTTTAAAGCAGGGAGAAATAATGGCTGCCAAATTAATAAGCGTTTCTTTGGGAAAAATTTAAATCTTGTATTGGGTGATGAAGATAATAGAGGTATTGAATCTTGATTCTTGACATCTAGAGAGAACCCTACAGCCTAACACAATCTAATGGAATTGACCAAAAAAACCCAAATAGAGTCAACCCTACTATAGGAGGAAGGGCCTGCAGTAAGAACTTACCATTTGCAAGAGCTGAGGGCGAATGCTGTTCTGCAAGAGGCTCGAGAAGCTGACAGCGAGGGAAAATGTTGTTGCGAAGGCCGAGGCGAATGCTAATGCAAGAAAGCGGGGGCGAATGCTGTTCTGCGGAGCTGAGGGCGAATCTTTGTGCGAAACTCGGGCGAATGCGAGGCGAAAGATGTTGCAGAGCAGAGAGCGAATCTTTAGCGAGGGGGCGAAATGTTGTTGCAAGAGCGGAGGGCGAATGCGCGCGTGATATCGAACGTTAATGCAGCACACATGTACATTGAACACTAATATATTTTTTGTAGTTGAAATGCAATGCTTGTTTTCATTTAAATGTAGGGTTTTTAAAGCAGGGAGAAATAATGGCTGCCAAATTAATAAGCGTTTCTTTGGGAAAAATTTAAATCTTGTATTGGGTGATGAAGATAATAGAGGGTATTGAATCTTGATTCTTGACATCTAGAGAGAACCCTACGGCCTAACACAATCCAATGGGCAAGGCGAGGGCGGGGCGGTGGTCTGCCGTGAGAGCGAACGGTGAGGGCGAATGCAGGGCGAATGCTGTTCTGAAAGAGCTGAGGGCGAATCCAGGGCGAATGCTGTTCTGCAAGAGCTCGGGGCGAATGTTGAGGGCGAATGCTGTTCTGCAAGAGCTCAGGGCGAATGCTGTTCTGCAAGAGCTGAGGGCGAATGCTGATGGCGAATGGTGTTCTGCAAGAGCGGAGGGCGAATGCGCGTGTGATATCAGATGTTAATGTAGCACACATGTACATTTGAACACTAATAGATTTTTGTAGTTGAAATGCAATGCTTGTTTTCATTTAAATGTAGGGTTTTTAAAGCAGGGAGAAATAATGGCTGCCAAATTAATAAGCGTTTCTTTGGGAAAAATTTAAATCTTGTATTGGGTGATGAAGATAATAGGGGGTATTGAATCTTGATTCTTGACATCTAGAGAGAACCCTACAGCCTAACACAATCCAATGGAATTGACCAAAAAAACCCAAATAGAGTCAACCCTACTATAGGAGGAAGGGCTTGCAGTAAGAACTTACCATTTTGCAAGAGCTGAGGGCGAATGTTGTTCTGCAAGAGCTGAGGGCGAATTTTGTTCTACAAGAGCTGAGGGCGAACGCTGAGGGCGAATGCTGAGGGAAAATGTTGTTCTGCAAGAGCTGAGCGCGAATGCTGAGGGAAAATGTTGTTTTGCAAGAGCAGAGGGCGAATGCGCGCGTGATATCAGACGTTAATGTAGCTATTGCGACAAATACGAAACAATAAAATCATTTTTATGTAGCGCGCATATAAGTTTTGAATTTTTATGTAGCGCGCATATAAGTTTGGTATTTTTATGTAGCGCGAAAATAAGTGTCGTTATACCGACGGCGGAAAAGGCGTCGCTATTACGACGGGTGCCTCCAAACGTCGCAATGGCGACACCTAGACATTGTGTCGCAGTTGCGACGTTTGGAGTCGTCTCAATAGCGATGCTTTGGGCCATGGTGTTGCAATTGTGACGTCTTCCTCCAAATGTCGCAATTGCGACACATTTTAAAGTGTCGGTATTGCGACACTTTTCTATAGACGTCGGTATAGCGACGGTTTCGGGCAGGATGGAAAAAATTTGGGAAAATTTCCGACATTTGGTCAAAAGCGTCGGAACCAAGTGTCGGAATTTCCGCCAAATGTAGTAGTGATCCCTTAACCATATATGTATAGGATGTTGCTCCAAGGAGGAGCATTCTTCTTTCTAGACCCCATGGTCTACTTGAGGCCATGAGCATTATTGGTGACCACTCCGTAGGAGGACTTGGGGAGGGAATTTATTTTGGAGGACCTACTCACCTTGCACCATACATCATTCACTTTCTCCATACATTTGAGGAGAGTAGGATAGCAAGAAAGTGGTTGAGAGGCCACACTTTTTGTCACACTCTTTTGCAGTTGAGGGTCAAAATGCATTGGTTACAATTGAGGGACCATTGTCCTTCTCCCTTGCCACATATGACAGCAAGCATGGTTCTCATTATGATTCATTATGTTGTTGTTGTCTTTATGTTTGTTGAGAGCATGATTGGGGGAATGACACATTGGTTGGATGTGTCCCTTGGGGTAGAGATCTCTCACATTATTTGCATTGCATGTTCTAATCATGAGCATGAGAGGATATGTGGCCTCTACAACAAAACATTTTTTTCCATTTGAGGTGACCCATATGATATTGGATGCCATATGATGGTGATTTCTACCTCATCACATATGAGATGTTTTGGGACAACATGTTTCATAACGCTGGAGAAGAAATCTTTGGAGATCTAGTACTCATTTTTCCAATTGAGGGAAAACTTATTGCAGCCCATGATCAGCCAACACTCTACACTTATCATAAGTGGAGAGATGGATAGCGTGGGGTAGGCTACATTTTCTACCAAGATCAGATTTTCAGCCCACCTACATTGCCGGAGTCGGAGGTGGAAGATGACTTTCAGGAGTTGCCATGTTGGGAGGTAACTCATTTTGCATGGATGATTGCTTAGGGGATGGAGGATCAACATGAGGAAGATGTTCCTCAACACATCATAGACTCCATGACTTGAGAGGAGGCTTTCTAGTTCTGTCCTTGTAGTTGCTTGAGGACAAGCAACATTTGGGAGGGGAGGACTGTAATATTCCAAAATTTTCCCACAATAATTTGGAATATTAATTTTTGTTGATTTCACCTAGGAGGAGAATAAATGGGTAAGGAGACCCATGCATAATGAAAATATCAATAAAATCCCTCATAGTATGAAATGGGATCATCATTGGAGCTGATTTTCACACCCTCATGTGTGAACAGGGTTATTTGCAAGTGGACAAGGTCAAGTTTGACCAAGTCAATAACGTTGGGCCAAGAGGTGGAGAACACTTAGATAAACAACATAGTATGAATGGGAAGAGGGTTGTTTGGCGGAGGAAACCCTAAGAGGAGTGGGACCCATGGAGAGAGGCTTTCACTTGTTTAAAAGGAGGGTAAGGCAGCCATTGTTTCTCATGCTTGTATTATTCATCTTACTGTCTATTCAGATGATTGTGCATCCTCTGTTGTTTAGCAAGAGTTTCAGGAGGAATTCTTGTTTAGGATTCCTTCTCCTTATTGAGAGGCCTCTTGAGGGATTGTTCTTCATTCTCTACATTTTTTGGCTCAAGGCCAAATCATCCTCCTCCAGGACAAAGTTATTGTTGCATCAGCATAATTTTGTGTTGTAGGGTGTTGCAATGGAGGACCTCAACACAATTTCTGAAGCTGATTTTCGAAGGAGGGAGTCTCCATTCCTTTGGGAAGCTAGTGAGGAAGGTTTCAACACCTATTGCACACCTTGGTAGCCGACCAACCCATTCCCTTTCCCCTATAGCGCAGTTTGCTTCAATGACTGCGTTATTTTTAGTGAGCAATAGCTGTGGGGCTTTGCAGATATGTTTGGAGGGGAAGATATTTGGTGAAAGGATCAACCTTTCACTCTAAAGATCCATTGGAGGAGGAATATTTAGTTTGAGCATCATCTACAGCCATCTCCATCCAGTTATATTTTTGAGTTGCAACTGCTACATAGCAACTCTGACATTTTGCAGATTTTGTGTTTCATAGCCAATCCTTCCAGGATTGACATGAGGTAGCCTTTGGGAGTTGAGATCTTCACTCCCAATGTTGTATTGGGCCATATAATTATACATCCATGTATTTTAAATATGTAGCATGAAATTTCTCTATAAAACTACGATGTCATAGCTTGGGCATATATGTGTAGCAGTGGTTTTATCTTGATTTATGTACTTGTCTCTTGAGGCTGAGCATTGCTTATCTTGAGTAGCATTTTCATCAAGATCTTGTATTCTATTGTTGCTGCTATTATTTAATAAGATGGCTATGGATTTCTCTCACATCTCTATGAGTTGAGTGTTGCTGCTACTCCATTTTTTGTGCTTGCATATTGCTGGGTCTCCAACATTAGAATATCTTGAGATATTCTCATTGTTGTAGAATTTTCCTGATTTGGAATATTACAACATGATTCACCCCTTTTCGGCCACCAAGGTTTCATCAGGACATATCAATCCATTAGGGAGAGATTCTCATGGGGGCGTCTCAAGGAGGATGTGCTCCAGCATGTTAGGAAGTGCGTAGGTTGCTTGAAGAATAAGGAGGAAAACAACCATCCTACAAGGTTCTTGCAGTCACTTCCTTTTACATGAGAGAGATGGGAGACCTCATCTATGGACTTCATCATCAGCGTGCAAACAGTATATGGTAAGGATTGTAACTTTATAATCATTGGTCAAATAACAAAGAATTTACATTCCTTTTCCATTTATTTACAGTGCATTGCTCCACAAGAGGGCAAGCCTCTCCTTGGACTTCATGGTCTTCTTCGGACCACAGTCAGTGATAGAGATAACCACTTCCTATAATATGGCTTTAGGCAGGTGATGTCTTTTTTGGGGTGTACCCAGTTGACACCAAATATTAATTACTACCCCCGGGTAGATGAGAAGTTAGTGGCAGCAATCAAGTGGCTGGGAAGCCACTTACCACATTATGTTCTAGGGGCAGCAAGGAGCAGAGCTGCCTTGGTTCCACTTGGGGAACTATTGTCACCATCCAACATTTCATAGGGAACTCAGTGGATCTCTATTTTTGGTTCCATATGGTGATGATGTTATACTCATTTTTGTTAGAATGTTTGGAGCAAGCAAGGTTCCTAGAACTAAAGATTTGATCCTAGAGAGTCGGGATGTATTTCAGTCCCTTAAGGACAACTTTGCTACATCCCAAGATTAGCAGAAGTTCTACACAGATCATCGATGGGGAGAGAGATAACGTGGGATGGACAATTTTTTCTATCTCCATTTCATCCATACATACCATTTACATTGCAGAATAAGGAGATTGAGAAGCTTTTCTACAGGCCACATAGGTTGATCCATCTTGTTGGAGGAGTAACACATGGGTTAGAGCTTCTCATTGGTTTTGAGATCCCAAAAAATGTTCATGTCCCACGCCTCAATGATGCCATTAGACAGCATGTAGTTTCCACCATGGACCTCCCACTTATTTATGATGTGAACCAATTGGTTTTATCAACAAAGGCTAACTCAGACACTTGGGAGGGGTAGCTAAGGGGCAAGTTGATTGGAGAACATATGATTTAGTGGAGGAATTTATCAGAAAAGGTTGCCACAGGGGAAGGAGAGAAGATTTTGCAGCATCCACCCTTGCAGTTGCTTGAGGACAAGCAACATTTGGGAGGAGGACTGTAATATTCATAATTAGCTTTCAGCTAGTTGGAATATTAATTTTTTCTTTTGTCTATAATAAGAGCGTAGAGAGACCCATAAATATTTTTAGTAGGAATAAAACCACTTATAATGTGAATGTGCCATTGTATAAGTTGAATAAAGCACTCTTAGGTGTGAATAGGGGTTAAAGCATGAGGATGGGGTCAAGATTGGCCAAATCAACAACGTTGTCATGGAGGTAGTGGAAATTTATGGGAAGACAACGCAGTCATAGTGGGAGGGAGTCTCCATGAGAGTAACATCTTTAATGAGTGGGACCAAGGGTGGGGAAGCTCACAAAGAATATAAGGAAGGGGATGGAAGCCATATAAGGCATTTTGATTATTTTTTATGTTTTTTCTTTTATGAATGTCTGCACGCTTCAACTGTTTAGCAGTGTTTGCTGTGCTGTTTAGCACAAGGGTGTTTCCAGGCGGAAATCCCACCCTCATACTTGGGGGAATTCGAGTGCCCAATTAGGATAGTTTCCTTTGAGCTTCATTCCACCATTCGGCATCAGGCCAATCTTCAGCCATCTTCAGTAGCACAGTCTCCTTCAGGAATTACGTTATTTTGCAGGGCAGTTGCAGTGGAGGGTCAAGTACCCAATTTTCTTAGCTTGTTCTCCAGTGAGGGGAGCAACCCTTCATCTCGAGGATCTATTGGGAGAATTTTTAGCCATTTTTATATCAGATCAGCCACCTCCCAGCAGTCACATAGTTGAAAATCATAATTCAGCCCTAGGGCTACAACTTTCATATTGTGTATTTTAGGAAACCCCTTCTGGGTTCCCTTGAAATGGTGCTAGAAAGCCTAGATCTCTGATCCTGACATTTTCTAAGCACTATATCAGTAGTTCTATGTATTTCTTGTTTTACCCTACAGTTGTTCTCCATAGGACTACGCAGTCATGGCCTTTAGGCATTTTCTATAGCAGCAGTATTTCATGTTTTATGTATTGGGTCATTTGAGGCTTGTTTTGGCCTAGCTTGAGTGTCTTTTTCCTCTAGATATTGCACTGATTTTCTGCTATAATATCTAATAAAATGGCTCTATGATCTGCTCATGTTGATGTAATGGTATTTTACTGAATTTTATAGTTTTGTGTTCTATATTCCTATTTCTCCTAATTTGGAACTGTACACACACCAATAATCCCAATGTCCCAACCCATAATGATCCGGATCTTGGTTGAAATGGACCTCTTGCTAAAATTTTGATGATAAATTTTGTTATAGGTGATGAAATCAAATTTTGTCAAAGAGCCAATTGAGGTATTGAATATGTATTTCCAGTAATATAAAACACTTGAAGTTTGATGACCTATGGGGTGAGAAAATTATTCCACAAACTCAGATGATGTGCAGTGGTGCAGCATTCCAGACAGGTGTAACTTAAATTGCTCATATCTATCAAACTTGGAAACAAAATCAAATTCCGTAAAAAACTCATTTGAGATAATTAAAAATAATTTCAAATGAGATATTTAGAACTCTCTAATATGACATGTGGATACCATGGCACTTGCATGAACTTTACTGAAGATTACTGCACAACATTGAAATTAAAATATGTTTCAAACCCTCATGGAGTCGTAACCTGAATATGGATTTATGTAGGAACGAAATAAAATATATAAATAAAAATAAAGATAGATATGTATCTGAAATAAAACTTCATTTCATTAGTATTAAATGACTGAAATATGCTTACAGACATAATGGACATAAAATATCTAGGGCGATGGTAGCTTATCTCTGATAAGTGATATGGCGATTACATGCCTCTAAACTGTGTTACAATGAGGCTCAAGGGCTTTTTTATTATTTAAAAATACGAGAAAACCCTAAACAACCAAAACCCTAACCTGAGGATATGTAGCACCAAGAGTTTATGGGCCTTGTTGGGGTTAGTTGGACAACCAAATTCCCGTGGTCGTAACTTGGTCATAGTATTTCTCTTTGGTGCATATGATACCTCGTTGGAAATGTATCTACGAGGAATACACCGTTTAGGGCCTCAAAACTACTCCAGAATTTCAAGACCTAAAAAACTGGTAAGAATATTAAATAAGAAAATTGATGAAACTGACTAGGGGTAATAGGTGGGTGGCCACCAATATCCACCTAGATCATTCCTCCCCCCTTAGAAAGCAATGGTCCCAATTACGTGCAAAGCCTCCATGAGGTAGGGAAATTTCTGTTGAACTTGGTCCGTCATGAACCACTTTCCCTGGTGAAGGAGTTTACTTGATTTGACGTGCGTGTAGCTTGTGGTACGGTCCAGAGAGGTGATCCTTCTGCAAATGTGACCAAAATGTGTCGCCCACCTAGAACTTTTGTGGCACTCGATGTTGATCTTGGCACTGCTTGTACTGGGCATTGGATTTCTCCAAGATGTCGTGGACCTATTGGCAAACGTTAGACAATACACGTGTAGATTATGTCTATATGGTCGCATGAGGTATGGCAACATTAGGTAGTGGCGTGCCTGGGGTCAGATCAATGGAGTGTTTGACCTGACATTGTAGAGGAATCTCTGGTGTGAGGAGAAAGTGTCCTTGTATTCCTCCACAACTTTGTCCATTTGTTGTTGCTATGTAGGCGAAGCCTATTCGGAGTTTGTGGCCATAATCGTATTCTTTCCCTCTTGGCAAATTGTAATGAAAACAAATTTCCTAGTTTGGGAAATAATCTTACTGCATTTCTTTGCAGTAGTCAAAGAGATGGTGGGAGGCAGTACTACCTCCGGTATCCTGTAAAACTTATTTCCAAAAGTAATAATAACATAATGAGGTCTAGACTCATACACAACATGTCGCTTACATAAGTATGGTTGGCCCAATAATACATCAGACACGTCAAGAGGAGCAACATCACACAATACCTCATTCGTGAAGGGCTTGATGTTGTACAGAAGGCGACACTGCTGGATGACGCGGAGATCTCTTCCTTGGTGAATCCACCCGATGGTATACATATGTGGGTATGCTATGGTGGGTAGGTCGAGCCGCTTCACGACCTCTGCTGAATGAGGTTCTTTTGGCTTACGGTATTGACAATGAATTGAAGTGGAGAACCCTTCACCCACATCTGTGAATGGAAGAATCGCTCCCCCTCCTCTGTATCCTCCCTCTGGAGCTTAGTGGTGGCAACAATGGCACTGGGATCCACATTAATTATATGCTTCCCTTTGTCATTCCCCTTGTCTGGTTCTGACTCAGAATCATAACTTGCATCTCATTCAGATGCCTTCAGTTCAACCACCAATGACTATTTGGTTTAACACTAACTTTTATTGTGAGTGGAGCTGTTATGAAATTCACACCAATTCCTCGTGTCCTTCTTTGGCTTTGTGGTGTTATTATGAGTCTCCCAACTTTGGATTTGCCCCTTTTTCTATGGTTCAGGGGCGCCTTTCCCTAGCTTCGGATTCACAGATCCAAAGTATCGCTTCTTCTGCTTAAATTTCTACTCGATCTTGGTAGCATATCGATATGTCGCACCAAGCGAGGTAATGTCAAGGAACTCCATTTCCTCCTGAATGTATATGTGAAAAAAGTTGCTGTACTTGAGCACCAAATGTCTCTCTGAATATTTAATACCTAATTTTGTGCTCATGGTATGGAAAAAATTTGTCAACTCGTGAACATATTGATCCCTTTCTTGCCGCAGTGTGTTCCATTGGATGTAATTTTCCTCATAGCTCCCCACAGGGTAATATTGTTCCTTGATTCCGTCTCAGAACAAATCCCAAGTGGGTGAGGCTGAGAACATAGAGGGTTCCCTCTCATCCTTTTGCTCACAATAATTTTCCCACCAATATTTGCCATGGGGGGCAAATTTGAGGAGTGAAAAATTAATATTTTCTCGGTCAGAGAAATCATGGATCGAAAAATACCCTTCCAGCAAATTCAGCCATTTATCTACCACGTCTGCATCTATCTGGCCTTCAAATATAGGAATGTCGAAGCTGACTTGTACCTTGAAAGGAGTGGCACCTCCAAAGTGGTTGCTGGATGTAGATGCACCGCCAGTGGGCTGTCGTGGAAGGATCTGGGAAAATTTATCCATTGTCTCGTTCCTTTTTTTCTCGAGGGCCTCCTTAAGAAATATTTTGATCGGATCTCCTGCTCTCTCATATTTATTTTCTTCCGCCATGGCAGGCCGTCAAGGTTTACAAGGATGATATTGCAAAGTTTCAACTAGATCGAGCCCTAATCCTTATACCCCAACCTCGTTGGGGACATGCAAATAAATATCGAGAAAGAGCCGACTGCCCTGATACCACTGATCTGGATCTTGGTTGAAATAGACCTCTCGCTGAAACTTTGTTGATAACTTCTGCTATAAGTGATGAAATAAAATTCTATCAAAGACCCATTTTAGGTATTGAATATATATTTCCAGTTATATAAGACATGTGAAATTTGATGACCTATGGGGTGAGAAAATTATTCCACAAGCTCAGATGACATGCGATAACACAATGTTCCAAACATGTGTAACTTACCTTGCTCATATATCTCCAACCGAGAATTGAAAACAAATTTCGTAAAAAAACCCATTTGAGATAATAAAAATTAATTTCAAATGAGATATATTGCACTCTATAATATTATCTGTGAATATTGTGGCACTTGCATGAAGTTTACTAAAGATTACTGCAAAACATTGAAACTGAAATATGTTTCAAACCCTCATGGATCCGTAACCTGAATCTGGATTTATGCAGGAACAAAATAAAATACATAAATAAACATAAACATAGAGATGTATCAGAAATAAAACTTCATTTCATTAATATCAAATGACTGAAATATGCTTATAGACAGAATGGACATAAACTAGCTATGATGATGGTAGCTTATCTCTGAGAAGAGATGTGGGGGCTACCTGTCTCTCAACTATGTTACAATGAGGCTCAATGGCCTTTTTATTATTGAACAACAAGAGAAAACCATAAACAACCAAAACCCTAACCCAAGGAGATGTAACGCTAAGAGTTTATGGACCCCACTGTGGTTAGTTGGGTAGCAACATTCTCGGGGTCGTAACTTGGTCATATTATCTTTGTTTTTCGTGTATGATACCTCGTTGGAAGGATCTATCCGAGGACTATGCCTTTTAGAGCCTCAAAACGGATCCAGAAGTTCAAGACCCAAAAAACTGCTAAAGATAGTAAATCATTAGGGGAATTTTGAGGTCTAAAATGGGCCTCCTAAGGAAATTATAAAATAATAGTGGAAAAAATCTAATAAGATTTGATGACATCATCAAATTTTAGAGGGAAAAATGAAAAAACTACTTTTTCAATTCATATTTTCAACTTATCTCCCGAAGTTTTTACTCAAATTTCAAGTGGGAGTACTCGTTGGATGCGGAATTTAATTCCCCATCCAAGGAGTACCCATGTTGCATACTTTCGATGGGTCCTACTACACGAAAAATGAGAAATACATAAAAAAAACGTGATTGTAATCACGTTTTTTTATGTATTTCTCATTTTTCGTGTAAAAGAGTTCATCGAAAGTATGCAACATGGGTACTCCTTGGATGAGGAATTAAATTCCGCATCCAACGAGTACTCCCGCTCGAAATTTGAGTAAAAATTTTGGGAGATAAGTTTAAAATACGAGTTGAAAAAGTAGTTTTTATTATTTTATTATTTTTTAATATTTTTACTTTTTTACTCCAAAAATGGTGAATCATCCATTATGGATGACATCATCATCTTGAATCCTATTGGTTGTTATAAAGTTTATTTTTGTTGTACATTTTTCTTATGAGGCCCATTTTAGACCTCAAAATTCCCCTAATGAAGAAAACTGATGAAACTAACTAGGTGGGATAAGCAGGTGGCCACCAATATCCACTTGGATCACCTAACCCTCCGACACTATCTCATAAAAAAGTACCCAAATATACACTTGCTACAATTTTGTATCGTCCACGCTCTCGAGCCTTCTTAGGCAAACATTACTTCTGTGTTAGTGAATCTTCCGGGTGACCCTTATGCTCCATTTACCCTGTGTTGATAAATACCAAATCTATGGTAAAATCCAACCGATTGAGTGCTAATGGCCGCCACATCTATGAGGAACTCGAAAGTGTCACCCTTGTTATAAGTGTTGACATTTTTCTTTGCTCCATGAGAGGTCCACACGCACTGCTCCTTACTTAACTTTGTGATGCCTAGGTTAGGTGGTTAATGTCGATGTTTTAATAAGGGGTAAACTCCCACTGATTTACCGCTAAGCCACAACTCAACCCACTTAGATTTGAATAATTGATTCCTAGAATTGATGAGAGAAGGACCTACATCATATTGGCTCCTATGTCTAGATCTAGTGATTATGTAGACTCATTATGTGCCCAATATCAGCTATATGAAACCACCTTGTTAGAACTTGTTGTTGCATTTGGATAATTAGAAATTGGAATTGTTAAAGGATTTATGGTTCATAGTATTACATGTTACCAAATTCCTCTGCTTTTCTTTGTTTTAATTTGTTTTATGTCGAATTTTAGGCCTTTTAAAGTTTCTAGTGTTTCTTGAGCTTTCCATCCATGCCTTTCTTGTGTGTTATTTGGAGGGTTCTGCCATTTTAGAGACTGGATTTGAAAATTTGGGTAACCTGATTAACTCTCTCAATCTACATCAAAATATGAGAACATATCCACATCATTCCATGGTGAATGGCGTGAATTTTCATGACTTTTTTACTCGGATATATATTGTAGGGTTGAGGGGTTTATTTCAATTAACTTAAGAATCATCGTAGACACTGAGAATCCACATTTGTGATTTTGTGAAGGTTTATATGTAGTCTACAAGAAATCAAAGGTTGCTTTGGTTATGAAATCTCTTCAATTTGGTTTTTTAGACTCGAATATAATTTCAAAATTTGTCACTCTTTCAAATGAACCTCCTCTTTTATATCTCTAGGCATCCAATTGCATAAATAATTCACTTAGAGAAAGGTCCTTTTGTGGCGGGAGGCTCCAATTTTGGTAAAACTATTTTGGCCAATTCTTCAGCTAAAATTTTATACTCTGCACAAAGAAAGAAGCAACTAATCCTGTTATTATATATGTAGTCTATCTCTAATATAAATATTGTTAGGATATATTAATTCTACTTGTTTTGTGTTTATTGGTTCATCATATAATTTATACTCTGTACTAATAACAAATTATTTTATCTTGTTATTGTATATGCATTTTAACAAATTAGTTCATCTTCTTATTGTATAAACAATTTATGTATAATATTATAAAAATTGTTGAGATAATAATTCTATCATATTACAAAGCACCCATTACATTGCTCACAAATCACTGAATTTTATTAGAATTATCATGTTGCATTGCATTGATTTTATTAGGCTTTGCTTTGTTGCATTGCATTGTGTTTGTATGTGATTTACTTATAGTAGATTGATTATATTAAGTGAAATTATTGGAAAGGAGAGGCTTCTACCCTATTAAGTTTTTTAATGAAATGGAAATAAATATCGCAAAAGCTTTGAAGCAGCAATCCACAACTCAACTCACTATGTTTTATAATAGAACAATGAATGTTTACAATGTGCCAACTAATAAGGTATAATTTTGATCCTAGTAACAAATCTAATGCATCAATAATGAAATTTATTTTATAATAGAATGGTGAATGTTTACAATGTGCCAGCTAATAAGGTATAATTTTTATCCCAGTAAAAATCTAATGAATCAACAATAAAAAAAAAAATTAAAAAATGAGTGGGTAAAACGTTTTCATCTTTAATATTTTTGGCGTTATTTAATTATCATACCATAAGACCTCAGATTAACAACAATTAAAAAAAAAAAATATTAAAATCGATGCCTTCTGAGCATCCAACGCTGATGATGAAGATTAATCTATCAGACTTCTCATAGTTGATGAGATGTGGATCCTAGATATTTTAAATTGAAAAATATCATTGATATCACTAGATAGTGTGATAAGGCAGAAGAAAAAGGTTTCAACGAATTTTTTTTTTTTTTTAACATTGTTTGTTATTTATGTAGTCTTGGAAATTGTCCAAAAATGATGTGTGCTAACACTTTCTCCAAAATCTGAGAGGTAAGCAAGCTCTTTTTTATATTCTGAAGATTGTATAGCCCGCTCGCTTGGAAATTGGCCATAAATTACATGTGCAAACATTTCCCCCAAAAGCGTAGAGGTAAGTAAACTCTTATTCATATTCAAAAGTTTGAATATCAAATACAACGAATATATCATTGAACATAATGTATTTCCATCTTCGAGTTTCTAAGTGTAAAACTATATTTTTAAAATCTAAAATTCATCTTAAAACCATCAATTAAAAGATTCATGAACCTACATTTCAAATATCTCAGAATCATCCATTAAAAGATTCATGGACCTCCATTTTGAACTACCCAAATTTAATTCATAATTATGTTGATAGGAACATGATTGGAACTAATGGTGAAGCAAGTGTAGATATGTAAATTTTGTTTCTAATTTCCAACAAGTTTTTGTTTCCATAAAACAATTACACATACATATATATCTACGAAATTTCTTTGCGGCGACAAATCCTTCAGAAAGCCTCCAAACAACGACGATCTGTAAGTTCATATAACCCAAATCTTAATACTAACAGATAAAAAAAAAAAAAAAAAAAAAAATCGGCAATGTTCATATGCACAGAGAAGCCATAATTAGAATTTGAAATGGTGTTCAACATTGGTTTCTAAAGGCTGAAAATACATGTGAGTGATGAGAATGCTATCGAAATAAAAGGGGTAATGCCCAACAGACCCAACCTTCATGAGAATGTGGATAATCATAATGCCACAACAACTTCTAGTAGTCACCATTCAGGGCAAAACCAATGGCTCTCCCAAACATAAACTACTGTGCAAATAAAAATTGCTGTGAAAATTGCTTGAGGGGCCTGTTAGTGAAGAGAAAAGTTCAACAACCCAACGACTGAACATAATAACACAATCATATAAAAAAGAACAATAAGACAGTGTAGAGTAGCACAATCATATGACAATGCATCACACGATGTAGAGTAGCGCAAACAAGGGGAGCTTATCCAATTAGAGGGAAATGCCTTATGATGTAATTAATTTAATCCTTGCAAGATGTGCAACAAGTCATTAAGGGAGTTAGGCGGGAATGGTTAAGGCCTTGGCCAGTTTGTAGGAGATTAATGGATATTAATGGAGCTCGTATGAAGGATAGTGGGAAAGGAGGTGGCCATCATTCCCCACCTTCATTTTTGAAGCGTTTTTGCATTCTCACTTGCGTTTTTGTATGGATCCATAGCATTAGGAGACTATATTTGCTCGAGACCATGAAGTCTCTATGGTTTGCACACTTTGTGATGTTGTTTCCCTTTCCCTGGTCATAGGTTTCCTGACCAACGTTGCACGAAGCGGGGACGCGGAAGCGACATTTTCCAAACATTTAGGAAGCGAAGCATCTCAAAAGTGTGTGTATATATATATATATATATATATATGCATTTATATTCAAAACACTCATCCCAAATACGACATTGGTTGTAGAAGACATGAAAGCATGCATATTTTTACATAAATCAAGATAGATATGACATCCATGATTCCATTGTACAACAATGATTAATTATTCGAGCATCAACCATCTAGATTCTAGATTCTAGCAATTACAAACATACATCAAATTTTTAAGCATATTATAAAAAATTAAACATCTAATCATATTATAAAACATAAAACATTTAACCATATTATAAAACATAAAACATAAAGCATATTATCTAGCAAGTGAGCAATTGTCAACATTAGTCATGTCCAAAATTCAAATACTAATGTTGACAAAATAGGCCACTTGGCCACCACCAAGACAAAAAAGTTCAAATTCAAAACAAGCCTACAAGTATAATCTATGACAAAAGTAGTAAATCGTGAATATATCTACTAATCTCTCATCCTTTCACCACGAAAATTACGTTGCAGTGGGGCTCCACGTGGTGGCAATGAAGGAGATGGTGGATGTGGAAGTTGTGGTATTGAAACTAATGAAGAAGAAGCCCCCGCTGTTGGTGTTGAACCATGGAGCCTGGGAACCAAGGGCCCAGATGGAGGTGGCATCTCAACTCGATCATCATCATCCTAGATAAGAGAATCCTCTAATTTCTCTAATAGAAACACTCCACCCTCCAAATTGGGCTCCTATGGATTCCTATCCCAAAACTTAAGGTCTTTATTACTGTTTGCATCATCATAATAACGGGACAACAATCACAAGTTGTAATGAACATAAACCAAGGTCTTTGCCTAGTCTAAACTCAACCTGTTACTTGTAACACTATGGATGAAAGAATATGAGCTCCAACACCTCTTTGTAGAAGAAGTGTTTACCACCTGTGATAGCACCCGCAATGCCAAAGTTTGTAGAATTTGAGTAGCACCTCCATGCATGTTCCACCACTCAATAGAAGAAAAGGTCTCTCGATCTCTAATTACATGCATGCTCCCAAATGGACACATGAAAAGCATATAGTTGCTCAATTGTTTCCATACCAAGGAAACCTCCTCCTCATCAAGGACTAATCTAGCCAATGCAATCATAGATTTTTCTAGAACCCCTGGATCTAGGTGTGGTTTTCTCCTGCTCCCCCATCCAGGTGCTGGTGTTGAAATCCATGATGGATGATAGTATTTAGGTGTCAAAACATACGCTAATGCATGCAACGGAATATTTATCACATCCCATCGTTTTTACACCTCTGCACAAATATATGTACAAGGTGATATCTCTAGGCTCAACAATGTCTTTAATCTGCCCCAACATGTTATGCATTTTCTCACACACCTCCCCAATTATTAATCGATCTGAATCTGCAAACTTAATCATGTAATAAATTGGTTTGGTGAATTGAAAAACATATTTAACCTGTGACCAAAATAACATGTCAAGAATAGTGTCCTTGGATACATTAGCACCATCTCTATTAGTTTAAATTTCCCCCCATGATTCAACGGTCACCATTAGTTAAATATATCTCACCTTCACTAGCCGCCTAACGATGAGGTAATATATTGCAAATCTTGTTTTTGCAAGTTTAAGCAACTACAACTTGGATTAATTTCCATAGAAGTAGTTTACCCTTGTATGCCCTGTGATAAATTTAATGAGTTGCTTCCCTCTCTTGTAAAGCTCATTAATCCACCCACATTCTTTATGCTTCACAATATCATGCATCAAAAGGTTCAATGTGTGTACCAAGCACCCACACCAAAAGATGTGTGGATGAGTACGCTTAGTAATTTTTCCTGATACCTTACAATTTGCTACATTATCTATGATCACTTAAACAACTTTACTAGGACCAACATCTTTGATTTATTGCAATAGGAGATCTGCAATTTTTTGGGAAGTTGCACTAACGAAGGAGGAGTCATGACATGTAATAAATACCACACCACTAATAGAAACACCAAAAACATTTATCAAATGTTGGTTTATGATATTTCTCCACCCAACTGATACAATGGATACCCCACAATCCACCCACTCATTTGTAAAATGGTGTCAAATCTATTTGAACCTTTCCTTTTTCTCTTTCTAATAGCAGTGTTCTAGATTTCTCATAGTTGGGGGCCTTGTATCCTTTTGGGGCTTCATTGATGGCCTTTACCATTTCATGCCAATAGGGAGAGTGAAGCATATTGAATGGTACACTGCAAGCACAAAGAAAACAGAATATCTTTCCATCCACATCATCCCTCCCAACAACATTTAGGAAATCCCCTATTGTTCTTTTACCTCCAGAGCTTGCAGAAGTACCATGAGGAGAGGAGCTAGAAAATCTAGAGGTTGCACTTGATTCAGATTGAGTTTTTTGTTTTTTTTTTTTGTGCAACCTCCTCTATTTGGATGTGTTTTCTTATTTGTTCAACTGGAACCTTTGGGAAAATTTCTATCCCCACGACACCCTTTTTTCCATCGTTGTCCATCACCCCACAAAGATGCCTCCTCACATGGGTATATGAACCACTATATGGTTTTCCTCCATGACAACCATGAGGGCACAACAACTTGTAGCTTCCACCACCTTTTCCCCCTTCAAGTTTGGTCACATAGTTCCACAAGGGTGTCAATGCAGCTTTCCCCTCTAGTGTTTTAGTGTTCTCATCAAATTCATCCCCTTCCTCTTCAAACCCTTCCTCCTCATCATACATTGGGTCACTCATATGGGGACCACTATTATGTTCTTCTTCTTCTTCTTCTTCTCTTACATTCCTACTCCCCCTTTCCATCATGAAAACCAAGAGTGGAATGATACATAGCAGCCAAAAAACACCATCTTTGAATATGAATATATGTGGTGGATAACCTGGAAATAAATGAGCAAGAAGAAATAATGGGAAAGTGTAGGAGAGGGAGGAGAGAAAATACAAAAAACAATGACAAAAAAATGAGGGAGTTTGGAGTTTGCACTTACCTCTTTAGCTTTTGTATATGGAAGCCCTTCTTTACTCATCCTTCACTCCTCCAATATCTCCTCAACTCTCTCTTCTCAAAGCTGTGTTCTCCTCTCCTTCTCCTCTCTTCTCCAAGCTCTCCAAAAACACAAGTGAGAAAATGAGAGGTGAAAGTGAGCTTATAAAATTTTCATTCTGTCCCTAACTCAACACTAACCCACCCCCCAACCCAACTTAATTAAAAAAATAAAATTAAAAATTAAAAAAAGTCGAATTTTGGGGGCTACTTTTCAGAACCGTCTGATGGTGTATGGAATCGGTCGTGATTCGTATAGATATGAATTGAAAGCATCGTGTTTATGTATGCTGATCTTTCATACAAATCACGATTCCGATGTACGGAAACACGAATCGGGCTAAATGGTTTTGAAATGTCATGAACCGTGTTTTTTTATCCCGATCCACGTTTCTGTTTTTTAAAACGCGGTTCAGATGACGGAACCTCTGTGTTTTCGTACGAGACACATATCAGGGCTTGGAGACAGGGGGGGGGACAGTTCCTGCAACATTTTTCCTGACTTATAGCAATCTCTCTCCACCCTTCCTCACAATGAGCAAGGGAGAGCATATTCCGAAGCTTCGGGTTTTGGGCATCCTCCTGGTTCATCATGATTATATTTTCAAGCCTCCAAAGTCTGGGCTTCATTTTTCTTCAATGATTTGGTGTATATGTGCAACCAATAATTGTCAGAAAATACACTCGTATTCATTGAGGAAGTGACAACAAAGGAGGATAGGGAGGCTAGCAAACTTGTTCACCGGTTGAAGACTTAGATTGAGTATATGCTAAGCAAATATCAGAACTAGTTCATGACGAGTTGCGGGAGTTTAAAGCATCAATTGTTATAAACAAGGAATGCCACTTAGACTCAAAGGTCATGGAAAAAATTTTAGACTAGAATTTTGACCCGAGGCATTTGGGAAAGACATAAAAAAAACCTCAAAATATGTTTGGGAAAGTTAAAATGAAAAGAAATGAAGGAAAAGAGGAGATATTATTATTGGTGGACAAGCTTAAATTAGAAGGAGATGAGATTTCACCTTAAGCACATTGAAGAACTCTGCCACCTAGAGTTGGACCAATCAGTTGCAACAAGAAGTGCCCCAAACCAATTATGATGGATGCCTTAGATTCTAATTCATCCTTATGAATTTTCTTACTCGGTATGACTCATTTTCTCTAGGCATAGTAGTTCTAAATATAGAAGCCTAGGATATCAGGGTCTTTACAGAATTTCCCAAAAATAGTTTATTTTTAGTTTTATGTAGCATGCAACTATGTTAGTTTATGACATTGGGTCACAAAGATAAAGTTTATTTTACTATTAATTCTATGATGTTTTGCAATGGTCTATTTTCTCTAGTAAAAATCCATTTATAAATAAAATATTAAGTTATAAATATACACATATTAGTTGTTTAATTATACATAGAAACATATTAACAATTATGATTTATTTAAAATTAACATAATTTTTAATTAAATGACATGTTTTATATACCGTGGAAGATCCATAACTGTTGACACCTAATCCTAAGGGATTGGGTGAGATTGTATATTATTGTAAATTAGTAAATAATGAAGGTCAAGAGATATTGGAAAGTGAATCCCAATAGTCTCACCTCCATGTATAAGTACACGCAAAATCTTCATCTAATGCATCTTTAGTTTTGCAGAGTTACATCTTGGCCTGACATGGTATGAGAGTCAGTCCCTTTTTTGGCATTCCTGCCCTTGGTGTAACTCCCTCATGTCTATGTTCTGCATTTTTGCGGACTGTCACTATGCATTCATATTTTTACTGCTCCTACTGCATTCAGAATTTTTGCTGCATTATCGCTTATCCTAGCAGACTTGCCTCTCTGCCTCTGCTCCTTCTACAATTCTAGAAAAAATTCTACATTTTTCTTTTTAGCAAATTCAACTCAATTTTTCTGCACACCATTGTGCAAATTCAACTCATTTTTTTACAGCTCATATCCATTCCCTCACGCACTCTGCTCACTCCATTCTCTCTCCCTAGCCCCACCCATTCCCTCTCATCACCTACTCACCTCACATCCGTCCCCCTCTCCTCCCACGCATCTCCCATCGCCTCCTCGTCGCCTGCTCTCCACACCCCCTCGCCACTCTCGTCACCCCCTCCCTCACTCCCCAACCCGATCACCTCACGTCCCTCCCCCTCTTCTCCCACGCATCCCCCGTCCGTCCCCCTCTCCTCCCACACAGACGCCAACCCTCTTGAATCCCCCCACCCCTCCCTCACACCCACACCCCCGTCCCCACTCTCCCCACCCCCTTGTGGCTCTCCCCACACCCTCCCTCACACCCCGTAGAAACCCCCCCATCCCTCCCCTCCCCTCGACCTGTCCTCCCCTCAGCTTGTCCTTCCTCCTCTCCCTTGGCTTGTCCTCCCTCGGTCTATCCTCCCCTCCCCGCGTCTTTTTTTTTTACAGAAAATACCTCCCCCCAGAAAACGCCTCCCTAGTAAATACCTCCCCCAAAAATGCCTCTCCCAGTAAATACCTCCCCGAGAAAATACCTCCCCCAAATAAACCCTCCCTTAGATTATACCTTTGTTTTTTTTTCCCAAAAAAAATGTTTACAGATTTTTTATTTTTTTTTGAAGTGTAGAATTTAAACCAGAATTGAGTTTTTATTTTTTTTACCGTGGCAGCAAAGTGATTTTTTTTTCAAAAGAATGCATTCTCTCAAATATATTGTGGGGGTTTTTCTCTCCGGAAAGGAGAACTATCCTGAATGGTCTCGGAAAATCAAGCACACTCTCATTTTTTATGAGCTATGGAGAGGAATTTGTGAAGGAGAAGGAGACCATCCACTAGCAAAGCCCACTTCAGACAAGGAGATCGCCATTTGGGAAAACAAGAACTGCAAGGCATATGCCTTTATTGCAGCTTCCATAAAATAAGAGGTGAGTCGCCATATTACATCGTTTTCAAATGCATATGAAGCCTTGAGCAAACTAAAATAACTCTATGACTCACATTTAGAACTTGAAATTGTTCAATTAATGATTAAGTTGTTCGGTCTTGAATTGAAAAATTATGACCCTCTTGCTTTAGCTTCAGAAGTAAGATCTATCATTGATGAAATTAAGAAAACTAGTGCAAAAGTTGACATACCTCTCTTAGCATATGTTAAGGCATTGTATCCCACTTACTCACATTACCTTGATTCATTGCAAGCAAGTGGAAACCTCATGAAAAACACTTTGATTCCCTTGAGAAAAAGTTTGTAGAAAGAGAGAAGCCTTTCGGAAAGATGACAACCCCTCTGTCTTCTAAAGAGGCTGTATGCTTTTCACATAGAGAAAATATTCATGCTCAAGATTATTCCAGAGGAAGAGGTGGCCAAAGAGGAAGAGGAAGAAGAAATTTCAGAGGAAGGGGGGGCAGACAAACTCAAACTGAAAAATGTGATCTTCATTGCATACGCTGAAATAAAGATTGGCATGATGCATCTACATGTAAGCTGCCTTCGAATAAAATTGAGCTGCAAAGAAATCAAGAAAAAGGTAAGACTCATGACATAGACAAAGGTAAAGCACTTGAATCCGCTCATTATGTTGTAGCACATTGTAACAATGGAGTAACTGCAGACTTGTTTGATGTTTCATTTACTTCTTGGAGAAATGATTGGTTGCTAGATTCAGGAGCAACGTGTCACATGACGTTTAGAAAATATTTTTTTTAAGAATTTACTGACAAAGTTGATGGAGCAGTATACTTCGCAGATAAATCCAAACTCAAGCCATCAGGGCTTGGCACAATCAGGTTTAATTTTCCTGGTCTTCTAGATCATCTTCTACATGAGGTTCTATACCTCCCTGAGTTGACGAGAAACTTGTTTTCCTTGGTCCACATCCGCTAGCAAGGACACTCCATTCACATGTTTGATGGCAAGGTTGAAGTCAGAAAAGCATTAGATCGCTCCCTTGTCATGGAGGGAATAGAAGAAGGAAGACTCCTGAAGATGCAAGGTTCCTCTGCTTATGCACAAAACTTTGCATTCAATTCACATCATGATGAAGGTACATTCCCATCAAGTATTTTATGGCATGCTAGATTTGGACACTAAAACTATGACAACCTTCGATTGTTGAAGAAAAATGGTGTTACTGGACTGCATACAATTCCTAGGAAACTTAAGCAATGTGATGCTTATATTCTAGGAAAGCATAGCAAACAACCATTTCATGATTCACATTCCAGAGCACATAGAAAAATTGAGCTTATTCATTCAGATTTATGTGGCCCCATGCTTGTTGCTTCTGCAAATGGAAATAACTATATGATGACATTTATTGATGATTACACCAGAATGTTTTGGGTTTACTTATTGAAGAACAAATCTGATACTTTTCAAACATTCAAGAATTTTCATGCATGGATTGAAAATGATGCACAAAATCATATTGGCTCTTTGTGCACTGATAATGGAAAAGAATACACTTCAAATGAATTTGAAAACTATCTTCGTTAACATGGGATCAAACATCAAACAACGGTGCCCTATAATCCCCAACATAATGATTTAGCTAAAAGAATGAATAGGAAAATTTTAAATATGGTTCGCTCCATGATGTTTTTTAAGAATTTAAAATTGATTTTTTGGGCTGATGCAGTTCTATGTGATGTATAGATAAAGAATAGATGTCCTTCAAATTCAATCAGAAATAAGACTCCTTATGAAATGTGGCATGGCCACATTCCTTCGGTAAAGCATTTCAGGGTCTTTGGTTCCCGCCTGTTATGCTTTGATACCTAAGGTACAAAGGAATAAACTTGGTGCTAGAAGTCGAAAATGTATCTTCTTGGGGTATTCCAATACCTCCAAAGGATATCGTCTCTATGATGAAGTCAATAAGAAGTTTGTAGTAGCAAGAGATGTCATATTTCTTGAATCTTCTAAGACTGACAATGTTGTTGAGCGGCAACTTGATCGCCTTCATATATTCACACATGCAAAGTCTTTTCAAGAATTTGATAATCAAATTCCACATCTTGAAGGGGGGGATTCCTACACTGAATCTTGATTCAATTCCAACTCAATTAAATGAGCAGCCTGGGCCACCTCAGAAAGGTTCCCAAAAATGGCTGACAAAGACACTAGAAAACGTTCGTCCCGATGAGGTTGGAAAGACAGGAACACGAAGTTCCACCAGAAAAAATGGAGGTGACAAAGATAATTTTGATTCACTTATTGATATGGATATTGCTTATCACTGTGAATTGAATTTGTCTACAGATCATGAACCAAATTCCTTCAAATAAGACGATTCTCATGTTGAATGGAATGAAGCGATGCAAAAGGAGTATGATGCCTTGATAAAGAATGGCACTTGGAAGCTGGTTGATCCTCCTTTGGGAACCAAACCAATTGGCTGCAAGTGGGTCTATAAGAACAAGTACAAAGCAGATGTCTCACTTGAAAAGCACAAAGCCAGGCTTGTCATAAAAGGTTTTGTACAGAAAGAAGGGGTCGATTATGAAGAAAATTTTGACTCCATAGCAAAATGGGCCACCATTCGAATACTCTTTTCCCTAGAAGCTTTGAAGGGATGGAAATTCCATCATATGGATGTAAAAACCACCTTTTTGAATGGAGATCTAAAGGAGAAAGTTGTTATGTCCCAACCAGAAGGATTTGTTGTGAAGGGCCAGGAACACAAAGTATGCAAACTCATAAAATCCTTGTATGGCCTCAAGCAAGCACTGCAAGCCTGGTATGAGAAATTAACTGAGCATCTTCTGAAACTTGACTTCAAACATTTTGATCTTGATGATGCAACTTTGTTTGTTAAGAAATTTGGAAAAACAGTTGTATATCTTGTGGTGTATATAGATGATATTTTGATGACAGGGAACAATGATAGTTATGTTGCATCCATAAAGAAATAATTGAAGAAATGTTTTGAAATTACTATTTGGGCTATGTTCACTACTATCTGGGTACTGAAGTAACCCAACATCCTAAATTTATATTCCTTTCTCAAAACAAGTACATTGGAGATATTTTGAACAAGTTTGGCATGGATGAATGCAATCTCTTAACCACTCCAATGGAATAAAACTTGAAGCTCACATCCATTGAAGGGAAGGAATTCGAGGATGCAACGAAATATAGACAGCTTGTAAGAAGTCTTATCTACTTGACTACCACCAAACCAAACATCTCATTTGTTGTTGGAATCCTCTCCAGTTTTATGCAAAAACCTTGTGAAGGACATTGGTCTATTGCAAAAATAGTTCTAAAGTACTTGAAGGGGACTCAAGACTTTGGACTCAAATATACACAAGTAGGTGACTTCATCTTGATCAGATACTTTGATTCAGAGTTTGATGGGGACAAAGAAAATGGGGTATCTACTTCAGGTTATACCATGACTCTTGGATCAGGAGTTGTCTCATGGATATCACACAAAAAATCAGTTCCAGCAGATTCCACAACCGAGGCAGAATATGTGGTAGCAGCTGAAGCAACAAAGGAAATTGTGTGGCTCAGGAAAATCTTAGAATATTTGCATATGAAACAAATGCATTCAACACCACTGATGATCGACAACACTTCTGCAATAAATTTGGCCAAGAACCCAAAGTTCCATGATCGAACAAAGCACATCAATACAAAATACCATTTGATTCGACATCATGTTGAGGCCAAAACTATCCATATACGCCATTTTTCCACAAATGAGCAGACTACAAACATCTTCACCAAAGCGCTTGAAAGAGAAAGTTTGAAAAGTTCAGAACGATACTTGGACTCACCAACATCCTTTCAGATTAAAGGGGGGAATGTTGACATCTAATCCTAAGGGATTGGGTGAGATTGTATATTATTGTAAATTAGTAAATAAGGAAGGCCAAGAGACATTGAAAATTGAATTCTAATTGTCTCACTTCCATGTATAAGTACAGACACAATCTCCATCTAATACATCTTTAGTTTAACAGAGTTACCTCCTGACCTAACCATAACCATTATTGTTCTTTAGAATAAAAATTAAGTTTAAAATCAGGTCTTCAAGTGTTTATTTGTGTTTGTGGATAGGCTAATCACACTCCTAATTTTTCTTGGTATTTTTAATTATTGATTTATTAATGAGATCTATTAGATAACAATGTAATGGAGGATATCTACGTGTGATTTCTCTTACCCCAACCGATCACAAGTTTGTAAAAGAGGATATTGTGAATTTGGAGTAGGGAAATCTTTGTCGTTTTCCTTTTATTAATAAATTTGATGTTTTAGTTAATTTTTGTTAATAATTTTTTTTTTTTAATTACTTGATTATGTCATTTTATTAGTGGTTATGTTATTTTATTATTATATTTTGAATATGCTATTTTATTATTGATTATGTTATTTTAATATTTGGAGTAAGGAAATCAATGTCGTTTTTTTATTATTCGTTAATCATTTTCATGTTTTATTTCATTTTTATTAATAAATCTTATTTTTATTATTACTTGATTATGTTATTTTATTAATGATTATGTTGTTTTATTATTACATTTTGATTATGTTACTTTATTATTATATTTTGAAAAATAAGTCATTATTAGGATAATGTGTTATTTATTTTCTTATAAATGTTATAATTTGGACATAATCTTATGTTATTTATTTTTACATTATTTACATCTGCAAAATGTTAAGTCAACGAGAAGGTGTACAAGATGAATTAACAAATGGACAAAATACCAATGTAAATTTATTGAAGTAGAAACAAAAGGGACATTTCTGAACCAAATAATAATAAGAATACAAAATGCACTTACTATACTCACATGAAGAGCCATTTTCTCAACACGCTACATTTATTTTCCAGAGGAGAAATCTCCTCCTTTTGTATTATAAAAAAAGAACTACATAGTCAGTTACACAATGCCAAAACATTAATTTTTATAAATTTGCACACAAGTCAGGTGTTCATAAAGAAAACAAGAACATATAATATTTACATGTAGAGTCCAACTAAAACACCACACATTGTTATCACAAAATGAGGTGTATTAGACATACAACTAGACAACAGTCTTAAAAAAAAGGTTCATCATTGAATATTACCAAAGAGAATGAGTTTTGGTATGATGACTGAAAAATTGGTAGCCCCCATCATGCATAGAATGGGTGAAAAAGTTGTGAATGTAGGCTCACTACAATGAAATGTCAGTAGCATGAACTACTCTAGTGGAAATTGTTGACAAGTGGAGATGTGGATTTTCCCACAACATAGTATATTATTGCCCTATCTTCCTAAAAAAAAGATCAGGAATTCTTCCTCATTAAGAGCCTTCTTAGAAAGGAAGTCTGCCTAGAGGTTCCATTCCCTATGTATGTGCTGAAAATAGAGGAAAATCAATTTTTACTTCAAAATGGTAATTTTGTCCTTCCAATGGACCAAATTTAGTACCTGAATATTGTTGTTCACCCAATAAATGATGCAATTGGAATCACCATAGACATGTAAGGAGTTCATATTAATGTGAGAAGAAAAAAATAAAATCACCTAAGAAGTTGTGATTTTAGCCTTGGTATTGGAACCAGTCCCCAATTTCAACCAAATATGATAGGAAAAATCCCCCTGAAGAAGTAAATGCGCACCCCACCGCATAAGCTATCCCGAGAGGCTCCATCAAGGAAAACAACATGATATGAGAGACGGCTCAGTGGATAACAAAAAGATCAAACCAACTTGGATTTTTGGGGTCTCAAATAATCCTTGAAAAAATCGATGATTTGAAAAAGGATGCAAGGAATATTGGTAGACAATTCCTACAAAATGAGACTATTTCACACCTTCCAAATACCCAAAGCTAAGAAAACATGTAATGATTTATAATTACCCATATTTTGGTCCCACCAATGGAGACAACACTCAAGGGAAGTGATATGACCATTATCGAGAATGTTAAGAGATGTAAGAACTTCATTCCATAAAGCTCTAGAGTAGGCATATTAGAAAAAAGAGGTGATTAACATATTTTTGTCCACTCAAGTATAGGCAGTGGACATTTAGAATAGAGAAGCCGCTGCGTAATAGATTCTCCCTAGTGAGGATGCACTTTTACAAGGATATCCATACAAATCATATGGTTTTTGTTAGTATAAACCATTTCCATATCTTCCTATGCCACCATATGTCATTGGGATGGAGCGAGGAAGATGAGATCGAATTATAGGCCAGTTTGGCATAGAACTAACCAGCTGAGATGTTCCAGCTTCATATGATGGAATCCTGCTCATTTTTTAAGAAAATACCACTTGATGCAAGCTTTTTGACAAAAAAATCCCATTCAATAACCATGGATCCATGGAACTCAAGTTATAAGAACTTTTACAACAACCATGTGGAGCAGCGGGGGAGCTAGGTAAAGGGGCATGATGTAGCCTAAAATCTCCCTATGAATTTGGACAAGAGATAAGATCCGAAGAAAAATTATAGAAAGAGTTACCCCCAATAAAAGGATCCTTCTCGAGGATAACCAAATAAACATTGTCCACCTTCCAGGAAATCCATTTAAACATCCAAGGAATATCCTCCACTAGGCCCCTACAGGTAATCAACCGAGATGAATATTTATGTTGATTATAAGACCTCATCCGCTTTGAAACAAGCATGTTATGGAGGTATTGATCAAAGATAATGCAACTCTTGATGCCTGAGCCTGTGATGGACCTTTGAAGGCTCTTCATAGCAAGGGCTTGACCAAATCAATGGATATTTTTGAAACCCAAAACCACAAATCTTTTGGATTGAGGTAACATGTCTTATTTAGCCAAATGGATGTCAATGCTAGTCTTCTTTCCAGTCTAAAAAAAATTGAACATGCACTGACAAATATTCATGATAATAGATTTAGAAACACTGGAGAGGGTTATCCAATATACATGAATGCTCTCCATAACAGACTTAACTAGAGTCATCCTGTCACCCAACTAGAGCCACCTATAACGCTAGTTACTGATTTTGCATTCAATTTGCTTAATAACATAGGAACGGTCTTCCACATAGTAACAATTTGGTTTGAGATGGTAGCCCAGATAAGAGATGACATGTTCAATAGTGACCATATTGTAGAGAAGGATAATGATAATAAAGACAATAATCTGATCCAGAATTTGCTTATCATGCTACATGCATGAAAAGGAATGTAACATGAGGATTAGCAAACCATGGTCTTAATCAAGTAATAAATAAAAAACCAACACAATTCCTAACCATAGGAGAACTAAGGCATGGTTGAGAATGGAAGTGTTAGAAGTATTTGAACACAATAAGAAAAAGTAAACATATAAGTAATAGGAATTTACACAATAAAGTTAAGAATCTTTTTACAAAGCCCAGCTCATGTGAATAATATTTTGATTTTAATATTTTTATTATTACTTTAAATAGCTAACAAATAATAATAATAATTTATAATAAGAAACTGAAAATTTATTTATAATTGAAGAATTAGGAAATTGAAACAACAAGAACCATGAACTAATCTTATAAACACCATCTTTTTAAAAACCGCTATAATATAATATAATATTTTATCATTAATTTGGGTTTCATTTAATATATATTTTTAATTATATTTTAAGCTTTATTTTATTTTAAATAAGTTTTAAGAAAGGTTTATCATAAGTATTTTTAATTACTATCCATCTATATTTATTTTAATTCTGGATTTATCAAGGATTTAGAGATAAATCTGTCAAGGTGCAAGTCTCTTTTCTTAGTGTAAAATTTGAGGAAAAGTTTACACCTCGAGAAATTTAATCCCTCTCGATGTTTGATAAATCCAGAGTTAAGATGGATCTAAGTTGGTTTTATATATATAACTTCACACCAGACTATATTACATAAGAATATCATTGGAAAAGTCATAGGTTGTCAAAACCCATAGCTCATAAACCACCTACGATTTAAATGAATTCAAATATTTTATTTAAATTTAAATATTTAATTCAATTATTTTAAATAATTGACCTCTCCAATTTTAATTTTTAATTTTTAATTTTATGTCTTTATTTTGATCGAGTCAAAAAGTTTATGCTAACATTACAACATCTCTTTTATACTTGAATGGAGAGGGTCTCTTGGCGTAATACATATTTTTATTATTATTTAGGAAATTATAATAATTTATTACTTTAATTATATTTTATTTTTGGGATTAATTGCAAAGAGTGGGACATTAAATTATGATCAATTTTTTCATGAGTTTAAACAATCCACAACATTCATTACAACAACTATGACCATATCTATGATACCATGAGCCAAAAAGTTTATGTTAACATTACAACATCTCTTTTATACTAGGATGGAGAGGGTCTCTTGGCGCAATACATATTTTTATTACTATTTATGAAATTATAATAATTTATTACTTTAAATATTTAAGTAAGAGGGGTTTCCGCTGTGCATTATATTAGATATCATTTTTGGGATTCAACTGCATTAAGTACGTCATTCATATATGCCCATTTCCATGAGAGGTAGTTGTAACTGACTAATTTCTCATGATTTTTGAACAGTGCACTTAGCACTCACTGCATGAGGTGATGCTCACAGGGGTGAAGTGCATCACCTCATGTAGTGAGTGCTAAGTGGATTGTTCAAAAATCATGAGAAATTAGTCAGTTACGACTACCTCTCATGGAAATGGTCATAGATGAATGACTTACTTAACGCAGTTGAATCCCAAAAATGATATCTACTTTAAATATATTTTATTTTTAGGATTAATTGCATAGAGTGAGCCATTGAGTTATGATCAATTTTTTCATGAGTTTAAACAATCCACAACATTCATTGCAACAACTATGACCATATCTATGAGTATAGGTCTCAACTAATCAAATTTCACATGATGCTCACAGGGGTGAACAAGTGGGATTGATATGAGCGAAATAAATAGCATAATTAAATCAGCTATGGCCATATCTATGATTATTAGTCCCAGATTTCACATGATGCTCACAAGGGTGAAGAAGTGTGTTTGTATTTAGTGAAATAAATCACATAGCATCAATAATCAAATTTGGAGAAGTGGAATTGATATTAGCGAAATAAATTGCATAGCATCAATCATGAGTTTGGCTCAAGCACGCTTAACTGATGAGTTTTTCCCACAATCAAGCCCACTTAACTTGCTACCCCATTTGCAAAAACTTAGCAAGTATAATGCCATACGAGCTATTCAGAAAGAGATCCCTTCATTTTTTTTCATTTAAGCATGAGACTTTGGCAATGCAACATATTAGATATCATTTTTAGGATAAACTATGTAGAATAAGTCATCAAACTATGCCCATATCCATGCCAATACCAAGCATCATATTTGTGTCGAAAACACCCGCATCCTTGCTAAATTTGACCACTATTTCCACAGAAAATTTAGAGAAGTAATTGAAATCAATAAACACCCAAAAAACCTCAATAGAGAATAAGATTGGACTATAAACAAAAATTGAATTCCAACATTATCATCAAATCCCTTAACTTAAAACCCTTTATCTTTCATTCATCTCCATATAATTAATTTCCAAAAAAATACTATAAATAATCCTTATACAATAATTAATTTCTTTAAACTAAATAAATATATTATTGCAATACAACTACTAAAAATTTATTAATAAATTAATATATTGAAAATATATCATCATAACAGTGATGAACATAATATAAATATAACCTAATTTAGAAATTAATTATTAATTTGTAATTATAAAAAAATACATAAAACAAAATTTATTTTATTATGATTATAACTTTATAAAAAATTACTTATTAATTTGTAATTTTTTTAAATTACATAAAATAGAAATTATTATATTATGATTATAACCTAATTAAAAATTAATTATTAACTTGTAAAAGTTAAATAAATAACATAAAATAAAATCTATTTAAAATAAACTATTGGATTATTAAAACATATTTTATTTCTCAAATAAAATTGAAAATATGTTTATTAATAAAAATAAAATACTTACCATTGATTTTCATTGTCGGCCATTTCCACAAAAAAAAACCTAAATTTTTTTTACCTATTTATTTACTTTTATAACTTAATTTTTCCACATATATTATTTATCTTGATGATGAACCTCAGTGGAAGGTTCGAAACATCGATTCAAATCAACATTAATACGATGGATCCAAAAAACCAACTTCAACAACTTTATATACTATAATTATCTACCCATATAAATAATATTATTTGCGCTCAGAGGCACTCTACAACCAAGTATACGAAAGAGATGTTGTCACATAACGTTACATTAAACAAATTTAAAAAATATATGTCAACTAATTAATAAAAAATAAAAAATAATATTGAATACATTAGATTACTTAATTTTATTTTTTTTTGAAGTGACTATTTTGTATTATATTATAAAGCTAGAAAAAACATGGCTAGTTCCATTTACAATCAACCTTTGTATCAAAATTCTAGAGTATTCATTTCTTGTCTTTCCTATTGTCGTGAGTCTTCTTTTCTTGCTTAATATATTGAATGATTCAGGTGAATATTAGTGGACACTCGCCTATTCCACCTAGACTTCTAGTTGGTTTCATTAGTTTCCTTGTTTATAGTAGCATTTACTATTTTTAGCATTTTTTCAAGTTTTGAACTTCCAAAGTAGTTTTGACACCCTAAAAGGTGTTTTTTGAGGTCCGCAGTAGGTCCTTGGCCATAGGCATCAACCTGCGGAAAACACTATAGTACTCAGAGATATATTTCCAACGAGGTATCATACACACCAAACATAGATAATATGACCAAGTTACGACCCCGGGAAGTTGCTTGCCCAACTAACCCCAATGGGACCCACAAACTCTTGGCATTCTATCTCCCAGGGTTAGGGTTTTCTCTTGTTGTTCAATAATAAAAAGGCACTTGAGCCTCATTGTAACACAGTTCAGAGGCATGTAGCTTCCACATCTCTTCTCAGAGATAAACTACCATCACCCGAGCTAGTTTATTGCGATTCTATTTATAAGCATATTTCAATTATTTGATATTAATGAAATGAAGTGTTATTTTTGTTGAATGTTTGTATTTATGGTTATATATGTATTTTGTTGCTTTCATGTTTAAGTTTGAATTATTGAAACAATACAAATATCTTGCAAAATTGCCCCAATAATAGTTTATACCTACACAACATAAATTAAAAAGATTCTAGTTTTCCCCAAAGGGCTAGGGTCCATTTTTGGATTTTTCTCTTGTGGTACCTGCTTGCCATAAGTTACTTCAACTTCACCTTCTACTCCAAAGTGCACTTCTACTTGCATAGTCAGACTTGGGTCCAACGAGCCATGTTCCTTCTCTTCATATGTTGCCCAATTCACTGCCTGACTTCTTATCCTAAATATCAGTATATCTGACTCCATTCGAGGTAGACGATGCTCCATTATCGCGCTTGACCATTCTAACTTGTGCTTTGTAGCCTTTTCCATGGAATCCTTCTCCTTTTATAGTATTTCAATATTCATGTCTAACATTTTATACATCTTCAGTAATTTTTTAAAAACCTTCTTTGTCGCCTTCCCCCACAGCGTGAAATCTTCGGTGACATTCCTATTCGCCATCTCTACCGACAACCACTTCCACAATAGTGTTCTCCATCTTGAAAACAACCGAATGGGCTCTCTCTCAAATTGGAATTCTATATTTATTATCTTCCCTTCCTCTTAGGTGGGGGATCCTCCATCTAGCAACATTAATTCCATCTGAGAGTGAGCCGCCACTAACAATTTCCAGAATGACGAGTCGAGCCACTAGCGGTGAGAATTATTATGAACATTAATGAGATATGTCACTGAACTCTATCTCCTATATGAGATGGCCGTAGTCTAAAAAAGTAACATAATGGCTTGGAATCCGGCAGAGATTTTTAAAAAATCCGGCAAAGATTTTATCAGAATCTTGTTTACAGTTGTTAAAATTCAGTATTTTGGGTGTCCTAAGGGTTTTTGATAGTGTTGAATCCATTTCCACTCTCAAAAATGGATTCCAAACATTGAAAATACCTCATTTTTTGAATTTTACTGTGCCGGATTCCGGCAAAAACCTGTCGTCCGGGCTATTCTGTTGCCTGAGAAGACAACTCCCATGAGATGAACTTGATAGGACTGCCATGATTTTAATTCGGGCCACTTTCTCTTATGGTCAATCTAAGTGTACAAACCACCGTGCATGCAAGGTAACCTATGGTAGGAAATTTGAGCTCCAAATTTTCCTTTCAACCCTTCATCCATGTGGTGATGTGATTTCAACTTGATGATTGTATCAGCGCTCATTAATTCAATTTTCAAAGAGGGTGATTCATTGAAAATCCACAAATCTTTTCATTAATTGTAGTGGATTATGGGATCAGTGTGGTTCTCATTTCGCTACCTTGTAATATGATTACACCCTTATCTAAACATGAACCCTGATTTTCCTACGTGTTAAGGGATCTAAGGACATGGTGGAAATGGCGTTTTTCAAATTGTGTCGCCATCAATGTTATTCTATGAACAATTGGAGGGGAAGTAGATAGTGTCCTGAAATTTCCTTCGTGACTTGTCTAATTACCATCATTGAGTCCCCAAGGATCATAAAAATTTTGAATCTGTTATCCTTGGCAAGTTATAAGCCTTTCCATAATGCCCAGTACGTCGTCTGATTATTTGTTTCCCATCCTAGACCCTAGGAAAAGTATATTTCATTTGTTCTACGTGGTTGTGTATTGCCTCTCCTGCCCCTGCCACCCCCGCCACCCCCGGATTTGCTTTAAAAGCTCCATCAAAACTTAGGATTGGAATGGTTTCCCTGATTTTCCAGTCTTATAATTCATTCACCCCCAATCTCAACTGGTTGAAAGGGAGAGTGATGTGTCTCGGTGTGAATATGACAACGTGATCATGCAGATTTTGGAAATGGATCCATTCACCCTCTACAAGAGTAATTTTTACTAATTCCTTTGAATTTATGCCTTTGCCACCATATACTCTGTAAGTAGACATTATGCTTTTATAGTCGCTCCGCGGATGGACGATGCTTTGTCTTTGAAGATCACCTTGTTCCTTTCACACCATATCATCCAGCATAATAACTTTGGCATCACTATCCTTTCTTATTTCACTACCATGGACTTAATTTTGTCATTGGGGGCATTTATCTTCCATATTTCAAACATCTTTGTCCAATTCCCCGGAATGTTTACTATACTACTGACTTTTTCAAAGGCCAATTTCTATACCTCCATGGAGAATGTAAAATGATGGAATAAGTGTGAATTGAATCCTCCTCTTCCTTACATAGAATGCATTATGATGGGTCTTGGACGTTTCTCCTTCTCATATTCTCCATTGTGAGGATATTTTGATGAGTAAGGACACAATATAAGGAGTTGACTTTTGATATGGCATCATTTCTCCAAATCATTTTCCATATCCTCTTCTTTGGAGGGTGGGGGATTGTTTTGATCAGTAGGTTATAGCCTTATTTGACTGTGCACTACTTCGATTTTCCTAACGTCCACTTTATCAACTTTGCTTAACCACGAGATATTAGAGCGAGTCCTTTGAAAAGTGACATGAGTAGATCCCATTTCCCGACCAATTAGGAGGGGATAATTGGGCACTACCACCCTGTCCATACCCCAGTGGGGTCCTAGGATGAAATGTCTTTTAATCGTTCGACGCATTTTCTCTTCATCCAATCTACTAGGGACCTCCCCTCTTCTTATTCTAGAATCACAAAGGTTGTCAGAATCCTACTCTTTCATAAGCTACTTCTTCCTCCATTCCCCTCATACCAACCAAATTTTTTTATTATGATTGGAGAAACAACTTTGCAAAGACTTCATATTTTTAATCCTTTACTTTCCCATTGCACTTTCTCTGCTCTTATAATGTTATTCTTGTGGAAATATTTCTTTATGAAGGCTTCCTTCCACCAAACAATGGAATCTGATATTAATTTCCACACTATTTTAGTGCCTAAAGTGAGATTCATATACATGGGATCCTTAATTCTAAATCCTCCAAACTCCTTTAACAAATAGAAGACATTCTAGTCTATAATATGAAATTTATTTTCATTATCCTTTCCTACCTACCAGAGGAAACTTCTGATCAGAGCACTCATTTGAGAGAGAACACTCTTAGGGGAAAGTAGTCCCCAACCAAGATATATTGTAAGGGACGATAGCACTGATTTGATTAGGATGGTTTTTCCAACCAAATTAAGCCATCTCACGACCCATCCTTGAATATTCTTCTTAAATTTATGCAGAATTTATTCCTTTGAGGAGGATCCTAAAGAGATAGGGATTCCTATATATTTAAATGATTTCCTGTTAATTTGAACCAAGAATCCTAGAGCTGTGGAAATCTCCTATAATGTGGAGTCTGAGCAATTCCAACCATAGAGTTGAATTTTATTTATATATACATGACCCCTTGAAATACCAAGATATAAATCTAAAACAAATTTAAATCTTTTCTCTATGATGCTGAAAGCTCCTCGTAGAAAAATTATTTCATTTGCAAAATGGGAATGATTGATATTTTTGAAATTTCTCGTTATGATTATGTATGGCAGGGAGCCATTCCTTCTTTCCTTTTCGAGATACATGCTCAAACTTTCATCAACCAAAATGTACAGGAAGGATGGCAAGGGGAATCCTTGTCTAAGGCCCCTAGTGGCTTTAAAGAAAGTAGCTAGCCTTACATTTATTAAGGGGGCAATCCATGGGGAGTCTATATGTAACAACCCTGGTAAATATTCGTGTAAAAAAATATGTAAGACCATGATGATAGGACATGTATTCCAAGGTTATGTTAGAAAAATAAATATTACAGAGCAATGCAACACATAAAATACGCGGAAAATAAAAGCACACAAAACACATAAAACTAGAGAGACACAGATATACGTGGTTCACCCAGTTTGGGCTACGTCCACCCTGAACAACCAGTCCTTCCTTTCTATTATCCAGCAAAAATGAAGAGACAAAACCTACAGCAGATCTGCTGTAATATCCTTTGTTCTCTCTCACAGTCTCCCTCTCTGTTTCTCGCTCCGAGAATACAAATAAAATACACAGTCTCAATACAATACCCTCATAAAAGCGAGGGGTTGCCTTCTAGGGAAAAAAACCCTAATCTAAACATAACTTCTACTGTCAGATCATTTTCCTAATGAACGGCCCAAATTGACTAGAAATTACTATACTTTTACAAGGCAATTTTACATCTGTTTTTAGCTTCGAGGGCACTGCCCCCGAAAACCCCCGTCAGGGGGGGGCTCCGAAAAGCGCTGCCGCCCCCCCCCCTGGACCCCCCACGGCAGCGATTAATTACGGGCGGCGTTGCCGCCCCTTTTAAGGTACAGGGGTCCAATGTTGTGATACAAATTAAACAAGATAATCAGGCTGCACACCCAACAGGTTAATGGTGGGAAAAACATCCTAGTGGGGTGTCACTTCAGTTTATTATGGCAAAAGGAAATTGGAAAAGGAAATGGAAAAGGCTTTAGAAAGGAAAAGTGGAATTTATCGGCATTTATTGGCGTTTATTTATGAAAATAATGGAAAATATAAAAAAAGGAAGATAAAAGGTTGCGCGTGGGGAGGAAATTGAAGGAAAATAATGGAAAATGAAGAAAATAAAGGCCTCATTGATAAAAAGGCTTCTAAGGATCAATGGGCAGGACTTTGGTCAGTTCTATGGTGGAGCTCTCTTCTATTCTCTCTCTCTCTCATACTGTTGAGAAATTAGATTATTTCTGGAGCACTCTTGGAGAGTGTGGCATACTTGGATATTTGGAGCAAGAAGGCAAAGGAAGAGTAGGAAAGCACAAGAGGACATCAGGATCAAAAACTACAATGAGTTTTGATTGTAGGTACCGATTTGCATGTATGTTTTCCTCACTAGTTTTTGCATGCATGGTGTATGTATGTGGTTTCTTGGTCATGATCTATCATTGGCATGGAGGATTTCTTGGATTGATAGTGGATGTGACTAGCCTTGCCATTTCCTAGATAGAAATGGTGTTGTGGGTTTAGTTTCATTGTTTTTTTTTTTTTTTCCTGGTTGGCTCTCATGTTCATTTAGTTGTGGGTGAGTTATTAGTTCTTGGAAGCCTTGGTTGGACAAATGCTATAGAAGCCCGACAGATAGTTCTGGGTTGAGTTACTAGTCCTCGAATCCTTGGTTGGACAAACGCTCCAGAAGCCCTAAATGGGTTGAGTTACTAGTATTGGAAGCCTTGGTTGGAACAAATGCTATGGAGCCCTAGAACAACTTGGGTAGAGGCCAATCTATGATGGTTGTGATGTCCATTCATGAGGTGGAATCATTGGTTGAGGGTTGAGGTGGTTTGACCTCTGGAAACCCTAGTTTGGTTTTGATGGTTTTGTTTTATGAGACCCCACATTCATGATTGGAATATGGAACTGGGGTCACTGGATTGAAGAGAGATTTGGCTCATCCATGTCTATGGTTGGGTTGGCTTATAGGGGTGTTATTGTTGGTGTACAATGTTTGTGTGATGTGTTTCCGTCGATTCCACTTCCTTAAGGTCACCTAGGATGTGTAATATCATCATAGTAGCCTCTCGTCGCATGTTTACCCTGGTTGGTCGGTTACTTGGGTAGATGTGAGAGGGAGGTGTTACAGAGTGGTATCAGAGCATGGTTTAACCCTCATACTAGATGAGTCATGTGTTTGTCATGCATTTAATTCGGTTGCATATGTGTCCCTTATGCTTGTAGTCTATGTGCTTGTTCCATTTTCATGGTGTTGATCATGGTTGTTGTGATGTCGCCATGTGAAGGTTGATGGTGTTTTTGTGGGATGTGTCGTCATGAGTGTATGGTTTTATGTGCATTTTTTATGCATGTCAGTGTCTATATGTTGTTATGCATGCACTGTCATGGTTGAGGTTGTTGTGCATAAGGTATTTGTATGAAATTAGGTCATCATGATGATATTTCTATGTTATGATGCTAATGTGTTGGCTAAGATAGAGCAAGAGATGCAGATCATGAAAGTGACATTGCAACAAAGGAATTCGGTGCAAGAGTAGATCTTCATAAAAGTTTGTATGCTTGGCATGCAGGTATGTGATTCATGGTTGTTGTAAGCATTAGGGTTACTTATATGTTTGTCATTCTATTACTATAATGGTTACATATGTGATAAATTATATTTGTTCAATGTAGTCATATGCATTATGGTCATGTGTATGCATTTCATTCTATTGATTTTATGATTACATACATGATGGATGTTAGTTAATTAGTGTGATCATATGTACATGCGTTGGTTAGTTAAGCATGATATTAACTTGATGATTATGTTATATGTTGTTGATGAGCATGTTATATGTTAACTTATTGTTGTTACATGTTAGTTAACTTGATGATTAGGGTTATAGCATTAATATCTTGATGTTATATGTATCATGATAAATTGGATTGGCCTAGGCAGTTGGTTAGGGTTATGAAATTCAGGTATGATTTGACTTATTTGTAATATTATGTCATACTAATCAAGGTTAATTGTGCATCTGTGATTTTTATGCATGAATGACATTTGTTTATGAGCTTATGATGTGAAAATGTTAGTTAATTACTGTTATGGATATCATGTACTTATTTCTGTTTGAGCTGATGTGTTGTGAAGTTATATCTTGCTAACTAGATTGATTGTGCAAACAAGATAGTCTCCCCTGATATACATTAAGGTATGAGCTTGCTTATGTAGTCTACTTTGTCTTTGAATGTTTGATTATGTCTTCTATTTAGTGTTTGAGTTTTGGTGTCTATTATGTCATCTATTTATTGTTGAATGTTTGATTAATCACATGATATGAGTACATGTCTATAAGATTGCATGAATAAATGATTTGGTCTTAATATGGTTGTACTAACGCAATATGTGTTGATTAATAGCTTATGTGTACTTGAGTATAAACATATGATAGTTGTATTATTGTGATTTTGATTACTAGTTGATTATGACATGATTGTTAATCTTGGTAGAGGTTGATTTTAGTTAATAGATATGATGTTTGGACATGTGTGAACAGTTGCAGGGAAACATGCTTGGTATTATCATGACACGGTAATAGTTCAATTGTTTATATAACTAACAATGGGGTGATGTTATAGCATATAGTAAGACTCAATTGTAGCAAGGTAAATGGTAAAAGAAAGGAATTGAACAAGAATTACTTTGGCTATGTTTGGAAACCATAAATCCAAACGAATGAGTACTCTACAAACATGAAGTCTTCTTAACCTTGACTTTGTCTGAAATTATGTGGATATATGCTATATTCCTGAATATGTATTTGACAGGTATAATAATTGGTTTCCATCTATGGATGGATTCATCAAAGAATTGGAGTTCCTTGAGAGGTGTATGTGTTTAGTTACAAGGCAACGTGCTTGGAAAAACAAGATAAGATAACTAGTATATTGTTATATTTATTTATATGCTCACAAAATTATGTGTTTATGGCAGTATGATGCAGGGGATTACATGGCAAGAAACTACCATGGAATCTTGAAGAAGGCTCGGGTTGAGTTGTCCTTTGGAGGAACTGGGAACCCATGGGGATTTATTCATGGTGTTTGTTTCTATATTTGTGATTTCGATCTTTTGTGATTTGTTTGTGCTTGATTTTCAACTTGTTTATATTTGGTGCATAGCTATGCCACTTTGTTTGTGGTGTTGTATTGTTATTGGTTTTCATGGATTTATTCTAATTTGTTTATTTTTCTTTCCTTTTATGTTTTGAGTGTCTTGGGAATTGGTTGGGAAGGAGGAAAGTTAATGGAGCTCAGGGAGAGATTTGTGGTACCCAACAGGTAATGAAAGACCTGAATGAAGCTCAGTGCATGTATAAGGGCAGTTAAATGCTAGAGTATGATAGTCGGTTGGATTGGTTGGGTCCATTAGGATAAATGGATGGTGGAATAATAGTTATGATAAAGGTAATAGAAAAGGTAAAGTAAATGGATTTGAGGAATCATATGCCTTGGATATGTTGGGAACTATTGCTCTCAAGGTTGTGCATGTTGTGCACGAATAAAGGGAGTTGTCTTAACCTATACCTTATGATATTTGGTAATTCTGTTGTGATCATGATTATGGTAATGTGTGTATATATATATATATATATATATATACATGTATGTATGTCGTTGTCTGACAGGATCATGATTGCTTTATGTTGATGTTTATATATGCATGTATGTATGTATCGTTGACTGACAAGGTCGCTAAGATTGTTTTTAACTAGTGTACATATGTATGTGTGTGTGTGTGTGTGTGTGTGTGCAGTTGCCTGACTGTGTGGTCAGGGATCATGATGTTTCATGTTGATGTTATATATATATATGTATGTATGTATGTCGTGTTTGAAAGGGTCATCATGGATCATGAGTGTTTGATGCTAATGTTTACATGTATAGATGTATGTCGTTGTATGACAAGATTATGATTGTTCTATGCTAATGATTATATATGTGTGTGTGTGTGTGTGTGTGTATCACTGTTTGACAGGTTTGTCAAGGACCATTCTTGTGGAGGAATGATTTCTTATGCAGGTGAATGACATGAAGAGGTTCTTCTCTTATGAGGAATCAAGTGGGAAGAGTAACTATGACAGATATATGAGGTCAATATCATGTGGAAATGAATTGATATTATATGCTTGTACTATGTCTATGTTTATGTTATGGACATGTAATGCTGAGGGTACATTAGCAAAGTGAAAGTAGTGTGATCTATGACATGTTAGGATAAGCATAGATAATGGAAAGACACTAGAAGCAAGGTTTCTTGTGGGATCAGTGTGTGATCTATGGATCTATAGTACTAATTTGTGTATATGTTGCACATGTTGTATATTCAGTGATTATACTTATGGTGATGTGTACATGTAACATGTGTAGTATTGTGTACATATGATGTTGTATGTATGTTGTATATATGTTGTTGTGTGTATATTTCATATGCATTGCTAGTTATAGATGGTGCTATGTACATGTTGTATATGTAGTGCTATGCACATATGGTGTTGTGTGTGTGTTGTACATATGGTGCTATGTACATGTGGTGTTGTGTGCATGTGGTGTCGTGTACATGTTGTACATGTGGTGTTGTGTGCAGGCGGTGTTGTCTACATGTCGTGCATGTGTAAATATGTACATATGGTGTCATGTACATGTCGTGCATGTGGTGCTATGTACATGTGATATTGTGTACACATTTTACAGGTGTTGTGGTGTAAATTTGGCATTGTGTACACGTTTTGCAGATGGTGTCGTGTACATGTGATGTTGTGTACACATTAGGCAGGTAGTGTTGTGTATAGGTGGTATTGTGTACATGTTGTGCATATGGTACTGGTATACATGTGGTATTGTGTGCATGTCGTACATGTTGTGTTGCGGGCATGCGATACCATGGATGTGCCTAGTGTAGTCTTGGTATTGTGACATGCGTATTTGTTGTGTTGTATTCTGTATATGTATATGTATTGGGTTGTATTATATACCTAGTGTAGATGTATGTGTTGTATGCCGGTGTAGGCATATGTATTGTGTTGTATTGTACACCAAGTGTAGGTGTATGTGTTGTGGTGTACATCATATGTAGATGTATGTATTAAGTTGTACATAAGATGTAGATGTATGCGTTGTGTCATATGTCGGATGTAGGTGTATGTGTTGTGTTGTATATCAAATGTAGATGTATTTGTTGTGTCGTATGTCAATATAGTTGCATGTGTCATGTTACATGCCAAGTGTAGATGCATGTATTGTGTGGTGTTGCATGTCATGTGTGGGTGTATGCATGTGATGTACATTGTGTGCATGTGTATGTGATTGAAGAGAAGCAAAGGAATTGGGTGCTTTACAGGCGTGGAAAGCGATCCAGCGTGTGTGCAGAAAGAACAAAGGCCAAAGTGAGGATCGATGAAGGATAAGTATCGATATGTTATTTCAATTCTATTATGCATGTGATCTACGATTATGACTTATGATGGTTACATGTGATTTATCATTATGGTTTATGATGATTGCATGTGATTCATGATTTTGATCTATGGTGGTTGTGTTTTGAGCTAACAAGATGTGATATTTTTATACATGATTATTTGATCAAACAACTAGTTTGACTTGTTCTAACAAGAAGTAAACAGAAGTGCAAGTGTACCTTTTTTACGGGCTACCAATGAGGTATGATTTGAAGTTATTTCAATTTATCTTTAATCTAATGGAAATTATGTGCTTGGTACAGGAAAACATGAAAATTACTAGACTGGATGGTTGAAACTGACTGCAAGAATTAGCAGCAACAAAAAAAGGAATTGAAACAGGAAGCAATATGTTGGTAAAGCACTTCAGGAGCAGGGCCATTGTGGTACAATGGTACCCAATAGTGTGCATTGATTTCCATGAGCATGTTATTACCGGTATAATGGTTTTGAGGCAAGGATATGCCTCAGTTATTGTATCTTTCGATGTGAGTAAGTCTTGCTAAGGGATGGACTGCCTGAGATGGGGGTGCCAACGGAACTTGGAAGGTGTGTGACTACATGGAAGGGGGTGACCAGATTGGCCGAGGGACTGTGTAGCAGAGAAGGGAAGGTCGGGGATCAATTTTTTTTGGTCATTAGCATTGCATGTTGGAATCATATGCACATTGGGAGTGTGCCCTAGAACAATGAGTCAGTAACTGTTCACTAAGAGGAGAAGTGGCGTAGGATTGTAACGTTGGACATTGGATGCAACTTTGACTTTGACAATGGATCCTGGACTTCCTGGAAAGGAGGTGAATACTGGTATTACTTTGAGGGTGGAGGTGTGAGCCTCTAAATTCCCTTGTTGTTGATATGATCATCACATCCTTTTATTTTCTAGTTGAGAAAATGTGTATATGTGTATATTATTGTAAACACTGTATCGAGTTGGTTTATAAAGCTCCATAGACAATATGGTTATTTTTTGGATGAAGAAAATTTGATTAATAATATTTGGTTGTTATTGTAAATACCATAATGAGTTGTGTTAGAAAGCTCGGTGGGCAGTTTGTTTTCAACAATTTTTGGGTTTATAAGTGTGATTGAACATCGAGAACGGTGTTCCCCCAAGGGTTTCTGTAACAACCCTGGTAAAAATTCATGTAAAAAAATATATAAGACCATAGTGATGGGACACGTATTCCAAGCTGAATGGTGGGGAAAACATCCTAGTCGGTTGTCACTTCAATTTATTATGGCTAAAGGAAAGTAGCATTTATTAGCATTTATTTATGAAAATAATAGAAAATAGGATAAAAGGAAGGTAAAAGGTCACATGTTTCATGTGAGGAGGAAATTGAAGGAAAATAATGGAAAATGAAGAAAATAGAGGCCTCATTGATAAAAAGGCTTATGAGGATCAGCAGGCAAGAATTTGGTCAGTTCTATGGTGGAGCTCTCTTCTATTCTCTCTCTTTCTCATACTCTTGAGCACTTAAAGTATTCTTGGAGCACTCTTGAAGAGTGTGGCATACATGGAGATTTGGAGCAAGAAGGCAAAGGAAGAGCATGAAAGTGCAAGAAGACATCAGAATCAACAGCTACAATGGGTTTTGATTACAGGTACCGAGTTGCATGTATGTTTTCCTCACTAGTTTTGGAATGCATGGTGCATGCATGTGGTTTCTTGGTCACGATCTGTCATTTGCATGGAGGATTTCCTGAATTGACAGTGGATGTGCCTAGCCTTGCCATTTCTTGGATAGCCATGGTGTTGTGGGTTCAGTTTCATTTTTTGTTTTCTGGTTGGATCTTATGTTCCTTTAGATTTGGGTTGAGTTATTAGTTCTTGGAAGCCTTCACTGGACAAACGCTCTAGAAGCCTGAAGGACAATTTTGGGTTGAGTTACTAGTCCTGGAAGCCTTGGTTGGAAAAATGCTCTGGAATTCCAAAGTGGGTTGAGTTATTAGGCCTGGAAGCCCTAGTTAGACAAACACTCTAGAAGCCCTGTAACAACTGGGGTTGAGTTACTAGTCCTAGAATCCATCGTCAGAAAAAATGTTATGGAGCCTTGGAACAACTTGGGTAGAGACCAATTCATGATAGTTGTGATGTCCGACCGTGAGGTGGAATTACTGGTTGAGGGTTGAGGTGGTTTGACCTCTAGAAGCCCTTTTTTGGTTTTGATAGATTTTTTTTATGAGATCCCACATTCATGCTTGGAATATAGCAAGAGGGTGACTGGCTAAAGAGAGATTTGGCTTAGCCATGTCTATTGTTGGGTTGGCTCCTGGGGGTATTATTGTTGGTGTACAATGTTTGTGTGATTTTTTTCCGTCGATTCCACTTCCTTAGGTCACCTAGGAGGTTGAATCTCATCATAGTATCCTCTCGTCTCATGTTTACCCCGGTTGGGCAGTTACTTGGGTATATGTGGGAGGAGGGTGTTACACTGTACAAGCTTTTATATAGGAATCAAATTGACTACAAAATCCAATTTTTTTAAGAATAAGGAAAAGGAATGAGTGGCACACCGAGTCAAAGGAATTTTCCATATCCAATTTGATGATGAAGCCTGGTTCTCCCTCCTCTTTTATTAAGTGGATAATTTCCTGGACGAGAATGATGTTATCCATAATATAATTTTTCTTGATAAAACCTCCTTGATTCTGTGAAATGAGTCTCAGAAGAACCAACTTTAATATGCTAGCAACGATCTTTTTCATGATATTATATGAGTTATTACATAGTGATATTGGGTGAAAACAAGAGAAGTTTGTTGGGTTGGTCTTTTTTGGAATAAGAGCCAGAATGGAGGATTTTGTACTCCCACCTACCTTGCTTTTATCCAATGACCATTTATCATCCTTAATAAATATTTCTTTATCTCAGTCCAACATAGCCTATAGAGATTGATTGAGAAATCATCTAGGCTAGGTCCCTTATCCGAATCCATGCTCCATATGGCCTCAACCACCTCTTTTTCTTCAATATTATGGACCATACTTTGATTCTGTTCATCTATTATCTCTGGACATAATGTAGTGAGGAAATATTCTACTTTAGTATAGTCTATCTCACCACCTAATAGCTTGGAAATGATTATAGGCTTTATGTTTGATTTATGGAAAGGAATTGATCCTTTCCTTCCCTTCCAGGGTTATTTCCATGACTCTATTCCTTACTTCCCTTACCTTTGTTTGCCTATGGAATAAGTTTGTATTCATGTCCCCTGTGTTGAGCCATATGCTTCTTAAATTGAGGAGTCAATACTCCTCCTTTCTACATTCTTGAAAGTATCTAATATTTAATTCTTTCTCCCTCTCTATATGAATTCATGTTACATTACAATTCTCCATAACTGATGTGTGTTGTTTCATTACTTGAAGAATGATTTCTTTCTTTTTTCCTGGAGGAGTATAGGATTCATTTTCCCATTATCGCAGTGCCCGGTTTACTTCCTCTAGTTTTGATTCCCATACAAAGGTTGGAGACCTTTTACCTATGTGTGTCACACTTGTTTTATATTATCCATCACTGATTCTTCCCTCATCCAACCTAGATTGAACCTGAATTGGATTGGGCCCAGGTCTTCTTCTTTCTCAATTGTAAATTTTATTGGTTTATGGTCTGATTCACCCAGACGTATGATCATTGAGGAAGCGTCCCTTCTCTATAGAACCCAAGAGATGTGTATTAGGAATAAGTCTAATCTTGTAGCGATTTTCACTTCTCCACACCTTTTAGTTGACTAGGTGAATTTGCCTCTCATTGGTTTGACATATATCAAGTTCCACTCTACCATGAGGTCCTCCAATCTCTCCCTGAAAGGGTCTTTGATCAACGATCCTCCCTTCTTCTCATGTGAAGATAGGTGGTGTTGAAGTCTCCTCCTACTGTGGAGTTTTGATGCCATTGTGATTGCTTCAATAAAATGAGGTTGTTCCAGAATTCTACTTTCTCCCCATATATAACTGAAGCTTATATATTCACTAGTTTGACTCTCTCCCCACTTCCTTTATCTTCTAGTTATACTACTATCAAGTTTGCATTTGACTGTGCATCCTTTATGGAGAAGACATTTGGATCCCAAAAGGTGTTTAGGCCAACCAAAGCTCCCCTTTAACTTTGAGGGACCCCTCCACTATCTTTCCAAAAACATTGGAGGCTTCCATGAGCGCAGTGTCTTCCAATTTCAACTCTTGTATGAACACTATTGTAGGATTTTTCGCTTTAATCAAATCTTTTATTGCAAGGAATTTTTTGGGGTCGCACATGCCACTTACATTCCATGAGATCAAATTCATCATTTTTCCATGGGAGAATTGGATTTCCTCCCTCTGTTTGTGTGTCTCGTTCCTCCTTTAAAAGCTGACTCTAATCCCTTCAGAACATCTAAAATTTTGAACATCTAAAGTGATGACCTTGTCTTTTTTTTTTGTGCCTTCCACTTTGTGACTACTTGCATATTTAGATCCAATTGACGAAGGAGTCGAGTTTCTAGTTATTATTTTCCTAGGACCAACTATTTCTTGAGTTGGATCTGAAGGTGTGGATTCAATAGTTTGGATTTGGAATATAACTAGTCCAGAGTCATCCATTCTTGATTTCGAAGATTCTTGGACCCTGGGACTGGGTTGAACCACCAATGTTTCAACTACTGGTGCATCCATGTCTTCCCTTCCTTTTGATGGCGTCAGGATCTCTCCTTAGTCTTGAATGCCTTCATTTGTTTCTTCCTCATCTGATGTCTCAAAATGATCCAGGTGGATATTGGTGGCCACCCACCTATTCCATTTGGACCCGCACCATCGGTTCTTTCAGTTTTTCACTTTCAGCACAACTTACTATTTTTAGCAGTTTTTCGGGTATTGAACTTCCAGAGCCGTATTGGGGCCCTAATGATCCATGTGGATATTGGTGCTCACCCACCTATTCCATTTGAACCCCCACCATCAGTTCTTTCAGTTTCTCATTTTCAGCACAACTTACTATTTTTATCATTTTTTCGGGTCTTCAACTTCTGGAGCCGTTTTGAGGCTGTAAACGACGTTTCTTGGGAAAAATGGGAGAAACATGTGTCCATGGACCAATTTTTCTTATATAAACAATTTTAGTCCTCAAATAGATCTTTATAAGGAGGTATGGTGTGTTTCAAACAGAGATCGTATGCCAAAGTTATGTCCCCGGGAAGTTGAAACACCAATTTACCCAAATGGGGCCCATAGTTTTGGCACTTCATCTCCTAGGGTTAGGTTTTTGGATTTTTAGGGTTTTCCTTTGTTTCTCAATAAAAAAATAGGCCCCCAAGCCTCATTGTAACACAGTTCAGAGGCCTTTAGCCGCCACATCTCTTATCAAAGATACGCTACCAGCGCCCTAGCTAGTTTATTTCCATTATGTCTGTAAGCATATTTCTATTATTTTATATTAATGAAATGAAATATTATTTCTGCTGCATCTTTGTGTTTATGTTTATTTCTGTGTATTATTGCGCTCCTACATAAATCTGGATAAGTGGTATCAGAGCAGTCTGCTCTTTCTCTTTTTTTCTTTGCATGTCCCCAACGAGGTTAGGGTATAAGGAGTTAGGGCTCGATCTGGTTGAACCCTTAAAATATCAGCCTCACAAACCCCGACGACCTCCCATGGCAGAAAAAAATAAGGACGAGGGAGCAGGATATCCTATCAAAATATTTCTCGAGGAGGCCCTCGAGAAACAAAGGAACGCGATGATGGATAACTCTTCTCAGATCCTTCAACGACTACCCACCTACGGCGCATCTGCATAAAACAACCACTCTCGAGGCTCCACTCCCTTCAAGGTATAGGCAAAATTTGGCATTCCTGTATTTGAAGGCCAGATAGATGCAGATGTTGTAGATATATGTTTGAATTCTCTATAAGGGTATTTCTCGGTCCATGATTTCTCCGACCGAGGAAAGATTATTTTTGCACTCCTCAAAGTCGCCCCCCATGTCATAGACTGGTGGGAAAGTTACTGTGAGCAAAAGGATGAGGGGGAACCCTCCCTGTTCTCGCTCGCACCCACTTGGAATTCATTTCGAGATGGCATAAAGGAACAATATTACCCCGTGGGGAGTTATGAGGACAAGTACATCCAATGGACCATGTTGTGGCAGCAAAGGGATCAAGATGTGCACAAATTGGCGAATTTGTTCCATACCCTACACACAAAGTTGGGTATTAAATATTCAAAGGGAAATTTGGTGCTCAAGTATCGTAGCTATCTGCACAGACACATTCAGGAGGAAATGAAGTTCCTCGAAATTACCTCGCTTGGCACAGCATATCGCTATGCCGCCAAGATCGAGCGGAAATTTAAGTAGAAGAAGCGAGACTTTGGATCCGCAAATTCGAAGCCAGGGAAAGGCACCCCCGAACCACAGAATAGGGGCAGAGCCAAAGCAGGTCGACTTAGAACACCAACACAAATCCAAACAAGGACATGGGGAAGTGGTGTGAAATTCATAACAGCCCCACTCACAACACAAACGAGTGTCGGGCCAAATAGCCGATGGTGATCGAATTGAAGGCACTCGAATCAGATGCATGTTCTGATCTTGAGCCAGAACCGGACAAGGGAGATGAAAAATGGAAGTAGATCATTGATGTGGACCTCAATGCCATTTTTTCCACCACCAAGCTCCAGAAGGAGGATCCTGAGGATCTAGAGGAGGGGGAGCGCCTCTTCCATTCACAGATGTGGGTGTAGGGTTATCCACTGCAATTTATTGTTGATAGTGGAAGCCAAAAGAACCTTATTTCAACAGAGGTTGTGAAGCGACTCGACCTACAGACCATAGCACACCGACAATTGTATACCATCGGGTGGCTTCACCCAGGGAGAGATCTCCGCGTCCGCCAGCAGTGTTGCCTTCCATACAACATCAAGCCATTCACGGATGAGGTATTGTGTGATGTTGCTACTTTTGATGTAGTTGATGTATTATTGGGCCAACCATTCTTGTGGAGGCGACATACTGTGTATGAGTCTAGGCCTCATTATGTTTTTATTACTTTGGGAAATAAATTGTACAAGACACCAGAGGTAGTTTCGCTTCCTGCCATCTCCTTGACTATTGCAAAATAACGCAGTAAGATTGTTTCCCAAACTAGGAAATTTATTTTCCTTACAACTTGTTCACGGGGAAAGAAGAATATTTTGGCCACAACCTCAAAACAGGGCTCCCCTACATGGCTGCAGCAGATGGACAAAGTCGTGGAGGAATACGAGGATATTTTCTCCTCACCCACAGAGGTTCCTCTACACTGTGAGGACAAGCACTCCATTGATCTGACCCCCGGCACATCACCGCATGATATTTCCATACCTCATGCGACCACATAGATAGAATCCACGCATGTACTCTCTGAGGCTGATAAAGACACCAAATTTACTAAACGCATCCAGCATGTCCGCCCGCAAGTCCATGACATCTTCGACAAATTCAATACCCAGTTAAGTAGAATTTTCCTCATCTCATGGAGGATCTCAACGAAATGGGGAACAATGCTTCCTAAGGGGGGAGGAATGATCCAAGTGGATATTGGTGGCCACCCACCTATTCAATTTGGATCCGCACCATCAGTTCTTTCAGTTTTTCACTTTCAGCACAACTTACTATTTTTAGTAGGTTTTCTGGTACTAAACTTACAAAGTCGTTTTGGGGCCCTAATGATCCAAGTGGATATTGGTGGTCACCCACCTATTCCATTTGAACCTTGACCATCAGTTCTTTCATTTTTCTAGTTTCGGCACAACTTACCATTTTAGCATTTTTTCAGGTCCCGAACTTCCGGAGCCGTTTTGAGGCCCTAAACGAAGTTTTTTGGGAAAACCGAGAGAAACATGGGTCCATCGACCGATGTTACTCACATCAAAAATTTCATTCCTCAAATAGATATTTATAACGAGGTATGGTGCACATAAAACAGAGATCGTATGCCAAAGTTACGTCCCCGGGAAGTTGAAACACCAATTTACCCAAACGGGGCCCATAGTTTTGGCACTTCATCTCCTAAGGTTAGGTTTTTGGATGTTTAGGGTTTTCCATTGTTTCTAAATAATAAATAGGCCTCTGAGCCTCATTGTAACACATTTCAAAGGCATGTAGTTGCCACATCTCTTCTCAGATATACGCTACCAGTGCCCTAGCTAGTTTATTTCCATTATGTCTGTAAGCATATTATGTTATTTGATATTAATGAAATGAAATATTATTTCCGCTACCTCTCTATGTTTATGTTTACTTCTATATATTATTGTGTTCCTGCATAAATATGGATCACAAAAGGCTCATTGTCTTCCTCTTTTTATTTGCCTCCCATTTTGTGTAACACCTCGAAGGGGTTGTTTGAGGAGGTGGGTGCATCGTGGGTTGGAGCAAGTTGGTTATCCGATGTCTGTTGTCGCATGTTTCCATTCCTCCTTTGTATTTTCCATTGCTCTTTGTTCTGGGTCTGCATCGAGGTGTTGTTTGAGGAGGTGGGTGCATCGTGGGTTGGAGCAAGTTGCTTATTCGATGTCTGCTGTCGCATGTTTCCATTCCTCCTTTGTATTTTCCATTGCTCTTTGTTCTGGGTCTGCATTTCTTCCCCCTGCTTTGCCTTCTTACAATCCCTCACGAAATGTCCATACACATGATAGTATTGACACTTGAAAGGTAGTTGATCGTAACCCAATATTTCGGTATTCTTTCAATTTCCCATCGTAAGAAGGATCTCTGCTGGGAGGCCCTTCTCTTGATCCACCTTGAGACATTTTCTTGCATAGGAAAAGTGTCTTCATTTAGGTTTATCTCTATCAATGTATCTTCCTACCCCATTTCCAATTAGCAAAGGAAATCGTCTCCTCAGCACGGGAGAGGGAGCCTAGGCAGTTTCACCCAAATAAGCATTGTCGAAGGAATATATTCCACTGGATTGAAAATCTGTTGTCCACTAATTCAAATACATTCCCCTGGCCCCAAATAAGTAAGGCCCATTTCTAAATATTATATCCATGTACTCCCTGTCCTCAAACAGAAATGCGAAGTATCCATTACCTACTACGAAAATCCTGAGGCCACCTTTCATCTTTGCTCCCCAGATCATCTTTTCCCATTGTTCCACAGATTTGGGGGATGACCACATACCTGTAAATTTTTTATCATGGCCTGATATGTATAGGAAACCGTGGAACGACAAAAGGTGGGAGGCAGTGGAAAAATTTGGAAGTTCTCATTTTTTTTTTACAAATTTTGAACTACTTTCCTTTTCTTTTTTCTTTTTGGGCATGAAAGCGATCAGTGGCTGAAATATGATTGTGATTACATCAGGAGGTGGAGAAGAGGGAGGGGGAGGAGCCCCCACCCCCTAGTTGAACATTGGCCACGATCAAGGTTGCAGGGTGTGAGTAGAGGGGAGTTGCAAAACAGGAGTGGGATTGATGGATTATAAAATAAAATAAAAATAGTTCAATTAAACTTTTTAATGAAAAAAAATATTATTTATCATAAAATGAAATAAAGCGTATAAATTAAAAATAAATAAAAATAAAAATAAAAAATAAATTGTAAAATTTGTTTACCGAAAGAGGATCGATGCCTAAATGTTTGTTTTTCCAAAATTCTTAAACAATATAATTTGTAACCTATAGTGATGAAATAATTTTTTTTTTCAATTTTTTCCTCGTTTCATATTGTGAAAACCGAGTCACGTAACTATAAAAATTACAAACACCTTTTTCCCCAAAAAATATTAAATTAGATATTATTTGTAATTTAAAGAATCATATAAGATTAGGGGTGGCAGGAAGGGGAGGGATATTACTAAATCCCAAAGGAAACATTGTGGATAAATTTTCGTGGGGCCTTGGACGGAAAACCAACAATCACGCAGAAATATATGGGATTTTTCTGGAGGTAACTCTAACTCAAGATCGAGGAGTCTGAAACATTATAATTATAGGTGATTCTTTCCTAATTATTCGTCATATGAAAAATGGCACTCCTCCAAAATATAATACATTAAGTCTATTGTATCATTGAATTAAACGTATTCTTCACTCCTCTAGCTTTTCCTTCTTCCATATCCTCAGAAATCTTAATTTCGAGGTGATTTACCAAGCCAACAAGGCTTTCCTCCTGGACAAAAGTCAATTTTAGGGGGAGGTTGTAACAGAACAATCTCAGTCGTTGGAATATTCGAAGGAGTCAGGTTTTCATCCGAATTGGTGGTATAATATTTGGAATTGATGGGTTGAATTACTCATTATCTCACAACCTTGTTAGTGCTTCGGGTTCCGTCTTTGCTGAGATGATGGGCTTTACCCGGACGTCAATGCTGTTGTTGCTGCCATTTCTGTGAGCTATCTGGTTTTTTTTCCGATAACTCTGTCCATTTTTCCGGCTACTTTTGAATTGTTTTCACGGCTTTGGTACATCGTGGTTTGCCTTTCAAAACAGTCTGACATCGGCAGCGATATAGATTATTGGCCCTGTCCTGTATGGTGGCCACATTTATTGGATGCATCTTTGAATGTGGTCCTATTTATGATTCCTGGTGGTTGATCGCTCTCTGAATTTTTTTTCATCTCATCAAGTGGACCCTTCTCATCACTCTTTCGACCGTTTATCAGGGACAGCTGTTTAATCAGATCTCGACATGAGTGTTTCTATTAATGAGTTGTGGCAAGTGACCGTTGTCGTCCCTTTTCCGGAGATCTTACATATCTATCTATTGAATTTCTCCAATTAAATATTTGGTAGTAGTTGGTATCTGGACGATTCTCCTTGATTTTTTGTACGTGCTTTGGGTCTCTGGATTTTCGCTATTCGGACATTGCATGATGTCTGGAGTGTGTGTCGGGTATGTGACTAATGCATGGACCGCAAGACCAGATGGAACCGTTGGGACGAAACAAGTGCGTGTAGCGCAATTGGTGTTAGGCTTCAACTTGCTCGGGGTGGCAAGGTTGTGTGGGACGAGGGTTTGTTGTGTTGTTTGTTCCGCGGGTCATCCCACAAGTGATTTGGGCTTCAGTTGCAACGAACATCGAGGCGTATAATATTATAGAGAGACATTGCACACAATTGTCATGAGAGAGGGAGGCATTTCAGAATCAATGATCTTGTCCTGTCTTAGATAAAGGGCTTTCAATGCTCTCTCTTAATCATATCAGATTGCCGTAAATTCTTATTCCGAAGTGCTCAGAATTCATGATGGATAATGGACATGAGACTATGTGTTATCGGGTGATTGTGATCCAGTATTTTTTGAATTTCAGGCAAGGATGGAAGGCGGCTGCTGTGAATTTGGTGGGATTGTCTGGGGGTATGATCGCCATTCGGAATCCTTATCGGTTATCTTTCAAAACTTATATTTTTGGGGGGTTTATTACTCGTAGGTGGTATCATCGATATGTCAGAATCAAGCGACCCTGCCATGATCGTTCAAGTCAGCTGGATCATGCCCCATCAAGCGAATCTGCAATCAATGTCATATGGCGCCATTTTGTCCGGAATGTCTTTCCTTTATCAAGAGAGCCTGATTTTATTATCAAGAGGGAAGGGATTTTGGGATTTTTTTTGTAAATTCCTTTCATTATCAAGCGAGCCGGACTTCCACATGTCAATGAGCCTGACACTTTTATCAAGCGAGCCTGTTTCTTATTACAAGCGAGTCTGCTCATAGAATTTTCTTCTCCTTTTGACTGGAAGCTCCTTGGTTTCCTTTTGCTGCCTTTGTTGTCAAATCATTATAGTTTACTTTTCCACATGTTTCGGCTATAGTTATTATCTAGGGTACATGATTAACATTAAGTTGTAATCCCCTTGTTTTTTGTTTATCATTTCAGAAATGCACAGTATATTTGGTTGGGGTTGATTAATTTCCCCCTGATTGCGATTTTCCAGTCACACTTTAACTTGATTATTCACCTCATGAATCAGCAGTTTTTAGTTTGACTTTGCAATGCAGATTTTCTCATTGAATTCGTTTTCAATTGAGAATGTATTATGACTATGTACTGGTATATCTAATATATGCAGCGTTTTTTTTCTTCTGAAAAAAAAAAAAAAAAAAAAAAAGGTCAGTTTGAAGTCAATATCCAATTCCTTAAGTGCGCATGTATGACTCCCTTGTGCCATTCATTTATAATTCCCCCCTCATGACCCATTGAGCCCCTCCCCTAGCTCAATCCCCTATCCCCATCTCTTAGACATTTATGTGCATATGTTTCTCCACGTTAATTCCCCCACTCACATCCTTATGATGGTCCAGGACATCAGTTTTCAGCTTGACATGGATTTATATGGTCGTCGGCTTCAGGAAAGCGTGCCTATCTTAATTCTCTTGTACTGAATAGACCTGATCTCAGTTCAGATCCCATGGCCAGTTGTTGTTGCATATCCTCGAGGTACTAGAATTCATTGCTCAGCCTCGATGTACTAGAATTCATAATGTTAAAATTAAAGCTTGTGTGTGGCTCCCATGGTGTGATAAGCATAAATTTGGTTGTGGGAGCATTACTGTATCCATGACCTGCAAGTGGAGTTGGTTTAATTCCTTATCTAATTTGCAGTGGGTAGATTATGTATCAAGGATGTCGTCCAAGCGTTTGTATGATCGGAAGCTCAACGATGAGATTCAGGTAATTATGTGGGACACAAATTTAATATAAGAAGTACTCATTTGTATTAAGAAAAAAAATTATATAAGAGTTTTTTGCCAAAACTTGAAACTCAATAAACATAGTCAACTCTTATTACTATTAAAAAAAATAAGTATTTGAGATATATAAATTAAATAAATTGATTTGATAGTTAAAATTGCTTTTGTGTGAGTTAAACTTTTCTTAAAGTAAGAAACAATTAGTGTTTCTTAAATATAAATCATATAAAGTGATATGATAGTTAAAATGCTTTTGTATGAGGTAAAATTCATACAAGTAAAAATTAATAAGTATTGTAAATACATAAATTATGTCAATTGATATTATAGTTAACATGTTTTTGTGTAAAGTAAAAATATCTAAGTAAAGATTATAATAAGTGTTTCAGATATATAAATTATGTAAATTGATATTATAATTAAAATATTTTTGAGTCACTAAATTTTATCTAAATAAAAAACAATAAGTATTTTTGATATATAGATTATGTAAGTTAATATCATAGTTGAAATGTTTTTCTTGGGGTAAATTTTAAAATTTAGTAAGTTTTTCAAATATGTAAAGGGAAAACTAATAAGTAGAGAGAGATTATCTTAGGTAAATTTAAACCAAGGAATATATATATATATATATATATATATATATATATATATATATATATATATATATATATGTGTTTAATGATAATAATATTTTGGATGGAAAATAATGCTAGGTTAAATTAGATAAATTATATTATAGTTCAAATGTGTTCGAGGTAAATTTTATCAAAGTAAATCTATATGGTTAGGTGTATAATTTAATCGCAGTTAGACTATTTAAATTTGTAAATTATAGTTCATTATAAGAAAAAGAAGAAAACAAAGAAAGAATAATTTAAAAGTAAAATAAAGTTACTATATTTTAGATAATTTAAAGTATCCTAGATACATCTTAAACTTGGATTTATTAAGAATTGAAAGGATCAAATACCTCTCGTGCAAAAAAAAAAAATTGAATGCAAATCTCTAAAGTGTTAAACTTGAAAAAATATTTGCACCTTAAAATAAATTCCAATTTAAAATAGATCTAGACTCATTCGAATTCTAAAAAATTATATTAATGTCATAGAATTTTTAAAAAAATTCATGATAAGTTTTATATATTTTAAAGTATTAAAATAACAACTCCTACTTTGTTTTCGAGAAGTCCTCGGGCATTGAACAATCGCACGAGAAATGTATTGTTGTTGTCGATATCAAAGTGTTATAAAAAAAGTCACTACGTCATAGCAATTTAAAGAAAAAAAAAACTCGCGTTCAAAATCAAAGATTTATTTTCAAAGGTGTGGGATATTTTTTATTAAATAATAAGAAATATTTATAGGCGCTGAAAGTCAAAGGTTTATTTTCAAAGGTGCGAATTGATTTTTATTAAATAGTTAAATAATAAATAAATATTTATTATATTATAATATTTAAGTTAAAATATTTTTTTAATTGTTAAATTAAAAAAATCTTGTTGGTTTTGGATAGATGGTCTGGTGTTTTTTGATGTGAAGTCACTAGTTTAATTCTCCATCCTTATTAAAATGATATATTGAACATGATGAAAATGTAGTTCTCTCAAACTTACTTAAAAAATATAATAAAAATTAATTTAATTTTAAATGAATTTTAAATTATTACTATTATAAAAGAAAATAATATAAATGTGATATATATATAAAATAAGATTTTTAATTTTGGAGATTCATTCTCATTTTATTATGGATATTATTCTTTTGTAAATAAGTTTTTTCCAATACCATGGGGTCAATATCATTGCCTACTAATACCACATGCTCAAAAAATCATAACTCATATTTATATGACACATGTTCACATGACATATAAGAATATTTTATGTGTGGGATTTTTCAATGATGTTGAGTTTTGTTTGTATCATTTTTTTGGAAATTTGTGTATAAAATTATTTTGAAACAAGGATTTTAAGTGTTTGATAAAATTTAGGCTCTTTTTTATTAAACAATGTCTATTTTGAATATGGCTTTGAGAATTCTAATTTAATTGTAACTCACCCGAGCTAAAAGTTCATGTAATAAAAGTCAATAAAGGCAAAAATAGGGCCACGGTTAAGGAACACTTATTCCAAGCTGAATGTTGGGCAAGATATCCTAGTGGGCATCACTTGATGTGTATATGACTAAGGGGAAATTGAAAAAGGCAATGACTAAGACTTTGAAAAGACAAAAAATATTTTTAGCACATTTATTTATGAAAATAATGGAAGTTAGGAGAAAAGTGAGGTGAAAAGTCACAAGTTTCATGTGAGGAGGAAAATGAAGGAATGTAATAGAAAATGAAGAAAATAGAGGCTAATTGATAAAATGACTTTAGAGCATCAATTTGTAGTCTTTTTCAGTTCATTTAATGAATTAGTCTCAAAGAGGCGAAGAGCATCAAGAAGAGAAAAATATCAAGCAAACAAAGGTAGGAAAAACAAGCAAAGGAAGGACAAGGGAAGGAAATGAAAGCAAAGACCAAGCAAGGAAAGGTTGGAACAAGCAAGCTTCAACGGGAATATTTGTAGGTAACATATTGCATGTATGATTTCCTAGCTGGTTTTGACATGCATGGTATGTGCATTATGGTATTTGGTTATTTTGTTGTTGGTGGCTTGGTTTTGTCAGATTTTGACAGTGGTTTTTACCCTTACCTTGCCATTTCCTGATAGCCATGGTGTGATGGGATTGTTCTTGGTTTTGAGATTTGGAATTGCAGGAAGATTTTGGAATCCAGGGCAGAAGTGGTCTCAGGAACATTCCCAAAGGTATAAGAATCCATTGTCTGGTAATGACGAGATACATGGTAAAGCACGAGGGTGGAGTCTCGGTTAGGACCTAGTGATCTGTCGTGGATTGTGATAAATCCTAGAGACTTGGAGACAGAAAATTCCTCAAGGATAGTGAAGGAATCGAGAGGCATTCCAAGCTCAATTTGGTTTTGTGATCTCAAAGCCGGTTTAGGTGAGATCACGGTATGGTGAGGGGGGAGGTGGTTTAACCTCTGGATTCCCTTGGTTGTTTTAGATTGGTTTATCCCTTGAGATCCCACATTCATGCTTGGAATATCGCATGAGGGTGACTGACTGAAAGAAAGATTTAGTTCAACCATGTTTATGGTCGGGTGGTACATGGAAGTCCCGAACCTGGTTGGTTCTTGCCTATGTTTAATGAAAGCTAAGTTCTCTTGCTTTTGATTGGTAAATGTACTTGTTGTTATGTGCCTTTGATGGTTGTTATCTCATGGTTATTTGTATGGTTATATGATTATTATAAGCATGGATATATGATTGGTTTTAGTCATGTTTTTACTTGTAACTGAAAGAATAATGGATGCAAGACCTAATTTATGCTAAGACAACCAATGGGAGAGGGTGATGATCCTTCTTGTTAAGTCTCATATGATTTTTCATTCCCTTATGCTTAGACTCGCATTCATGACTTGTAGATTTCCTATATACCAAGTGTTTGATGGAATGTCAATCTTGGTTGGGGATGGTCAGGTCTAGTCTTGGTTTCAGTTTTTGGTTTATAATCATTGTAGTCATGTATTTTATGAGTTATGAAAGTTACATGGATTTCTAGGTAGAGGCTTAGCCCCAACCTTGAAAAATATCCTTAAATTCTGTAGTCGTTGGCACAACACTGATCATAAAAGGCCACAATCACACTGATGCAGGCCTATAGGAGCGATTGGGGGTTTCCAATCACATGGAGGACTTGGAAAGGGAGTGACTGGGGATCTAGCTCAGGGAAAAGTAAGTTAGCTTATGGGATGGACACCTAAAGGGGTTGGGCTACTCCTGGAGGGTCTCGAGGCACTTGAGGGAAGTCAATAAGATCTGTTTTGTCGATTCCATTTCCTTAAGGTCACCTAAGAGGTTGAGTCTTTTCATAACATCCCCTCATCTCATGTTTACCCTGGGTAAGCCAATGAAAGTAGGTAGATGTGAGGGTAGAGGTTTGTTACATTAATTATCAATAATTACTAGCAATTTTCCCTAAAGGTGCAAAGATACACCGAAGGAATTGAACATCCCTATGATGTTATTACAAAAACGTTGTAGCAAAGGAAAGATAATAACCTAAAGGTTGGAGGATGGAGGTGGGGAATGTGTTTAGGCTTGCAATAGTCTCACACTTTTGTTGATGCATGTCTAACAAATGTTACTAGAACCACCTGGATAAATCATTTTTTTCCAATCATACCACTATGTCAAAATATTATATACATATTCTATCCAAGCTATAACAGGCAAGGTAATGAGGAGAAACAATACCATAGGTCCTCGTGGGCATTGGCGCACAAAAAATGTAATTGCACAGAGGAAATGATTAAAGTTAGTGTGTGTTGATAATGAGATTAAATAAAGAGCATCTTTCACTAGAGTGACCTTCTGATTCCAGGATACTCTGTAATCAGCATAAAGAAGGGGATTTGTTTTAGAATTTTCGCTATCTCCTTTTAAAAAATTTAAATTAATTTGAAGCCATTTTCCTACAGCCATTAATTCTAGTTTTAAATTTAAATTTAAATTTTGTATAGCAAATATTTGTTGGAATTGAAAAATTATGTGGTGTAGTTTACACAATCAAAGTGTCCAAGAAAACTTTTAATGAATTGTATTCATTTATGCATTCAAAAATAAAGTTTTAAAAATTAAAAGTCACGCACGTTATATGCATATATAGAACCAATATAGATCCATTTTGAAGAGGATTAAATCACTTCAGGTACATATTTTTTTTCAAGTTTTTCACTCTAAAAGAGGTCCCATATGTTATCTTTAGCCTTGTGGACGTTAAAATTTTATTTCTTTCTTTCTCATCTTTCCAAAAGTAATTACGGTTGCCTTTGCACATCTCATGCGGGTCCCACAATAACGAGTGACCATGTAATTTAACCATAGTTAAGAAGTATTTATGTCAAGGATAGCCATTCCTAAGCAAAAAAATACCCAATAACATCTCAGGTTGAATGCGATTTAAGGTGGGAATTTATCATAATTAATTAAATAAATTTTGTGTGGAAGTCATCTAAAGAATCCCCATGATCCATGTGAATACCAGTGGCCACCTGCCTATTCCACTTGGAGCCCCACCATTGTTTCTTTCAGTTATTTAGTTTCCTTAATTGTAGCAAATTTTACTATTTTTATCATTTTTTGGGTCCTGAACTTCCAGAGCCGTGTTGAGGCCCTAAACGACGTTTTTTGGGAAAACTTGGAGCAACATGGAATATACATTAGTGGTGCTCACATCAAAAGATATATTCCTCGGATATATATTTCTAACAAGGTATTGTGTGCGTCAAACGAATATCGTAGGCCAAAGTTATGTCCCCAAGAAGTTGATGTACCAATTTACCCAAACGGGGCCCATAGTTATGGCGCTTCATGTCCAAGGGTTAGGTTTTTGGATTTTTGGGTTTTTCATTATTTCTCAATAATAAATAGGCCTTTGAGCCTCATTGTAAGATAGTCCAGAGGCATGTAGCCACCACATCTCTTCTCAGAGATAAGCTACCAACGCCATAACCAGTTTATTTCCATTATGCCTATAAACAAATTTCAATTCTTTGATATTAATGAAATGAAGTGTTATTTCCGTTGCATATTTGTATTTATATTTATATGTGTATTCTGTTGTATTCCTGCATAAATTCGGATCAGTGGTATCAGAGCGTTTTTCTCTTTCTCGATTCTTCTTTACATGTCTCGAACGAGGTCGAGGTATAAGGAGTTAGGGCTTGATCTGGTTGAACCTTTGCAAGATCATCCTTGCAAACTCTAACGACCGCCCATGAGGGATGAAAAGAAACAAGAGGGAGCAAGAGATCCTATCAAAATATTGCTTGAGGAGGCCCTCGAAAAACAAAGGAACGCGATGATGGATAAATTTTCCCAGATCCTTCAACGACTGCCCACCAACGACACATCTACATCCAGCAGCCACTCTGGAGGTGCAACTCCTTTTAAGGTACAAGTAAACTTTGGCATTCCCATATTTGAGGTATAAATAGATGCAGACGTCGTAGATAGATGGTTGAATCTATTAGAAGGATAATTCTCGATTCATGACTTTTCCGACTGGAAGAAGATTATTTTTGCACTCCTCAAAGCTACCCCCCATGTCAAGGACTAGTGGGAAACCTACTGTGAGAAAAAGGGTGAGGGGGAACCCTCTCTGTTCTCGGCCATACCCACTTGGAATTCTTTCCAAGACGCCATCAAGGAACAATATTATCCCATGGGGAGCTATGAGGACAAGAACATACAATGGACTACATTGTGGCAGTAAAGGGATCAATATGTGCATGAGCTGACGAATGTGTTCCATACCCTACGCACAAAGTTGGGTATAAAATATTTGGAGAAACATTTGAAGTACCGCAGTTTTCTGCACAAATACATTCAGGAGGAAATGTATTTCCTCGACATCTCCTCACTTGGTACGACATACCAATATGCTATCAAGATTGAGCAAAAATTCAAACAGAAGAAGTGAGAATTTGGATCTGCGAATCAAAAGCAAGGGAAAGGTGCCCCCAAACCATAGAATAAAGGACAAATCCAAGGCATGGTGGCCCAAGAAAACCTGCCAAAGCCGCAAGCAAAGAAAAAAATCGTGAAGCCGAATAAGGACACAGGAAAGTGGTGTGAGTTCCATAAGAGCTCCACTCACAACACAAGTGAATGTCGGGCCAAGCAGTCACTAGTGGCCTAGATGAAGGCTTCTAAATCAGATGCATGCTATGACTCTGAATCAGAACACGACAAGGGGAATGACAAAGGGAAGCAGATTATCGATGCATATCCCAACGCCACCATTTCCACCACGAATATTAAGAAGGAGGAACCAGAAGATCCAGAGGAAGAGGAGTGTCTCTTCCACTCCCAGAGGTGGGTAAGGGTTCCCCGCTATAGTTCATTGTCGATAGTGGGAGCCAACAGAACCTCATTTCTGCAGATGTCATGAAGTGTTTTGGCTTGCTGAACACAACACACCCACAAACATACACCATCAGCTAGCTTCACCAAGGACGAGATCTTCGTGTTAGCTAGCAGTGTTCCCTTCCCTACAGCATCAAGACCTTCACAGATGAGGTATTATGTGAAATTTATCCTCTTGATGTTTGTTATGTATTACTAGGTCAACCATACTTTTGGAAGCGACATGTTGTGTATGAGTCCCAACCTCACGTTGTTATTGTTACTTTGGGAAATAATTTGTACAGAATACCATAGGTACCACCGCCTACCACTATCTCTTAGGTTACTGCAAAACAATGCAGTAAGCTCATTTCCAAAACCGGGAAATTTTTTTTCCTGGTGATCTACCCTTAAGAAAAGAAGAAGATTGTGGCCACGACCTTAAGACAGGATTCCTCTGCACGAAAACAAAAAATGGACAAGGTCGTGGAGGAGTACGGGGACATATTCACCTAACCTACAGGGGTGCCTTTCCACTGTCAGGTCAAGCACCCCATCTATCTGACCCAAGGTGTGTTGTTTCCCAATGGACCAATCTATCAACACTGTATTCTGGAGAGCGATGAAATCAACAGGCAGATTTATGAGTTGCTGCAGACAGGTCACATATGACCGAGTTCATCGCCCTATGGGATCTCGATCATGTTACTACAGAAGAAGGATGGGACTTGGAGACTCTATATTGACTATCGGGCGCTAAATAAGATCACTGTCTGGAATAGGTACCTGATCCCACAGATTGATGACCTTCTAGACAAACTCAAAGGGGTGAAATATTTCAGCAAGATCGACTTGAAGTCCAGGTATCACCAGGTACCAATGGAACCTTCTGATGTGTGGAAGACTGCCTTCAAATCCAAGGAGGACCTTTTCAAATGGCTGGTAATGCCTTTCGAGTTGACGAATGCTCCCACAACCTTCATGAGGTTGATGGATGACATGTTGTAGACATTCACTAGCTCATTTTTAGTATTGTACTTGGATGACATCCTGATCTTCAGCCAAACTTGGGAAGAGCACCTCCACCACATCCAACAGGTCCTCCAAACACTGCGGTAACACAAGTTGTGTGCCAATTTGGAGAAGTGCACTTTTGGCATGACCCAGGTTCAGTATCTGGAATATATTATTGATGAGTGATAGGTGCATGTGGATCTGACTAAGATCCAATTCATTTGGGATTGGCCATCTCCAACCACTCTAACAGAGCTTCGCAGCTTTCTTGGTCTTTCTAATTTCTACCGCAGGTCCGTGTTGGGATTCTCTCATATCACTTGGCCCTTGAGTCAAATCACCAAGGGAGGAGAAAAAGAAAAATTATTTTGGTTGGAATCTCAACAGAAAGTGTTCATAGAATTTAAACATCGCATCTACTCTACCCCAGTGCTCACATTACCAGACTTGCAACAACCATTTGAGATCGATACAGATGCCTCTGACAATGCTATTGGGGTAGTTCTTACTCAACATGGGCATCCAATGGAATATCACAGTGAGACATTGTCTGACACAATCTACAAATATACAATTTATGAAAAATAAATGTATTCCATTGTGCAGGATTGTCAACAATGGAAGCATTAAATTTTGGGCAAGGAAACGGTCATCCACATAGACCACTGACACCCCCAGTTCATACAGACATAAGGGAAGTTGCAGAACGATCACCATCAGAAGTGGTCCACATATTTGCAATAAATTCATTTGAAAATCAAGTATAAGAAGGGCACTAACCATCATTCTCAACTCTTGTGGGCACAATACTTCTGATTGCCCGCTTCCCTACAAGAGAGATACAGAATTCAGCCACGCATATGAGACACTCTTGGAGGGTACGCAAGTTCCAAATTTTCACCTCCATGATGCACTGCTATGTCACTTGGGACAATTTTGTGTTCCTTCAAGTAAGCGTACCAAGATGATTTGGGAAGCACACTGCAGTCGAGCCGTTGGGCATTTTGGGGTCGAGAAAATACTGGTAGTACTGCAAAAGTATTTATATTGGTCGAACCTTCGACAAGATGTTGGGAAGCACATTAGATCCTGCTTTTCTTACTTCATTTCCAAAATGACCATCAAGAAGCAAGGCCTCTATACCCCCCTACCTACCCCTAGTCGACCTTGGGAATCCATATCCATGGATTACATGCCGGGCCTTCCTTCTACTAAGCATGGAACAGACTGCATTTTTGTGATCGTCGACAAATTCTCAAAGATGACCATTATGTTGGCCTGCAAGAAGAATATCATAGCATAAGCCACTGATAAACTCTTCTTTGAACGAGTGTGGGTGCACTTTGGGATCCCACAGTATATCATCTCAAATCAGGACAGCAGGTTCCTCAGCACGTTTTGGTCCAGCCTCTGGTCAATGATGGACACCAAGCTTACGAAGTCCACAGCTTTCCATCCCCAAACTAATGGCCAGACAGAGATCGTCAACAGGATGATTATACACATTTTGCGCATGTACAATTCAAAGCATCCACCCACATGGGATGAGAGCCTTCCCTATGTACAACACAGTTATAACTGGGCTCTCCACAGCTCAACTAGCCACAACCCCTTTCAGGTGGGCCTCGGGTTCGAGCCACTATGTCCCATTGACGTAGCCATGCCATTTGTGGCTACTCAGGCTGATTCGGCTCATGTCTAGTCTGAAGCTGGCAAAGAGAAAAAATTCATTGAGAAAATTCAACGCATACGCCAACAGGTCCATGACATATTTGACAAATCCAATGCTAAGTACAAGAAACGACATGATCAACATTGGGTGCCACACAACTTCTAGATGGGCGACAAAGTGTGGCTACATTTGCAAAAGGAGTGCCTCGCTGGACCCCACCGCAAGTTTCTCCTACTCTGATATGGGTAGTGTTGGGGTTCCCATGTTTTGGCAGATTTGGCAATACCAAAAGATGAGACAACATCAGAACCACTTAGGGGCCCTAGGATCTAGCCCTCCTGGACCCGGAGATGGATCTCTCCAAATAGATCAAAGAATGATATATCTTTGAAGCTCAAGATGAGATGTTAGGCTATTTATGAAGCACAAAGGAGGTTTTAAATGATTTGGTTGGTTGGTTGCTGGGTTGGTTATGGGATCATAAACTGAGAAGGTAATAGGAGAAAAGGAACGAAGCAGCAGGAATTTTCAGCAAAAGGGATAGGTCAAGACAGTGCCATCCATTGGGCTATGGAGTCATGAAAGGAGAATTACTTCCAACAACTAGCCAAGGCTTTCAGAGGGCAAGTCATCTATGCTAAAGGATCTTTTAGATAGATGATGGAATGGAATATTAAGGAGAGAAAGTGAAATAAGGAAAGCAACCCAATTTCTGTCTATAGACCAGGTCAGAGGTCATTTAACTCCAGACCTGCTTGGACATACTCAAAGGCAGCTCTCAAAGAGGGACAAAGGGGATGCTTATAGATCGGACCAGAGGTCATTTAACTCCAGGTCTGCTTTAGCAACTCCAAGGGAAAACAGAGATAAGATTAACAAAGGGATCTTAGGAAGGTCAGCTGGTTGCACAAGGATCCTAGTGGACAGGGCTAACTCTAATCCCCAGTGGTGCCAAATCTTCCAGCTTAAACCCAACAAGAACATATGAGAACTGATTCATTTAATTCATACATCAGGGAGTAGGCAATATCATCCACTACACTGGTTAAATCAACTGAAAACAATTCTCAAATAGCACATAAAGCAGAAAACATTAAAGGTAGGGAGAGCAGGAAACATAGGGCACCTAACAAGGGTGAATCCTATGTTATACTTCTGTTGCCTACCAGAAGAACCTGAAACAATATGAAAATGCAATAAACAAAGTTAGGAAAAACATCACCAATAGTAATAGACCAGGATCTTGTGAAATGTGCTTTGATTAATTGATGCAAAACCAGTCATGTACAATAAGCCTAATGGCTAAATATGATCAAGACTTTCTCCTCCCAGCCTATTACATACAAACTACTCTGTAACTCCCTCCCAAGACTGTTCTAACAGTCAAACTGAATCCCTCTAACAGCAACAGCCGAACAACTGAACAACCCTTTGCAATATGTTCTTCTGGATTCTTATAGGGGAAAACAGAGCAGAAGATGGTAGGTGAAGAATTAAATGAAGAATTGAAGCTCCGCCGAGGAGGGAAGCTGCAACCCATACTGCTTTAAATATGTGCATTTACCTCTGGCACTCTGGCTGCAATACTATTGCCATTCTCTGTGACCAAACAAAAATGGTGAAATAATGATGCTAGGGTCGACCATACCGTGTAACAAATGCTTCTTGATGGTATAGGACTGCTGAAAGGGTGTAAATATTTATTTGAGGCACAATGTAGACTGAAAAAATGATGTGTACCGTGTCCTTTCATGGAAGAACGCTCTGCTGACACGGAAACCCAATAATATAATATCTCTGTGCATTGGACCATCTGAGCGATCCACGGGGTCTTCAAATTTTTACTTTTACCTTCTAAAAATCCCTGCAGAAGCTCAAAAGTCTTCTATTTCTTGCCTCGAGCTCTCTGTTGTTCCTGTACTATCTTTGCCTATGCATTTCGAGCTTTAATGGCGCCAGAGAGGGTTTTTAGAATTTAAACTCTTTCCTTTGATGAATTTATGGCGCAAACACCCCTCCAGACGTTTCCTGTAACATCAGGCTCTGAATACAGCCTCTGCATATGGTTTTCTTCGATCCCTCTGTCACTGTGACAGAGATTGCACATCATGGCGGTCATTCCCTGTTGAAAACCCTGCAAAATAGGTAAACTGGTTGAGAAAACATACATGGGGGTGGCAGACATGATGGAGATGATGGGAACAGCCTTGCAAAACGAACAGACGACAGAATTGTGCAGGAACACGGTGGAAACATTCATGGCGTGGAGAAAGGTGGCGGAATGCAGTCGCAGACGGAGAAAATGAAATTTCAACGAAAAACATTGAAAATGGCCCTTTTGGACGAATAAATATGAATGGATGGGAAGATTGTACGGAGGGTACACATGGAAATGACGTGGCGGGACCGGGAGACAGTGGAATAGTCAATAGCGGGCGGACGAATCTAGACCGTCGATCGTGGCGGAGATCAACGGCAGAGGAAGACGGACGGCGGGCCATAACGTGGATTATCACGCGTGCAACTACATTAAACATCGTGCACCTTCGACGAGCGATAGCTGTCAGATGGCCCACTCCAAATCGGACGGTCTACGGCAATTTCGCTGGGCATCCGTGTCCGGACAATAACGTGCGATGGATGGAGTTAACGGGAAAGGACAACGGTTTTGAAATCGTACAGGAGGACAGGTGTCGGGCGCTGAGTGGAATCGTTGGCCGTCGGGGAAAAACCGCCAGCCGCCCAAAGGCGATGCAATGAAAACAGTGTGGGCTTTTGAACAGTGAAAGCGGGCAAGGACCACTACGGCGAGCGGACTCCGCACTGTCAGATCTGTACAGATCGATGGTCGAGGTCGCGCCCGACATGATTCGATTGCGGACCATTAGATCTGGCTCCTTAAATGGACGATGGAGATGAACTACAGGGGACCAAGGTGTACGGACACGAGGCTGTTGGGGCGACCCCTGCAGTGAATGACAACCGTTAGATTAAACCTTCGCACATCCTGAGGAGTCAACTGCGGGGGGTACCATGGTTTGACCTTCGGATAGAGAAAACCTCCGCAGGGGTAAGCGCTTTGGTCACAGCGCCGGGTTACATGGAGTGAAACAGGCGCGGGGATGGAGGAGAAGGGGCTGAGGCCTATTATAAGGTCGGAAGTGGGTTTTAACCCATCTTCAATGTATTTTCAGTCCTAAGGAGGGTAACGATAGGGAGATGGAGGGGGAATTTGGGAAAACAGAGGGTAAGGGTAAGAATCAAAGGGGATTTTGGAGGGGCTTAGAGGGTTAATAGGGGAAAAATGAGGGGAACAAAGGCACTTTGACAGAAGGAGGGAAAAAGGGGGAAAACGGGACATTTTGCAGGGGTACAAGGGGTAAATGAAGGCTCTGAGATAGGAAATCAGCAGAGGGGATTTGTATAAGGCAAAGCACAGAGAGACCTTAAGGATGATGTGTCTTCAAGGGAGATGCATTCCTTGAAGGTATCCAAAATGACATAGCCCCCAGCTTGCTTGTCAAGTATTTCATAGGGGGGCTAACAGTGGCTCCACATGGGGATGGCTTCTTCTTGAAGGAGGCAAGACACCAGAAATGATCTTTGGAGTAGGCCAGTTGCCTGCTGCTGGGCTCATCCCTTTCTTTTATCAACTGCCACAATATGAATATGTTACATCAACAGAAACATTTTCCCAACCAGTCTATCTACCCTCACTACAATCCTAACAATTTTCTTCTTCTAGGGTGCATTTGAGCTAGCAGACCCTTTACATCATTTTATTTTACAGACAGAAAATAAACCTATTCTACATCTACCCTTATTACTCCATGAGACCAGATTAGACTGTTGGTATCATATGTTTCTCTACCTACACTACTACCTGCTAGGATTAGACTGACTAGCAGGTTTCTTCTCTACATTCTAAGACGGAAATTGAAACAACTAACTATATGCTCACAAACTAAGCTTTATTGAGCTTTTCCTACCTACCCTACTCTACTTGGAACTCTCTGATGTTCTAGGTGATACGATAATGCAAATGCAGCCAGTCAAGCAGTAACAAAAAAGGATATGAGCATTGACTACCTGTCAGAGATAACCACAGGGTGCTCTGCATGTGGTTCTTCAAAACTGAGGTCACCATCAGTAGTGACCATTCCTGATGAATCTGGCCCTGGTGAAGGATCATTGCTAAAGTATTCGAGCCAATCAAGACCTCCATGTATTCTTCCATAGGATCAATGAACAAATGATGTACATTGTCTTCCTTCTAGCCTGCCATGACTAGTAGGTTGTTTACGTCCTAGGCAGCTTTGATTACTGTGTCTTCCACTGCATCTTCAGTGTGGCTCTTGAAAGCCCAATCATCTTCTTCTTGTATTTCAGCAGGTAGTGGAATTTCTTCATTTTTAGGGGGTGGAAGACTTTCTGAAAATTCCCTCGGGTCTCTGAACTCATATGTTATCTCTTGTGAGTTCAAAAGTTCAATCTCAGCTTCATATCTCTCCGCCAGCACTTCTAAAAAAACTTTCTTCAGCTCAGGTTGATCATTGAATCTTGAGCTGGAACGAAAAACCTTTGGAAGGGCCTTGCTTTGGAGTTTATCCAGTATATATGATATTCCACAATGAAACTCTTCAAGGGGACTAAACTCGGAGTCTTCCATTGGTGGGGTTGATGTTGTAATGCGACTGGTCTCCCAGTGGATTCTTATGTGAAAACACAGATAATCAGTGGCCTGCTGATCACCAGTGGAGACTTTTTTTCATTTTAGGAATTGTGGAGTCGCCAGGTGGATGATTTACATCTTTACTGTCCACCTCAATGGTTTACCAAATCAAGGCTGAATGGTCTATTCCCCAATGAGTCACCATTATGTTGGGGTTCCCATGTTTTTGCAGATTTGGAAATACCAAAAGATGAGACAACATCAGAACCACTTAGGGGCCCTAGGATCTAGCCCTCTTGGACCCAGAGAGGGATCTCTCCAAATAGAGCAAAGAATGATATATCTTTGAAGCTCAAGATGAGATGTTAGGCTAGTATGAAGCACAAAGGAGGTTTTAAATGATTTGGTTGGTTGGTTGCTGGGTTGGTTATGGGATCATAAACTGAGAAGGTAATAGGAGAAAAGGAACGAAGCAGCAGGAAGTTTCAGAAAAAGGGATAGGTCAAGACAGTGCCATTCATTGGGCTATGGAGTCATGAAAGGAGAATTACTTCCAACAACTAGCCAAGGCTTTCAGAGGGCAAGTCATCTATGCTAAAGGATATTTTAGATAGATGATGGAATGGAATATTAAGGAGAGAAGGTGAAAGAAGGAAAGAAGCCCAATTTTTGTCTATAGACCAGGTCAGAGGTCATTTAACTCCAGACCTGCTTGGACACACTCAAAGGAATCTCTCAAAGAGAGACAAAGGGGATGCTTATAGATCAGACCAAAAGTCATTTAACTCCAGGTCTGCTTTAGCAAATCCAAGGGAAAACAGAGATAAGATTAACAAAGGGATCTTAGGAAGGTCAGATGGTTGCACAAGGATCCTAGTGGACAGGGCTAACTCTAATCCCCAGCGGTGCCAAATCTTCCAGCTTAAACCCAACAAGAACATATGAGAACTGATTCATTTAATTCATAAATCATGGAGTAGGCAATATCATCCACTACACTGGTTAAATCAACTGAAAACAACTCTCAGATAGCACATAAAGAAGAAAACATTAAAGGTAGGGAGAGCAGGAAACATAGGGAACCTAACAAGGGTGAATCCTATGTTATACTTCTGTTTCCTACCAGAAGAACATGAAACAGTATGAAAATGTAATAAAAAAAGTTAGGAAAAACATCACCAATAGTAATAGACCAGGATCCTGTGAAATGTGCTTTGATTAATTGATGCAAAACCAGTCATGTACAATAAGCCCAATGGCTAAATAAAATCAAGACTTTCTCCTCCCAGCCTATTACATACAAACTACTCTGTAACTCCCTCCCAAGACTGTTCTAACAGTCAAACTGAATCCCTCTAACAGCAACAGCCGAACAACTGAACAACCCTTTGCAATATGTTCTTCTAGATTCTTATAGGGGAAAACAGAGCAGAAGATGGTAGGTGAAGAATTAAATGAAGAATTGAAGCTCCGCCGAGGAGGGAAGCTGCAACCCATACTGCTTTAAATATGTGCATTTACCTCTGGCACTCTGGCTGCAGTACTACTGCCACTCTATGACCGAACAAAAATGGTGAAATAATGATGCTAGGGTCGACCATACCGTGTAACAAATGCTTCTTGATGGTATAGGACTGCTGAAAGGGTGTAAATCTTTATTTGAGGCACAATGTAGACTGAAAAAATGATGTGTATCGTGTCCTTTCATGGAAGAATGCTCTGCTGACATGGAAACCCTAATAATATAATATCTCTGTGCATTGGACCATCTGAGCGATCCACGGGGTCTTCAAATTTGTACTTTTTCCTTCTAAAAATCCCTGCAGAAGCTCAAAAGTCTTCTATTTCTTGCCTCGAGCTCTCTGTTGTTCCTGTACTGTCTCTGCCTATGCATTTCGAGCTTTAATGGCACTAGAGAGGGTTTGTAGAATTTAAACTCTGTCCTTTGATGAATTTATGGCGCAAACACCCCTCCAGACGTTTCCTATAACATCAGGCTCTGAATACAGCCTTTGCACATGGTTTTCTTTGATCCCTCTATCACTGTGATAGAGATTGCGCATCATGGCGGTCATTCCTTATTGAAAACCCTGCAAAATAGGTAAACTGGTTGAGAAAACATACATGGGGGTGGCAGACATGATGGAGACGATGGGAATAGCCATGCAGAACGAACAGACGACGGAATTGTGCAGGAACACGGTGGAAACATTCATGACGTGGAGAAAGGTGGCGGAATGCAGTCGCAGACGGAGAAAATGAAATTTCAACGAAAAACATTGAAAATGGCCCTTTTGGACGAATAAATATGAATGGACGGGAAGATTGTACAGAGGGTACACGTGGAGATGACGTGGCGGGACCGGGAGATAGTGGAATAGTCAACAGCGGGCAGACAAATCTGGACCGTCAATCGTGGCGGAGATCAATGGCGAAGGAAGACGGACGACGGGCCATAACGTGGATTATCGTGCGTGCAACTACATTAAACATCGTGCACCCTAGACGAGCGATAGCCGTCGAATGGCCCACTCCAAATCGGACGGTCTACGGCAATTTCGCTGGGCATCCGTGTCCGGACAATAACGCGCGATGGATGGAGTTAACGGGCGAGGACAACAGTTTTGAAATCGTACAGGAGGACAGGTGTCGAGCACTGAGTGGAATCGCTGGCCGTCGGGGAAAAATCACCAGCCGCCCAAAGGCGATGCAATGAAAACAGTGTGGGCTTTTGAACAGTGAAAGCGGGCAGGGACCACTACGGCGGGCGGACTCCACATCGTCAGATCTGTACAGATCGACGGTTGAGGTCGCGCCCGACATGATTCGATTGCGGACCGTTAGATCTGGCTCCTTAAACGGACGGTGGAGATGAACTGCGGGGGACCAAGGTGTACGGACACGAGGCTATTGGGGCAACCCCTGCGATGAATGACAGTCGTTAGATTAAACCTTTGCAAATCCCGAGGAGTCAACTGCGGGGGGTACCATGGTTTGACCCTTCGGATAGAGAAAACCTCCGCAGGGGTAAGCGCTTTGGTCACGGCGCCAGGTTACATGGAGTGAAACAGGCGCGAGGATGGAGGAGAAGGGGCTGAGGCATATTATAAGGTCGGAAGTGGTTTTTAACCCATCTTCAATGTATTTTGAGTCCTAAGGAGGGTAACGATAGGGAGATGGAGGGGGAATTTGGGAAAACAGAGGGTAAGGGTAAGAATCAAAGGGGATTTTGGAGGCGCTTAGAGGGTTAATAGGGGGGAAATAGAGAGAGCAAGGCACTTTGACGGAAGGAGAAAAAAAGGAGAAAAGGGACATTTTGCGGGGGTGCGAGGGATAAATGAAGGCCTTTGGGAAAGAAACCGGCGAGGAGAATTTGTTTTAGGCAAACACAAAGACTTCAAGGAGGATGGGTTTTTCGGGGGGAAAGGCATTCCTTGAAGGCTCCAAAACAATCTGGCCCGACTTGCTTGAGAATTTGTAGGGGGCTAACGAGCCACGTCCAACGATCCTTGACACATCGCATCGCAATTGTTCATTAGACGTGTTTTAATGGTTTGTGCCTCCCTCCAATTTAAACACTGCGATTGTTTCCCAACCATTGATGTGCTCTACCATGCCGATGCGGCCCGGTCCATGTTGCTCCATTTTCCAAACCGTTGTTTCCCCCTTTTCCTTCATGATTAAATCTCCACCGAGTTAATCTGGTATTTAGATCGACGGCTCATGTGTCCGCATCGTGCAAGGTCTAAGTGCCATCCCTTGATTTCCTCACGTCTGCTGATCTCGGGGTTAATCGGGACGCGTCGATCATCCTTTAATTCGATGGTCGTTACCTCATCACATCGCAAAAATCCTTTTGCCTATTTCCCTTCCCCTCCTCAGGTGCAATCCCGTGATTTAATGCGAACCTTCGAATCCACAGAGCAGAAGCGTGTCTTTCGTCGCTGCACTCATTTTCCCCCGTCGTCTCCCCTGCGGTCAAATCTCGGCCAGGCCCGATCTCCCCTACGGTCAACGGTCACTTTTCGTCGCAAAATCAAAACATCGAGGAGTTTTGGCCCCCTACCTTTCTCGATGCGATTGAATCTCAACCGTTCGTCCCCGATAGATCCGAGGGCTCTAATTCTCCCCCCCTCATTCACTTACTCCACCGCATCTACTTTCTCTCTTAAAACTCGGCCCGAATTTCATTCTCGAGATCTAACGGTCAAGATCTAATGCACGCACTGACCACCGCCTACGTTCCCATCGTCGCTTACCCTCCATCGCGTGCAATCAGCAGAGTGGATACGAGCCTCTCCATGCGGTGGCTCACAATGCATTTTGCGTTTTGCATCCATGGTTTAACGCCGAAAAATAACGGGGGTGGTTTCTCACCGAGGACACGTGGCGGGCGGCGGGGGGCATATCACGTTTTTTTTTTTTTTTTTAGATTTTGGAAACGCCTCAAATGCGAAAGCCATTATGGTTTTACTTAAAACCACCCTTCCCTACGGCATTTGGCTTTTCAATATTTCATCCTGGTCGTTGATTACCAGATCGACGGTCCTAATTAAATCTTACCACCAACGCATCGCCTTCTCCTTGCTCCCAAACGCCCTCCAGAAGATCCCGAAGCGAATTTGATCATTCTGAATCGACGACTCTCATCCATCCTGCATCCAAACTTCTTTTCATCTGCCTTTTTGTTTTGTTGATTAAGGTTTTCCCCATTTACGTTACATTTTCTCCCATTTTATCTTAAATTTACCCCTCGCCCCCCCGCATTGTTAAGCAAGAGATTGATCTCAGTGATTTGATCCAATATCATCACAGCCTGGAACTTAATCTTTCATTCACCCCTCCGCCGCCTCTCCTTTTGACCCCGGTAGAGAAATCCTTGCCATTGGATGCTTTCATCCGTCGGCCAGCGATCTAACCTAAACCTTTGAAGCGATCCCTAGCGAGTCCACACGGGTTTTTTATAATTTTTTCTTATTTGTGCGGTTTTTAAGGTTTTCCATTGTTTTAAAAGGAAAGCAAGGGCCGGGGATGACGATCCATAGGCCTTTATTCATAAAAAGGAGATCATTTAGCGAGGTTCACATCATGATTTATACGTGCCTCGCAGGCAACATTAACCTTTATAAAACCCTCTGTGACGCACAAAAAGCAATGGATCACGGTGAACATCAAACAAACGAGAGAGTATCGAGTTTGACAACATAAAATAAAAGAAGAAATGAAGAATTAAAGGTTTGAACACGGTTTTTTGAAGGATTAAGGCACAAATTCGACTATCAAAGACCTAATCCACATATTTAAAAAATAGTATGAAGGCCAAGGGAAAAGACAAATGTTAAGTCTGTCAGTTCATGATTTAAAGTGAATTAAAGGTGTTTTAGGGAAAGACGAAGAAATCTATCAATCCAAGAAGCATATCACTTGCCACATCAAAGGCTAATTGAATCCTCTCCGGCTACCAAAAGCCACCTGTGACCTCAAAGCATTCGAAGGAGGCCTAGTTATTTCTAGAATAGAAGATATTTGCCTCAAGACGGTACCGAACGGTTATTTAAAAATCAAAGGAAATTATTGGCCCAATAAACCAAAGTTATTACAAAGATAAGAATGAGCTTTAAAGTCAACAAATTCTCCCAAGTAGCTAATAACTTAATAAAAATCAGACAATACGGAGCAAATATCAAAAACACTTCTCCATTGGGCCCTCAAGGCGAAAGCATTAATTTGTATTAATTGAGCCTAAAGATTTTATTTTACGTCCCACCTCATCATTTCTTCTATAAATACCTGCGAAGATGAGGCAAAGGTTGAATCCTGAATATCTGTTGCATGTAAATAGTTTTATGAAGCTATTGTAAGCTTTCATTTGTAATTGAAGATACCTAATTTGAGATGAGAAGTTAGAAGTTGTAGAGATCCTTTGGACTTGATGATTGTAAGCTGATTTGAAGCATCAAATACAAAATTTGATTTATGGGATCTTGGTCTATGTCATGATGATGTTTTCCTTATTGTAAATTTTTATTTTCTTTTTGTTTCCACGTCTGTCCACTTTCTGCGATAAAGAACGAGAAATTATAGAGTTAAGTTCTTGTCAAGAGTACCAACTTCTCTCATTGATAAGATTTATACGCATGTTTTCCTCCAATTGTGTATTTAGGAATGATTTAATACGAGTCTAAGCGGTTTAAGAATGTTGGTGTTCCCACTTTGTAGAAATTAGGCGGGAATAAATCACTTATTCATACGAATTAACCGATCATACATCAATTTCGAATTGCATGCATAACACATAACCTTCTTCCACAATTAATTGTCACGGAAATAATATAGAAGCTTAATCGCACATCGAATCAATCACACATTAACTCGGTATGTATGGGGAAAGCCTATGGTGAAAACCCCGCAGCTATTGTGTATATTATAATGGAGAAATCATGTAACAATCATAGTACAAAAACTCTTTACAAGCTCTCATGCACTACCTCCCATGCTACACTATCAAGCTAGATCTAGCAAAATCACTTGCTCCAATCCTTAACCACTTGATAGCCAACCTTGATTGCGTATTTCAAAGCTATGGGATGGCCTCTTTATATAGATAAACCACCAGCCTAAACTTTGCAATACTCATAGCTTACTCCACACCTATCTATGTATTGCAAATAGCAACGATGTAGTCTGGACGATGGTAACTCTACCCTTTCATCTATCTCTTTCATGGTCTCCTTCAGGCCCGATCATGCAACGTAGTGGGCGAAGTGTTCTTGAGTTGACTAATGAGTTAATATTTAATGAATTAAATAATATTTAATTCCTCCTCATATCTAGTTGATTAGTTAGTTAACTAATCTCAACTAGTTCAACTAAAACAAGCAGTACAACTCCACTGTCATCCCGTTAACTCCTCAAAACACGCAACGAATCTAGCGGCTTGATGACATAAGATGCCGCTAAACCCTAGGAACCACGTGATTCCTTGTGTCGATTGCATGAGTCACCTCCATGACTCAAGCGAAGTGCGCCAGAGAGTAAGCTGCTGTTTATAGTCAAAATATTATTAAGGGTAAATAATATTTGACTTCCATATTTTTAGGAGATCGATTAAAAATGACCGGGTCCCTAAAATTAGGGTCTCATCATGCCGACATGTCGCATCCATCAAGAATCTCCAAGTAGAATTTCCCCGATATACTCCGTATGTCTAAAAATAGACATGGTACAAAAAATAGACTTTGCGCCGGAATTTGCCTAACGAACTCATAAGTGAAGGCGACTTCATTTCACTAAGCTCTAATCATCTTCTTTGCATTCTTGCTCCCTCTCGGCAAGATATGGATTATCGCAATCCCTGTCACCTTATAAACGGAATTCGAACTTGCTCTGAACGAGCGCCTTCGTCGGGATGTCGGCATCACGATCCTCGTGGGAACATATGAAAGCATCATGATCCTCCGTGAACACAATCTACGATATGATGGTACACAGTGTCGATATGTTTGGACCTATCATGAAAAATTTGGATTGAGAGCTTGATGCAGCTTGAACATCCTGATGAATCTGCTGTAGGCTCCAAATGCAACACGAACAAACCTGCGAGGATCTTCCTCATCCGACTAGCCTCGCATGCAGCCAAGCTTGCGCCATGTACTCGACCTCTTTCTTCAGGCCGGGTGCCACGGATCTGCGCTACTGTTGTACCGGAAGCTGTTTGTCGACCCAATGCGAAAACTCCTCCGAAGTGCTCTTGGGGTGCAGTGTTGGACTCCTGCCAAATACTGCATCGGTGAAACGAGGGTTTCTCCTCCATCTCCTCTGTCTGTGCCATAGACCATATCCGCAGATGTGCCTGCGATGTAAGCATGGCCACATGCTTGCCGCCTTCCAAAAGAGCTTGGTAGGCTTAACCATAGCTTGCGGCCAGTTCGCCATAACGTATATCGGGGTCGGTATTGACCGGATACATGTGACCCACCAGGCGGCGATGAACGATGGCATCCACTACCTCCTGGAAAGTAGCATCTCCCACTATCAACCTCCGGGGAAGAGGGGTATCAACGGAGCTTGCGATACACGTGTTGAACCTCTGCGAATCTCCGAACATCACCCTTTTACAGCTCGTGATCCTCCCGCCCCAACATTTCGCAAATCTCCAATCTAGAAATAATGAAGGATGCCCGGGTCCTTCATCTCAAACTCTCGTGCAAGATCCTCCTTGCATGAAAGTATCAAGCTGTCGTCGCTAGTCAAAATCAGATCATCTACATACGGTACGATGATCAGCAGCTTCCCCTCCACCACAATGCGAGTACGGGTTTGGATCCGCCTCACTCTTGGAGAATCAGGCAGTGCCAGTAGGCATCTGTCAAGTGTACCAAGCACGAGGTGCTTGCTCCAGCCACGTCACGGTGCTCTCTTGAGTCGACACACATGAAGGACTCTTCTTGAAGATCTCAAAACCTTCGGTACACTCTTATGTACACCTCTTCCTCAATAACTCCATTGAGCACGGTCTTCACATCCATACGATGAATGTGCCACCCCATACGCGGCCCGAGAGAGAAAGGATCGTCGTATGGAAGAGTACCTTGCGACGAGGTGCAAAAAGTCTCCTCATAGTCAATCCTCGATGCGAGAAGCCACGGGCGACAAATCTTGCCTTGTGCTTCTCCACACTCCCGTCGGCACTTTGCTTCTGTGTAGATCCGCCGAACCTACAATTGATTTCCCAACCGGTCTTGGGACAATCTCCCATACCTTATTCTGATGATCGAATCATATTCTTCGATCATCAACCCATGCGGGTTCCTCGACTTCCTCAAAAAGAGGATGGCTCTTGTCTGCCACATTGACTCATAAGAGCCATGTATCAGTGTCAAATCCGGTGGCTGTCTGTCTGTCTTCATGCGCCAAGTCAGTCCTACAACCTTCTGCATCACGAGCCGGTCGCTCGGCTCTTGTAGTGCGCATCGCCCTGCGATGGTTGGCGGCACTGTTCTTCCTCCTGACCTCCTCTTCGCCCAAGCAAGTCCATGGACTCCTCATGGAACTAACGGCTCCTCATGCATGCGAAGTGTGGCTCCCTCTCAAGCGAACAACGCATGGCTTTCTTTCCTCTTTGAAATTTTATATCCCGTCGCATGATCTTACGTATACGCTTTATACCGATAGTTGTAAGGGTGTATCGGTGTACCTAAATATTCCAACTTCGACGATTGGATCCAAAGCTTCCTTCTTGCATCCTTCGTCACATGCATGTAGACGGAGATACGAAAAATCCGCAAATGGGAAATATAGATATCTTGCCGGAATAAGCCTCTCTACGGTGTACTCATGCAAAGACCTTGTGAGGACAACGGTTACCTTTTTGTCTCTTCTTTATGTGCATGCCTCAGCCCATAGTGAAGGGCGGCCACAGTCATGCAACATCGCCGTGCAGCACACGATCGTTCTGTTCTTCGCTCGGCCACACGAATTCTCTTTTGTGGGTTGTGGGGTGCGGTGAGCTCTCCTCGAATCATACTGCGGCTGCCGAAACTCCTTGGATCGGTGAGATACACGAATTATCCTCCTTAGAGCAATCACCTTCTTCACGAAACTCCTTCTCGACCCGGTGCTTTAAACTCACGGAACCGCGAATGTATCGCTCTTCTTGCACGCAGAAGAAGATCCCGGCCACCCCAAGAGAAATCATCAACAAAGATCACATAATGCACCGACGCGCTGCTGTCGGGCTTGGCCCGAAGGACCACACACGTACGCGCGGACTCTCTCAGGATGGAAGTGGTAGGCGCGACTGTCGCTATGGTGAGGTGAGCTTTCACACGCCTAAGTACACCCGCCACGCGGTACGTTGTAAGGTGCCCTTGGGAAGTCCGGTGAGAAATCGTAGAATGCCAAGCTCCATGGTGAAAGATGGCCCAATGTACGTGCCATAGTTCGCCCTCGTCATCCCAAGCTCACCACATCTCCCGACCTTGCATGTGTTGCGCGGTCATCTACACCACCAAGCGATAAGGTTACGAGTTTGAACTTTATCTTGGGTCTCTCCGGTAGTCTTCTTTGCGCGAGAAGCTTTTCCTTGGCCGAAGGCAACATCATAACCTTGTCCTCCAACATCGCTACGAAATCGAGTTTTCTTCTTCAATCCGGTGCCTTGCGGCATCTGTTTAAGACAAAAGGGTTTACCGGACTCCCTACGAAAAGGATCTGGTCTGAAATACCGATGCGCTGTCTCTGGTCATCGCCCATCTCGATGTGCATACCCAAATCTTTGTCCTCCGGATACGAAACAACTTTCTCGATCTCCCGTCCTGTGAAATGGCCTTGTGCAGCGTCCAAGAACACACCGGTCATCACACTTGAAACCAAGCATACGATACGGTGAAAAGTCAAGCTCGAGCGTAGGCAAAAGCTTCTCCATGCGAATCTTCCCGCTTGCTTGTTCTTCTTCTTCTTTGGACGGTGGTAGCATAATGTCGTGATCATGGCGGTGAAAAACATTTAGCACCGCCATATCTGCTTCTTGCCCTTAGCTCCGAATGAAGGTTTTCTTACCCTTCCCTTTCTTAGCTTTGGACACCAAAGCGCGATTTTCTTCATCGGCTCCCTTTGGTGAAGATCCATCTCGAGTAGTCCTCCTTATCTCCTCACACGCAGAATCGGCAAGCGCCATCCGGCAACTGCAGGCCATTGACCTTTGTCTTGATATGATGGCCATCGGGAAGACCAAGGAGAGCCGGGTCGACCATGTCCTCTTCATCGCGGTAACCCCCCCCGCCGGTTCATCTCTTGCATTTCGGGTGAACTTCCGTGCCCAGCTCGACCCAGCGTCTGCGCGCCCTTCTCTGTCTTGATGTTCCACCAGGCTTATCTTTGAGCGCCGGCTTCCTTTGGTCACTCTTGCTACCGGAATACTGAGTCCGTGAAAGCTTTCACATTAAATATGGAGTAGCCTTACCATGAAGGGCACGGATACAATATGATCATGACGCCCTCCAACGAGATCCTTCGACATTTCGATCTTCTTTTGCCATGCATCGACCAAAGGCATCGGTGGGCTTTGGGACATCGCATCCACGAATCGCGGACCATTATCTTCTAACAATGTTGCTTCCATTCGATCCTTCCATGCAACATAGTTGTTGCCTTCAAGAAGAGCATATTCGAAGGCATGAAACCATTGAAAGAAGACGTCTTTCAACACGGCACCAAGAAGAACAACCTTACGCAAAATTCGAATTCCAAACTCCAAGCTCTCGCTTCGGAGTCTATACTTGAAAACAAATTATTTCCAAATCGAGAGATTGGTACCGAGGGCATTCACGAGATCTTTCACCTTACAAAGAAGGATGAATATTCGGAGGCTACGGCAACGCATGGAACTCTTGTCGGGGAAATAAGTTTGCAATCACGTAAATAGACTTCGACAATTAATCTTGCTACGATACCATGTAGAAATTAGTGAATAAATCACTTATTCAACGAAGATTAACCCGATCATACATCAATTTCAGGTGCATGCATAACACATAACCTTCTTCCACAATTAATTGTCACATGCGGAAATAATATAGAAACGATCGCACATCAAATCAATCACACATTAACTCGGTATGTATGGGGAAAGCCTATAGCTGAAAACCCCGCGGCTATTGTGTATATTATAATGGAGAAATCATGTAACAATCTTAATTACAAAAACTCTTTACAAGCTCTCATGCACTACCTCCCATGCTACACTATCGAAGCTAGATCTAGCAAATCACTTGCTCCAATCCTTAGCCACTTGATAGCCAACCTTGATTGCGTATTTCAAAGCTATGGGATGGCCTCTTTATATAGATAAACCACCAGCCTAAACTTTGCATGCTCATAGCTTACTCCACATCTATGTGTTGCAAATAACGCGGTATAGTCTGTTGATAGCTAACTCTGCCCTTTCATCTATCTCTTTCTTGGTCTCCAGGCCCGATCATGCCTTGTAGTGGGCGAAGTGTTCTTGAGTTGACTAATGAGTTAATATTTAATGAATTAAATAATATTTAATTCACTCCACTCATATCTAGTTGATTAGTTAGTTAACTAATCTCAACTAGTTCAACTAAAACAAAACGAACACAACTCCTTTATACGTACGGGTGCTCCTCCAAAACACGCATACCGAAGTCTACTTCGAAGCCAACCATGCAAGATGCCATCAAACCCTAGGAACCACGTGATTCCTTGTATCGGTTGCATGAGTCACCTCCATGACTCAAGCCGAAGTGCGCCAAGAAGGTAAAGCTGCTGTTTATAGTCAAAATATTATTAAGGGTAAATAATATTTGACTTCCATATTTTAGGAGATCAGTCTAAAAATAGCACAGGTCCTAAAAATTAGGGTCTCATCTATTTTTACCGACATGTCGCATCCATCAAGAATCTCAGTAGAATTCCCAAATTATGCTCAGGTATGTCTAAAAATAGACATAGTCTAAAAAAAATAGACTTTGCGCGAGAATTTGCACTGAGCCCCACTTAGTAGGCGACTTCATTTCACTAAGCTCCATCATCTTGTTGCATTCTCAACACCCACCTCTTACTATCTAAACTTTATACATTGTTCTTGAATGTTATTTTCGATTTCTGCTAAGTAAAGTTGAACTAGGGAAGTCTATGGTTAGCCTGTCACCCGTAGTTTTATCTCGAAAGGTTGTACGAAGATTTCCCTTAAAGTATGTTGAAAGCAAGATAGGTTGAAAGTCCTTTTTGATCTTATACTACTTTTATTGTTTATCTTGAATGTTTTTCCCTTGAATATCTTGAAAGCGAGGATAGGTTCAAAGTCCTTACTTCATCTTAAGCTATTCTATGTGTTTTAAATGTTTTCTATTGAAAGTGCATCGACGAGGGCTAGTTTTCAAAGTACTTACGGTCTTAGATAAATTTTATGTTTTTCTTAAGTGTATGCCAAAGCGAGGATAGTTTCAAAGTACTTACTTGATCTTAGGGTAGCTCTTTGTTCTTCATCTGTTTTGATTCCCTTCCTTATTGTTTCATTCCATTCCATAAAATAAACTTAAAGAGATCCTTTGACATAGATGACTTGCCCATGGACCACTCTTGAACCTTGTTGTTTCAATTAAATCCTACTATGACTCCATAGCCCAATGGATTGAAGGTTGTTTCTTGCCTATCTTGTTAGGTGAATCATTCCTTCACTTTCATACACATCTTCACCCTTCATTTAGACTTCCTTCACCTTCATTTATCTTAGCCCAACCAAAGCAAACAAAACCTTGTTCCTCATAACTAGCCTAATATCACATTTCAAGCCTTAAAAGATAAATCAATATTTGCAATTGTAAGTCCTCTGGATTCGCAGAGGGAGCCTAGATCCTAGAATCCCAAAGTGGTTCATATGTAGGCTTTGCGGTTGTATTTTCCAATCTTGCAAATTACGAGACCTAACATTACGGCGACCTCATTTGAGGATTTACGAGTAAAATCCTTGAGAAAAAACGGTACTCATCATTAAGTGCAATATAAGTAGCTATCTTCAAGCACTACCAAAGCAATGGTAATCATGATAGAACTTATTTGAATCGGTGACAAACTAAGTAACCCTTATGATTCTCACATAAGAGCTTATCAAACCTTGAAGGAATCAACTAGCTAAGCCATAAGAATAGACTTTCTTTGTCTCATCACAGCAGCTAAGTGTTGAAATAGACTTAGGACACTCTTAGAACCTTAGGACTGAAAAAAACTCGAGAAAACCCAAAAACATTTCAGATTGGTATCCAAATAAACATGGTGGTGGACCATAAAACATTTTACCTCCAAAGAGGCTAAAAATTTCACATTTGGTGACTCCACAAATCCAAAAGCAGGACCTAAAGACTCCTTTGGGAAACCCATTACTCTTATAACATCATACAAACTCGGTCTAAAATACTTTAAGGATTAAAGTTTTTCTTGTTTTTAAAGATCAATTAGCCTCCTAAAGATTGTCATATTTGGTTAAACCTTTCTTGTTTAGTTGGGTACGAAGAAGTTAGCATAGTGGCTTCTAAAAGAATTCATACTAGGATCTATCTTGATGAAACCCCCACGAGATAGTTGACAACCTTGAAAGAATACTTAGGAAGTCTCCTAAGGCCACATCTTCAAGCTATTGTCGAGATCACTCAATAGAGCTAATTACGTACGGATAATCTTACGGCTCTAAAAATCACAAGTTGACTTAAAAACCCATTTAGAACCGAGTCACTTGATGATATAATTTAGATAGACTACGAATCTCCACTTTCATCCCAAGGCAGTAGGCATCCTAGTAACGGAGAGAAACTACACCACCGGTTACATTTCCTTCATAATTTTGGTTTCTCTCATCCTAGATATACTCAACAATCTCTTCTTGGTCCATCCACATCATTATCCAAACCCACACCATTCCATCAAACCCCTCTCATTTTACATCCTCCACCGTAAACCCCCCCACTTTTCCCCAACCTCCTATCATGGCAACATGGTATGCCCCTCTAGTCCTTCCTTTACCCTTAGTCAATCTTCCACAAGACTATCAATCAAAGATACCATTGTATGATGCTAGTGGTGCTATTCTTCTTCACAACATGTGGACAAGATGAATGACTAGCACAGCCGAGAATTGATATTGATGATGTTGTCAAACTTAAGTTATTTGCTCAAAGTTTAGGGGCGGAAGCAAGGAAATGGTTCAAAGGCTTAACCCCTCACGGTATTAATGATCTATAAGCCTTCCATGAGCTATTTTTAAAAAAATGGGAAGTAAAGAAAAACCCTCTACAAATACTTCCGGACTACAAGAATCTCCAAAAAGAAACAGCAGGGAAAGTGTTCAAGCTTATTGCACTAGGTTCAATAGTGTGTATAATGCACTTCCCCCGGATCTAAAGCCTCCACAAGGCTCGGCTTTAAACAAGTTCCACGAAGGATTTGATCCCGGAAATGGCTTATCGACTTAGAGAAAGTCCTCTAACTTTAGAAGATATGCGAGAAAGGAGCTCTTGTTGTGAAGTTAATCTAATGGAGAAAAGAGCAAGAATGAAGAATGAGAAGAAAGTGTCATTTAGAGAGAATGCAAAAACTTCCACATCTAGCTCTAAGATGGAAAGAATGATGGAAGAGATGATGAAAAAGATGAGCATACTTGAAGAGCACAAACAAGTCAAAATTGATCACCTCCTCAAAACGAAACTAATCTCAAAGAAACCAAAACCAAAATCGGAATTCCCGGGAGAAATCGAGGAGTGCAGAAACGGACCGAGGACACGATCGGAGATTATGCCTCTTTTCATCAAAATTATGTAAGTGAGGTTGAAGACACAATTGATCGAAACGAAGGAGGAAGATGACATAAACATGTTGGAAGTAGACAATGATGATTTTGAAATTCATTATAATAGGAAACAAGGTCTATACACACCCTATGATGATAAAAAGAGCGAGAGGATGAAAGTTATTATCAAGAGATGGAAAATGTCATCATAGGAGCTCCAAAAAGTATGACCTTAGGAGTAAAATCAATCGGGAAACTCCCAAAACCCAAACCTCTAATAAATACGCAACATTACTGTAAACAAACCCAAGGCCCGCAAAAACGGAGAGAAAGACAAAAGCAGAGTGGCTACAAATTATGATAAAAACAAAGAACGAGGCACTCAAATCAATGAAAAAACGAGGTGAGATCTTAGCGACGCTAGTATCTCGACTAGTGCTCCTATTAAAACAATTTTGACCAATGTAAATAGAGGAAATCAGCAAGCTGATTTTCGATAAAAGAGTGGTGATTAATAAGGTGAAACAAACATGTTAAAGAATCGAGATGCCTTTTAGTTTGGAACAAGAAATTGCCAAAATCAAAATCTCTATTCCTCTTCTTTTGAATTAGCCACCAAGATGTATATAGATCCCAAATTTTGAAGGCTTTTAACATAGAAGAGAATAATGACACTGTCAATCTTAATGATGACCAACCGGAGCTTTTATTTGATCCCGAAGATTGAAGGTAGATACACGAGAACGGCGAGTTCCTCCATTACATGTTAGTTTGAATATTCATGAAAAGATTTTACACGTGCCATGCATGACTCGGGGGCCTCTCACAATTTAATACTTAAGGCTGTAATGGAGAGCCTAGGTCTTCGAAATCGATCCAACCTTACAAATATCTTTACTCCTTTGACTCAAGCGGTGAAATGTTTAGGATTAATCAAAGACCTACGTAGCAAACTTAGCACAAATTCTGACCAAGTGTTTCGTGATGGATATTTTAGTGGTTGATGTACCACCCAAGTATGGTATGTTGTTATCAAAATCTTGAGGAGCTAAGTTACAAGGAATAATGCGGATGGATACCTGAAATATGCAACCATCCTATTTTCAATCGAGACTAGAAGACTTTACGAAGCTCACATGCAATACATGGTTCGTAGAACGGACGAGAAAACTCTCCTCTTTATTACGTTCACACGGGCCTTGATTCATTTATCCTTTTCAGCGACATTCGATGAGCAAGAAGCCTTAAGCTGAATTAGGGGTAGATACAAGAAAAAGGGAACGGGGACGGAAGCTTCAAAACATTTGCTAAATGCGAAAATTACAGCCAAAAAAAACACGGGTCTGTTTTGCAAATTAGTCATCCATTGCTTTTCAACCTTGGCGATCAGAGAAGAAGTCCTTTACACGATGAAAAACATGAGGAATTAGATCAAATTCAACATAATCTTGTTACAAAGAACAATCCAAAAGCACTCTAGATGAAGGATAGTAATCGAACTAGTGACTCTGAAACTAGTCCTCTTTGGAGTATGCAATTTGATGGATCTTACTAAGAGTGATTCGGGTGTAGGAGTGTGGCTTCACAATACGGTGAATAATCATGCGAAGGAAATTCTGCCAAATTAAATTTTCAATGCACCAATAACATAGCTAAGTATGAAGCCCTCCTTTTAGGCCTACACTTATTGAAGAAATTAGGGGCCCGAGATAAAGGTTCGTGGTGATTAGAGAGCGGTAATTAGGCAAGTGAATGGGTAATATAGTGCCAAACATCCCGGACTTAGAGCCTATAGGAATAATACCCTTGATTTATTGAAAATATTTGATGAATTTCAACTTGTCTTTGTACCAAGAAATCGGAATATCGTTGCTAATGGTTTGGCATTTGCTACTAAGAACATATGACACCTTATGAAACTAAACTATGCACTACCCAAATCAAATTTCGACCAAGTTTGTCACTGACAGTAGAAGTATTGGCAAGTGTTTGATGGAGACAAATAAATAGAAGACTTCTTACGAGTCCGGAAATGAATTTGAACTACCAGTTCAGATTCGGATTATGAAACGAATTTATTCTAATGAAGAAAAATCTACTTGATGAAGAAGAAACCTCTCCAAGATTGCGAGTGTAAATCGGTTACCCAATAATTTAAACATACCACAAAGATTAGTGCAAATTTAGAAAAAGAAGACTTCAGAAGGCTCTTACCCAATCTAACACACAAGATTTTCCAAAGGATTGGTCCCTTTGGAAGAATTGTTTGATTTCAATGATGTTGCCAAAAACCAAAACTAAATGCCCATAGAAATTGAGTAGAAGAGTGTAATATAGGCGATGAACTAAACCCCAAAAATGATCAAAGCTGTCTAAGACTTTACTGACTCACATCAAAGTGAAATACATAGAGTTGTTTAAAGAAGAATTTTAAAGTGTTTTGCATGGAGTTATGAGGGATCTCAAATCCTATGACACACAAATAATTCAGCACAAGATACCCCTCAAAGAAAACAAAAAACCTTTGAAACAAAAGCTAACATGAGAATAAATCTTGTTCAATTACCTTTGGTTGAAAAAGGAAATCAAAAAATGGAAGTTGGGATTATTGTTCCTATTAGATATTTAGAGTAGGTGTCTAATCTAGTGTCGGTTAGAAGAAAACGAGGAGAGATTAGGCTTTGTATTGACTTTAGGAACTTAAACAAAGCCTCATTATTGACTTTAGGAACTTAAACAAAGCCTCATTAAAAGACAACTACCCTTTACCCAAGATGAATCATATTTTACAAAGAGTAGTTGGTTCTAAAGCATTTCTTTGTTAGATGGCTTTTAAAGGATACAATCGGATTTTAGTACATCTAATGATCAACTAAGAAATGACTTTTACTACACCTTGGAGCACTTTCATGTATGTGAAAATGCCCTTTGGTTTTAATGAATGCGGTGCTACATTTCAAAGAGCCATGGATATTGCATTCTTGGAAGAATTAGGCTACTTCATCATTATTTATCTTGATGATATCAACATTTTTCTAAAATAGATGAAGAACACAGAACACTTGAGAATAGTCTTTGAGAAATACGGAAAATTTGGGTTATCTTTAAATCCTAAGAAAACAATGTTTGGACTCCAAGAAGGTAAACTACTTGGACACATCATATCAGAAGAGGAATAAGAATGGGCCAAAGAAAGTTCGAGGTATATTGCAAATCACTCATCACAAAACATCAAGGAACTTCAATCTTTCATTGGAAAGATTAATTTCTTGAGAAAGGTTCATACCCAACTTGGTTGATATCCTTAGAAACATAACAAACATGTTGAAAAAGGAGCAAGGGTTAAATGGACCTTGGAAGAAAAGAAATCTTTTGAAATTTGGTAAAACAAGCATTAACAAAAACACGAGTTCTTATAAGTCTTTGATTTTTTCAAAAGATTTTTTTCATTTTTTCATTTGCATCGAACATATAGTGGCTATTGTCCTATTGTAGAAAAATTCAAAGGGACAAGAAGCGACCAATTGCATTCTTTGGCAAAGGCATTGAGAGATGCTCTCTGAAGTACAACATCATGGAAAAGCAAGCTTTTTATTTGGTCGAAGCTTTAAAAGACTTGAGTTTACATTCTTCACTCCCATCATTACGTTTGTGCCCAATTCGATTTAGCAAAAGACATTTTGACATAGGACTTGGATGGCAAAGAGAACAAGTGGATAAACTGTGATGTGAATATGATTTGAAATCAAACCCACTAAACTCATAAAAGGCCAAGGACTAGCAAGATTAATGGTTGAATCAAATTTTTAAGCTCTTGATATAAATATGATAAATGCATTAGATGAACAAGAGGAAATGTCAAATCCCATTGTTGAAGATTATTTTATGAATTCCTCTTAGTATTTGATATTTTATTTGTTTTGCTCAATTTGAATACACCTCCTGGTTCATACAGGACAAAGGCAAGGTTTTAAAGTTAAAATATATTATCTTGCATTTTAGATAAATGTCTTTATTGGAAAAATGCTAGTGGATTGTGCTTAAATTTTTGCACGAGAATGATGCGAAAGAATCAAGCATGAGTTCCACGAAGGAGAATGTGGAGAGCCACCTCTATTGGAAGATGCTTCTTGACAAAATCCTTAGAGAGGCGGTTACTATTGGCCCACCCTCTTTCAAGATGTCCATAAGATGATTATTGCTTGTAATAAATGCCAAATTTTTGAAGGCAAAAGAAAATTGTTTCTTTACCTTTGCATCAATCATTATTGAAGCTCCTTTTCAACGGTGGGGTCTAGAATTCATACCAGAGAAATCCATCCACCATCATCTGCCCAACATAGGAGTAGATTCTCAACATGAGACTACTTCCACCAAATGGATAGAAGCCATCCCTTCTAGGCAAGACAATGACTTGTTATTATAAAATTTCTGAAACTCATATCCTATCTAGATTTTGTTGTCTGAAAAAATTATTAACGACTAGTCTGTTGCATTTGGATCCAAAAATATGGTTGAATTTTGTCACAAGTATCGGATTACCTTGGGTCATTCACTGCTTCTTATTACCCTCGAGGTAATGGGATGGAAGAATCCTCGAACAAAATCTTGGTGAACGTAATCAAAAGTTTTGGAGGACAATAAGAAGTCACTGGCACACAAAATTTGGTAAATGCACTTTGGGCTGACGGATTAACACTTAAAAAATCAATTGGAATGTCACCCTACCCGGCTTGTATATGGAATAGATGCAATTTTTCCAACCATCTATGGTACAGTCATGAAAGCTGATCCAAGAAGTACGGTACGAAGATAATGACATGATAAGAAGAATAAATCGGACCATACATCTTCGGCAAACTAGAGAGGAGGTCTACAACGAGCATTAAAAAAGAAAGAAAGCATCAAAGTGGGATTCAAGGAGAGAAGATAAGGGTAAGCATGGGAAATTTGATAACTTATTGCTTGGCCCTTATCTCATTCATTCTACTACGGTAACAATGCCTATTTTTTACAAGAATTGAGTGGAGGGCGAGCATTTTGGGGGTCCTGTCAATGGCGGGATGTTGAAACATTATTTTTCTTGACCATATCGAGTTTGGAAGCCTTTTTGTTTTTCTCATTGTAAATATCACACTCTTCATTGCATTCAAAGTTAGAAAATGAAAAAAAAATACAAAAACAATAGAACATGAAAAAGAGGGCGGATTGTAAAAACAAAAGAGAAAGGTACATCCCCATACCAAAAAGAAAACAAATGCGAAAGTGTGCAAGCTCACGATACCACTCCTAAGAAACACACTTCTGATTATTCATACTGACTTAATCATGACTAATTAGTTTTCAATTTACTGCTGGTAGGTTAGTGAAATAGATTTTCCAAACGGCTTAATCTTGGATTATCGAGTTAGGTAGATTAGGATAGAAGAAAAAGGTTCAAAAAAAGCTCAAAATACGAACCTATGAGTTTCAAGAATATGCATGGCTCTAACTTGATCAAATCTTGGTAAGGAAGAAAAAAGAACTAATTCTAATATGCCCAAAACTTGAACCAATGAAAAAAAGAGAAAAACGGCTCAAACAAGCCTAAAAACGAGGAAATTTTGTAGAAAAGTGAAGGATGTTATTTGGTTTCGAGGATCTTAAGCCTTCTGCATTTTGCTTTATTTTTACGTAGAATTTTTTCTATGTACGGCTTGTTTTTTTATGCCATAGATGACATTAAGTTATTTGTTCAATCTAGCTTGTTTTCTTTTAAATTTATTGTCTTAGAGTGTAAAGAATAAAATCGTCGAGACGGTCAATCACGACGGATAGTAGTTAGGTAGAAGCTCATGAACTCAACTACTTAATACGAGTTCATGGAGAAATAAGGGTAGAAATAGAATAGTTTTATGTTTCCTCAAAAAGAAGAATAAAATGTTGAGATTTTCAATCCAAATGCACTACGAAAGAAGAAAAAATGTTAGATCTTTAGGATTGGGTAGGTAGAAAGCTTGTTTTGGTAAGAATTCCATTGGTTTTAATGAAGTGCTAACATTGTCGAGCAAGTAGATCACAAAAAGAAAGAAAGTTGCGACCCAATGGATGAGGCATTGATCGACTTCCCGGAGAAGACGAGGTCTAAAGTTCTTAATACCTTCAAGAAAGGCATCATCCCCATGTGGAGCCAACTGTTAGCCACCTATAAAAATTTGTCATATCAAATGGTGGCTAGATCTTTTTTAGACTTCAAAGAAATAATTCATTTCCAAATTGTGAGTTCTTGAAGTCTTAATGATTTCTCTTCTCCTTTAGAAAACCTTCTTGTTGTTTCCCTCATTAATCACGAAAAATCTGTTGTTTTCCTAAAGAAAAGTATTCTGAAAAACCCCATTTTCCCATCATTTGCACCCCTCCTTCACTCATAAATAACCCCATTTTCATCCCTTCCTTCTTCATAAAAATCCTACATTTCCCTCATTTTAACCTTAAAAATCATTTCAAGACCCTTTCAAAACCATTTGGTCTCCTACCATTTGGTTTAAAAAATATTGTTACTATCGGAACCTTCCAATTGGCTTAAAAACCTATTTTTTAGCTTTAAAAAAACACTTATATTTCATTACTGTAAATTTTGGCCACGAGGAGCTTAACTTCTGTGCCCCACCTCTCATAGGACCATAAGCTGCGCAGCAGAGGCGCTAAAGTCCTTAAACCCTTCAGCCCTTTTTTTTTTTTCTCCCTTTGCTTAATTTTATAAAAAAACTTGGCCTTCCTTGAGTTATAAATAAAGCTTGAAACGGTTCGTTGTTTCGGCGCATATGGAGTCATTGATCTAGAACCGATCAACAATCGTTGGCACATCACATCGCAATTTTTGTTGGACATGCCAATAGTTTGTGCCTCCCTCGTTGCGACCACAGTTGTTTCCGCTTCGTTGATCTGCTCTATCGTACCTGAATACGACTATCCATGTTGCTCCATTTTCCAAACCCATTGTTTCCCCTTTTGCCTTCATGATTAATCTCCACGATTCGATCTATTTTTTAGATCGACGTCTCGCGCTTAATCGCATCACTCAAAGTACGAAGTGCCATCCCTTGGTTTCCTGCGATTGTGCGGTCTACGGTTTAATCGGAATGACGATCATCCTTTGATCCGATGGTCGTTACCTCATCGCATCGCAAAAATCCTTTTTGCCTATTTCCCTTCCCCTCCTCACGGGATTGAAATCGTGATTTAATCTAAGCGAGTCGAATCCACAGAACGGACGGCGGTTCGTCGCCGCTCCCGCCTCATTTTCCCCGTCGTCTCCCCTCACAGTAAATCTCGACCATCGATCTCCCCTGCGATCCAACGGTCCATGCTAAATCACAAAATCAAAACATCGGAGATTTTCCCCCTACCTTTCTCAGGTACGATTAGATCTCAATTGTTCATTCGATAGATCCAGTAGCTCTCCTTCTCCCTGTCATTCACTTACTCCTTTGCCTCTTTCTCCTTAAAAGCTCGACGGGTTCATTCACGAGATCTAACGGTCGAGGTCCTAATCCACCTTTGACCCTACCCTACCTTTCCATCGGTGCACCTTACCCTCTGTCGCGTGCGATACGCCGTCGAATACGAACCTCCATCGACGACTCACAATGCATTTCGCGTTTTTTTTTGCATCCGAGGGGTTTAACGGCAGAAAATACTTCGAAAAAAAGTGGTTTCTGCGAGGACACGTGGCGGTGGCGAAGCATATCACGTTTCTTTTGAAGATTTTGGAAAACGCACTAAATACGCGTAGAAACCATTATGTTTTCGCAAACCACCTTCCTCACGGCCATTTGGCTTTTCAATATTTCATCCTGGCCATTGATTACCAAGATCAACGGTCCTAATTAAATCTTACCACCAATGCATCACCTTCTCCTTACTCCCAAACGCCCCTCAAGATCACGACCGTTGATCATTCTAGATCAATGGCTCTCATCCATCTAGCATCCAACTTCATTTCTATGCCTTTTTCGGCATTTCGCAATTAAGGTTTTCCCCATTTACGTTACATTTTTCTCCCATTTTATCTTAAAGTTACCCCCCGCCGCCCCCCGCATTGTTAAAAACCGAGAGATTGATATCGGTCGTTGATCAATATACATCTATGACTCGAACTTAATATTTCATTCACCCCTCCAGTAGCCTCTCCTTTTGACCCTAGCGAGAAATCCTCGTTGTTGGATGCTTTCATCCAACGGCCACGATCTCTAACCTAAACCTGCGAAGCCGGTCTAAGCTTTAGTCAACGCGAGTTTTTATAATTTTTTCTTGTTTGTGCGGAGTTTTAAAGTTTTCCATTATTTAAAAGGAAATCGAGGTCGGGGATAATGATCCCCCGGGCCTTTATTTATAAATGAGATCATTTCGCAAGGTTCACATCATCGGTTGCTCAGGTACCTCATGAACGCGATAACACTATAAAACCCTTTGCACACTTTGCCAAAACAACGAGAATCACGGTGAACATCAAATAGACGGAGAGTATCGGTTTGACAGCATAAAATAAAATCGAAATGAAGAATTAAAGGTTTGCACGTGGTTTTGAAGGATTAAGGCACAAATTCAACTGCCTCGAAGACCTAATCCACGGTTTAAAACGGTATGAAGGCCCAAGAAGACAAAGATTAAGTCTAATCGGACCAAAAACACGGATCTAAAGTGAATTAAAGGTGTTTAGAGAAGCTGGAAAGACGAAAGAAATCTATCAATGCGAGAAGCCTCCTTGCCACATCGGGCTAATTAAATCCTCTAGCTACCAAAAATCCACCTACGGCCTCAAAGCATTCGAGAGGCCTGGTTATTGCCGGAGAACAAAAGATATTTGCCTCCAAGATAGGCACGAACGGTTATTTCAAAATCAAAGGAAATTATTACAGAAGTTTGTCGGCAAAGTTATTACAAAGATAATAATGAGCTTTAAAGTCAACAAATTCTCCCAAGTAGCTAATAACTTAATAAAAATCAGCAGGTGTCTGAGCAAATATCAAAAACACTTCTCCATTGGGCCCTCGAAAGGCGGGAAGCATTAATTTGTATTAATTGAGCCTAAAGATCTTATTTTACATCCCACCTCCTCATTTCTTCTATAAATACCTCTTAATGAAGATGAGGCAAGGTTGGTCTCCGAATGTCTGTTGCATGTAAATATTTTTATGAAGGCATTGCTGTAGCTACGGTTTGTAATTGAAGATACCTAAGTTGAGATGAGAAGTTAGAAGTTGCAAGAGATCCACTGGACTTGATGATTGTATTTGGTTTGAAGCATCAAATACAAGTGATTTATGGGATCTTGGTCTATGTCAACGGTGATGTTTTCCTTATTTTAAATTGTTATTTTCTTTTGTTTCCATTCTATCCACTTTCTACGATAAAGAACAACAATTATAGGTGAGGATTTCTTGTCAAAAGTACCCTTCTCCAACGATAAGCTTTATCTGTATGTTTTTCCTCAATTGTTTATTTAGGAATGATTTAATACGATCTAAGCAGTTTAATAATCTTGGTGTTCCCACCTCTTCTTGTCTAAACTTTAAACATTGTTCTTGAATGTTATTTTCGGTTTACTGCTAAGTAAAGTTGAGCTTGGGGAAGTCTATGGTTAGCCTTGTCTCTAGTTTTATCTCCAAAGGTTGTCTAAGTTTCCCTTAAAGTATGTTGAAAGCGAGGATAGGTTCAAAGTCCTTACATTCTTCAAACCTACATTATTATTATCTTAAAATGTTTTTCCCTTAGAATATCTGAAATCAAGATAGGTTCAAACTCCTTACTTGATCTTAAGCTATTTTATGTGTTTTAAATGTTTTCTATTGGTACATCAAAAGCAAGCTAGTTTCAAAGTACTTACCTTATCTTAGATAACTTTTATGTTTTTCTTAAGTGTATGCCAAAAGTAGGATAGTTTCAAAGTACTTACTTGATCTTATGCTACTCTTTGTTCTTCATTTGTTTTGATTCCCTTCCTTATTGTTTCATTCCATTCCATAAAATCAACTTAAAGAGATCCTTTGACATAGATGAATTGCCCCATGGGCCACTCTTGAACCTTGTTGTTTCAATTTAAATCCTACTATGACTCCATAGCCCAATGGATTAGGCATTGTTTCTTGCACCTATCTTGTGCATTTGAATCATTCCTTCACTTTCATACATCTTCACCCTTCATTTAGAATTTCTTCACCTTCATTTATCTTAGCCCAACCAAAACAAACAAAACCTTGTTCCTCATAGCTAGCCTAATATCACATTTCAAGCCTTAAAAATAAATCAATCTTTGCACTTATAGAGATATCCCTCTGCGGATTCAAGAGGGCTAGATCCTAGAATCCCAAAGTGGTTCATATGTAGGCTTTGCGAGTTTATTTTCCAATCTTGCAGCTAGGAGACCTAACGGTTAGAATTAACAAATTTATTGAGTTTAATAACTTAATATGAAAGTGTAATATAAAAAATGTTCTTTGTGATAAATGATAGAGAGAGGCACTAATATCTAAGACAAGTATTAAACAAAGTTACCAAAGAAGTAAAAGACACTAATAATGTGCATGACTCTACATAAGCATATAAGTAAAAGAATTTAGTCATATGTATTTTTATCTTGTGTTAATTATCACATCCTTACATTTTTTTTTTTGGTAAGTTGAGCTATTCTATTAATTTCGAAAACATAAAGTTACATATGCTACAGGCTAGGTTGGCAAGTTGCGCATAACCAATCCCAGCCTTTGTTACACTATTTTTGGGCTTCCTCGAGGGAGGAAACCAGCCCAGACAAAAATCGGAACCAAATAGTACATTATGCGCAGTAGCGCTGACATCTCTAAAAAACACAAAGTATAAGATAGCAGAAAAGCCTTGAGGGTGAACATGACAAAAAACATAAAATAATTTTGTAGTTGCACGAGACGTTACTCATCATCTTCATCATCCTTTGTGGGGTTCTCCTCCTCAATAGGAAAATTTAGCGCCTACGCAGCCGGCGCACCCCACATCAGCCACGGTACGCTTGGGAACGCTCATGGGAGCGTAGAGGATGTGAGTACGGGTCCTACGCCATCGATAACGCACCTACGAGATGCCATCGGATTCCATGACCTAGATTTACGTAACATCATCATCTTCATCTCCGGAGTAGTCGGAGGGACAAGATTGTGATGCGGGGAGTGTGTCTAGGGAGGGAGATGGACCTCCTCAAACAAAGACCACCTTTACTGACTTGCAGGTTTCTACACGCGCACTTTCTGGTTCGGGACTTTGGCGCGAAAAAAGTGTTGGAAGAGGATCCATTAATCAATTAGATAACGTTATCCTCTCCTGATATCGTCCCGGAAGTCCCTCAGCGACCTTCGTGGATAGTGCGTTAGCGAAGTCTAGGAGACATTGCGCACGGAACAAGGAGAGTTGTTCGGGGAGAAACAAGAGCACACAAGCTAAGAAGAGGAGACTAGTATCACACTAGGGCTAAAGGGGAGAAAGATCTAGGGGCGGATTCATAGGGGGGGAGAGTGGTGTAGAATTATATCACATATGCATGCATATATCCATATTCTCTGATCTAACAATATTTATCTTCTTGCTAAATACGAATACTTCCTTGTTAATATTTTCGGGAAATTTAAACTCAATTGCAAACACATGAGTAATAAAAACAATCACGGATAACACAATTGTTTAACGGGGAAAGAGTACGAAGCTAAAAACCCCAACTATCATATATTATGTATCATGGAGATCATGTAACAATCTCATACAAATCTTAGTACATCAAGCTCTTAGTACAATCAATCGTCACACACTAACATGAAGAAATACGCAAATCCATGCAACGATTTCTTGCCACCTAATAGCCTACCTCCAACGCACAATCCTATTTCGAAGAAGACCCCTAAATTAATTCGAATTTGCCTTGCCTTGGCATTGCGCAATCCTCATTGTAACTCAATGTGTGTGTGATGCAATCAGCTTGCATCACTATAGTCACAACGGATAGTCCATCTCACCCTTTCACCTACCTCTCCATTAGGTCTCCACTTTGGAAGCTGACATGCCTTTGTGGATTGTTGTTGTATTTGTTCGATTGATTAGTGAGTTATTGTTGTGAATTAATTAACTAATTAATTCACTCCCTCTCACTAGTGTATCATTCGGTTAGACTAGATACAACTAGCTCAACTAAGTTGCTCAATAAGCGGGTTAAACTTATGTAACTCCATGAACTACTCTTCTATTCTGTCACTTAACTTTGCCACTTCGGTTCTAGCGAGTCCTCCCATGCATGAACCACCGGAGGTAAACCTAAAATTGTGTAATTCCTTTAGCCCTTTCGATTTTCCAAATGCGTATCTTGAAATAAAGTGCTCCGAAGAGAATAAGTTTATATTTAGAGTACGATTATTATTAAGGGCTAATAATAATCGACACATCTATTTTTAGATTTGACGATCTATAAATAGACTTCGCCCAATATTATAAAAATAGAATTTCATCTATTTTTCCAACTTGACCAACCATCCACAAATAGCATCACGCAACTTCGGAAATACTGATCACCATGTCTAAAAATAGACTTACACCTAAAAATATCCTGGGCCCACTTAGTGAAGGTGGTAGGATTTTCACTAGCTTCGTCATCTTGTTGAATCTCAACACTCCCTCTCAACAAGATAGGGATTATCCTTCACCCGATCTTGCCTCTATGGTAATCAAATTTTCTCTGGTGGCGCTTCGTCGAATATCTGCGCATCTTGATCTTCGCGAGAGAAATGCGAAGCAACATGATCTTCAGCTAAACACAATCTCTGATATGATGAAATCTTGGATATAGATATGTTTAGATTTATCATGAAACATAGGATTAATCGATATTTTAATGGCACTCCAGTTATCACAATGTATCACTATAGGATCTAAATGTGAACCGAACAAGCGGGGCCGGGGATCTTCCTCATTCGGATAGCCTCTGCGGCTTCACCCCGCTGGCATGCATGTGTGCCTTCACGGCCAGGCCAGTGCCACGGATCTTTGTTTCTGCTGTACCAAGAAACTATTGTAGATCGTCCCCGAAAACCCCTCTACGATGTGCTCTTCCATCCGGTGGGGCACCGCACCTTGTCTGCATACGATGAAGCCATGCAAATTCACCTCGTTCGTCTGTACGTACCATAATCCATACTCGGATGTGCCCTTGAGATACCTCGGGACATGCTTTCCTACCTTCTAAAAGAGCTTGGTAGGCTTAACCATCGCTTGTATTTGGTTCACGCATAGCATATCTCTAGGTCTTGTATTTACTAAATACATGAGCGAACCCACCAGCTTATTGATAAACGATTGGCATCCACTACCTCTGTCGATGTAGCATCCTCTTTCCTCCAATTTCCTGGAAGAGGAGTATCAATAGGCTTGCAACCTTTCATGTGAAACTTCTCGAGTATCTCCGAGAGCATACTTGCCTTGAGACCTAGAAAACGGAGTTCACCTTCTCGCTTCCATGACACAATCCAAGGAAATAATGAAGGAAGCCCAAATACTTCATCTTGAACTCCTTTGCAAGATATGCCTTACATGAGTGTATCAAGCTTTGCTCATCACTCGTTAGTATTAAATCATCAACATAAAGAACAATGATTAAAAACTTACCCTCCACCACAATTTGGTACGGGGTTTGCATCGCCTCTCTCTTGGTGAAGCCAGATCCCGATTGAAATAGTTGTCGATCCGTGTGTACTAAGCACATGGTTCTTTCTTCAGCCCATACAACGCTCTTTTGGGTACGCACATGCGACTCACTCTTCGAATCTCAAATCCTTCGAAAACGCTCAAAAGTACACTTCTTGCTCAATGATCCCATTAAGGAGCAGGTCTTCATCCATCAGAGTGAATGTGCCAACCCATCTACGAGAGAGAAAGGATGGTCCTTACGGAAGAATATCGTGCGGCAATTGAAAATATTTCTTCATAATCAATCCCCTCAATCTATGAGAAGCCCGGGCAACAATCTTTCCTTATACTTCTCCGCGGCTCCCATCGGCTGACTTGCTTTCCCTTGTAGATACATCTTGATCCTACAACTAATTTACCCATAGGCCTTGGAACAAACTCCTGACATTGTTTCTAACAATGGAGTCATACTCCTCCACCATGGCATACTACCCATGTGGGCTCTGTCTTGCTTCTTCGAAGAAGATGGCTGCATCACGATACACTTATTCAAAGGAGCCATGTATCCGAGTTAGGTGATTGTCTCTATACGCGCTATGATGTAGGGACTCCTACATTCTATGCCACATCAAGCTTCAATCTCTCGACTTCTATGGTACACTTTACGCTAGTTATGATGTTTAGTTTGCATGAGTGGACTCCTCCCTCCATGATCCTCCTCCTTGTGGTTGATCCACATGCGGAGGCTCATCTATCGGAACGGGCGGTTCCTCCCTTTTGCATACCAAGTCTAGCTCCCTCTCAAGCATAGCTCGTGCAGCCTCACGATTGTTATTCTTCCTCTACCTTGCACCCCATTCTGTTGTGGATTTATGAGGTCCTATAATTTCTCTTCGAATTCCTTCTTTGTTCTGAGAATTCTTTGAATTCGCCCAAGATATATTCACCACCATTATCACTCACTTGAGCCTTCACTTGCTTCTAAGAGCTCCTTCTCCACCAATGCTTAAAACTCACATAACTTTGAGAATGTTTCACTCTTCTTCTTCATGAAGAGAATCCACCATCTACGAAATATTCATCAACAAATATAACATAATGCTATGTTTTGTTGTTTGAAGCAGCCAAGAAAAAGGTCCACGTTTGTGTGAATTCTCTGAGATCACGAAGCACGGTTCTCCTTCTCATGAAAGGTGGTCTTCACAAACTTACCCATAGTACATCCCTTGCCTTGATATGGTTGTGCAATAGTACTGCTGGGAAGTCTAGTAGAAATATGTTGCAAAATCTTCAAGGCACCATGGTGAAGATGGCCCAATCTCTGTGCCATTCGCCCTCATCCCGGCTCACCACTTCATGCCTTTTGTCCATCATTGTGACACAACCATCTACCTCCAACCCATAGGAATTCTTAACTCAAATCCCTATCCTCTTGGTTTGACCGTTGTTTATTTCGCAAGACATAATTTCCCTCGTTAAGCAACATTGCGGCCCAGAGACCGAAGCTCTTCTTCGGACACGAACATGCATAACATCTTTCAACGAGGGGAAATAGTTTACCTAAATCCCTCTCAAAGGTAATGGTCCCAAATGTTGGTCACAACATCGACCATTGTTTCCCATATCTATATGCATTTTTGGATGTCCTTCTCCTCCAAGTCACTAAACAACTCCTTATCTCCCGTCATATGGAAAGACACACCACTATCAAGATACCACAGGTCCACTTAGCGCTTGAAACCAGAAACGCCCAGTCAAAGAGAAATCAAGTTCAAATTGTGAGGCTAAGGCCTCACCTTTGTATCATTTAGCCTTCTTGTTCTTCTTCTTCTATGGGAAGTTAGTGGTGAAATGTATGTTCATGATCAAAACACTTCACCTTGGACAAATCCTTGCTTCTTGCCTTTAGCCTTGGATTTTGGAGGGAATTTCTTCCTTCCTTTCCTTGATTTAGTAGCAAAGCGCAATTCTCTTCATCTTCATTCTTGAGTGAAGAGCCATCCACTGGTACTTCGCCTTATCTCCTCCTGCACAAGGATGCGACCAAAGTCGGCTCCCACCCCGGTAGTTTCTCTTTGTCCGTGTGAGAGTCTTTGTAGCTATGCCAATGCTTAGGAAGCCCAAGAGAGGCTAGCTCACCAAGTCATCATCATCAATAGTAATCCCCACTTCCTAGTTCATCCCTACGGTGGACAAACTTCGTGGGATATTTTGGAATCTTGTCACCCTTCTCCATTTTTATTTTTACGAGCTTATCTTTCGACGCCAACTTCCTCTAGTCGTTGTTTGCTTTGGAAAAAATATGTAAAAGCCTTCCACATTGCAAATGGAGTGGCTTTCCCATGAAGGCTAGACACAATATGGTCCTTCACACCTTCCAACGAAATTCTTGTATTTGCTGCCTTCTTTTTCCATGTGTCCGTGTGCGGCATACGCTAGAACCCGGCTTAGGAACATTGCTATCCCGATGAACTCCTTTAGTCCATTATCTTTGACACGCCTCCATCCTATCCTTCCAAAGCTATATAATTCGAGCTGCCCTCAGGCATACTCCAATTTCAACGATTGAAATAGATTTCAATATAATGTATACTCAACTTTCGCACCAAGAAACTTCATGACAATTTCGAATTGTCCTGACACAAACTCAACAATTCTTCACAATTGCGATCTTGGAAATTGACATTTCTATGATACCATGTACAAATTATATCACATATGTATGTATATATCAGTTATACGATATAACAATATTTATCTTCTTGCTAAATACATAATCCTTCCACTATTAATCTTTTGCGAAATTTAAACTCAATTGCAAACACATGAAGTAATAAAAACAATCGCACGTAACACGGTTGTTTAACGAAATCTGACACAAAAAACCCAACTATCGTATATTATGTATCATGGTGATCCGGGTGGATATTGGTGGTCGCCTATTCCCGCAGGCCCCACCATTGTCTCTTTCGAGTTTCGGTTTCGGCACAACTTACTATTTTATGAGTTTTTCGGGTCTTGAACTTTCGGAGCCATTTTGAGGCCCTTTTGGGATAATTTTTCGTCCTCGGATAGATACGGTATGGTTCGCGTCAAATGGAGATCATATGCAGTTACATCTAGGAAGTTGAAACACCAATTTACCCAAATAGGGCCCATAGTTTTGGCGCTTCATCTCCTAGGGTTAGGGTTTTGGATGTTTATGGTTTTCCATTGTTTCTAAATAATAAATAGGACCTCGAGCCTCATTTAAATCGGTTCGAGAGGGCACCTTAGCGCCACATCTCTTCTCGGAGATAGCTACCGGCGCCCTAGCTAGTTTATTTCCGTACATTCGATGAAAAACAGAATTTCGGTTCTTTGATATTAATGAAATGAAGTGTTATTTATGTTGCATCTTTGTATTTATGGTTATATGTTTGTTCTATTGTGTTCCTACATAAATACGGATCGGTGGTATTAGAGCGATGCCTTTTTTCTCGGTCCTTCTTTGTATGTCCCAACGGTCGGGGTATAAGGAGTTAGGGATCGATACGGGCTGGGGCTGCTGCAATATCATCCTGGAAGCCCGGAGGTGAACGCCCACGGGGGATGAAAATAAATATGAGGGATCAAGATATCCTATCAAAATATTGCTCGAGGAGCCCACCTCGAAAAAAAAAAGGAACGCGATGATGGATAACTTTGCCCGGATCCTTCAACGGCCCTTGCAAGCCCCGGGCGCATTTGCATCCGGCGGCCACTGCGGGAGGTGTGACTCCTTTTAAGGTACAAGTAAATTTTGACATTCCCATATTTGAGGAGTCAAAATAGATGGGATGCCATCGATAGGCAGTTGAATCGTAGAAGGATATTTCTCGATTCATGACTTTTCCAACGGGAGAAAGATTATTTTTGCACTCCTCAAAGCTACCCCATGTCGAGGACTATTGGGAAACCCATTGTGAGAAAAAGGATGATACAAAACCCTCTTTGTTCTCGGCCATTTCCCACTTGGAATTATTTACGAGACGCCATCAAGGAACAATACAATCCGTGGGGAAGCTATGAGACAAGTACATACAATGGACACCTTTACGACAACAGGATCAAGATGTGCATGAAGCGGTAGATCTTGTTCCATACCACTCACGAAGTTGGGTATCAAAGATTCGAAGAAACATCTGGTACTAAAGTATCGTAGGCACATCTGCATAGATACGTTCGGGGAGAAATTAAAGGTTCCTCAACATCTCCTCGCTTGGTACGACATACGGAATGTCTTTGCCAAGATTGAGCGGAAATTCAAACGGAAAGAGCGGAACTTTGGATCTGCAAATCAAAAGCAAGGGGAAAGGTGCTCCCTAAGCGCAAAACGAAGAGACGAGCCAAGGCATGGCGTGGCCACAACTGTCCAAGCCTGAGCAAGAACAGCACACAAATCCAAAGAAGGACATGGGAAAGTAGTGTGGGTTCCTGGAAGCTCCACTCACAACACTGATGAGTGTCGGGCCAAGCATTCGTTGGTGGCCAAGATGAAGACTTCACAGGTTAGATGCATGCTTCGTCTGCGAATCAGATTCGACAAGGAGATAATAAAGGGAAACATATTATTGATGCGGAGCCCAACGCCACTGTTTCCTACGAATATCCATAAAGAGAGCCGGAAGATCCCGGAAGGAGGAGGAAACGCCTCTTCCTCCCGGATGTGGGTAAAGGACTCTGATGCAGTTCATTGTCTTGTTGGGAGCCAAAGAAACCTCCATTTCGCGGTCTTCGTGAGCCGGTTGCGGGCTTCTTGGGCCACGGCTCACCCACATCCATACACCATCGGGTGAAAAGCTACCGAAGACGAGATCTCGCGCCTAGGCGACGGTGTCGCCTTCCCTGTAGCATCAAACCCTTCATAGGATAGGGGTATTATGTGACGTTGCTCCTATTGATGTTGAAGTCACTGATAGGACAACCATACTTGTGGAAGCGTCATGTTGTGTATGAGGTCTCGGCCTCGTGACCTTCAGCGCTTGTTACTTTGGGAAGCTAAGTTGTATAGGGTACCGGAGGTACCACCTCTGCCGCTATCTCTTTAGTTCTTTCAAAACAATGCGGTAAGCTCACTTCCCAAACCGAAATTACGTTTTCCTAATAGTCACTTCAGGGCAAGAAGAATACTATGGCCATGACCTCTGAACAGGCTCTCACCGACAACAACAATGGACAAGGTTGCCGGGAGTATGGGGACATCTTCACCTCACCCACGGGGGGTTTCCTCCTAACTGTCAAGTCAAGCACCCCATTGATGCGACCCCGAATTGTTACCACTACCCGATGGGCCAAGTCTACCGGCGCTCGTGCAAGAATAATGAAATCAGAAGCTGATTCGGGGAGCTACTGCCCGAAAGGTCACATCCAGGCCAAGTTCGTAGCTATGGAGCCTAATCTTGTTGGTATAGAAGAAGGATGGGGCATTGGAGACTACGTATTGACTATCGATGGCCCAGGCAGATCAGCATGCGGAATAGCTACACAGATCCCACGGATTGATGACCTTCTAGACCAACTCAAAGGAAAAAATATTTAGCAAGATCGACTTGAAGTACGGGTATCACCGAGTACCAATTGAACCCTCCAATGTGGAAAATTGCCTTCAAAGCCAAGGAAGGCCTTTTCGAATGGTTGGTCATGCCTTTCGGGTTGACGAATGATCATGACATTCTTGGGGGTTGATGGAAAACATCTTGCGACCATTCACCAACTCATTTGTAGTGGTGTACTTGGATGACATTCGATCTTCAACCGGACTTGGGAAGAGCACCTCCACATCCAGACAAGTCCTCCAAACATTGCGCTAACACAAGTTGGGTCTTAATTTGGAGAAGTGCACTTACAGCATGACCCCGGAGTTCAATACTCGGGATACATTATTGATAAAAAGGGGGTGCATGTGGATCCAACCAAGATCCAAGTCATTCGGGGATTGGCCAGCTCCAGCCACTATAACAAAGCTTCGCGGCTTTACGGGTCTTGCTAATTTCTCTTTTGTAGATTCGTGTTGGGATTCTCTCATATCACTTGGCACGCAGGTCAAGTCACGAGGAGGAGTGAGGCAAAATTATTTTGAGTCGAAATCTCATGAGAAGGCATTCATAGAATTGAAAAATCACCTTTGTTACGCGAGTGCTCACATTACCGAGACTTGCAACATCCATTTTAGATCGAGACATATGCCTCGGCTATGCTATTGGGGTAGTTCTTACTCAACGGGGACGTCTAGTGGCATATCACGGTGATACATTGTCGACACGGTTCATAAGTATCACTTATGACAAAAAAATGTATTCCATTGTGCAATCTTGTCGACAATGGAAGCATTACATTTTAGGGAGAAACAATCCTCCCACGGACCATCGGCCCCTACGGTTCATACGGACACAAGGAATTGCGAATAACCATGCATCGAAGTGGTCCACATATTTGCGGCATTTTCATTTGAACATCAAGTACAAGAAGAGGTAGCACCAATAATGTTGTAGACTACCTCGGCCGACCATGATCGTGGCACTCACCACCATTCTCAACTCTTGTGGGCACGAGACTTCGATTGTGGCCGCTTATCTATGAAGACGACCCGGGAATTTGGCCACACTTACAAGGCACTCTTGGGGGTACGCAAGTTCCCGAATTTTCACCTCCAAGATGCACTTTTATGTCACACAGGACACCTTTGTGTTCCTTCAAGCGAGCGTACCAAGATGATGTGGGAAGCACACTACATTCAAGTCATTGGGCATTTCGGGGTTGAGAAAACAATAGCAATACTACGAAGTATTTCTGCGGTCGAACCTTTGAAAGGATGTCGGGAAGCACATCATATCCTGCACTTCTTCGCCATTGCCAAACCGACCATCAAGGAAAGCAAGGCCTATATACTCCACTACTTACCCCAAGTCGACCTTGGGAATTCATCTCCATGGATTACATGTCGGGCCTGCCTTCTACTAAGCATGGAAATGACTGTGTTTTCATGGTTGTCGATAGATCACTACAAGAAAAGACACATTGGTGAGGCGAAAATGGTCACCATAAGCTCATTGGTGGGGGTCAAAGAGCCTTCGTCACCAAAAGCGAGAACGTCTGAAAGGTGGCGTCGCCGTAGGTGTTGTGGTGACATTCAAGGTTAGAGTACGATAATGATTTATAGTGACGAATAGTGATCGTCACCATTTCATATGACGATGAGTGACGGAAAATAGTCTCCGTCACCAGCGAAACGTCACCAAAGGTGGCGTCGCCGAAAAGTATAGGTGTTGTGGTGACATTCAGGTTCATCACCAATAATGATTTATGACGGATAGGAATGATCACCATTTCATATGAGCAATGGTGACGGACAGCCTCGAAATCTCACCAAAAAGCCGAACGTCACCAAAGGTGGCGTCGCCGAAAGTATGTGTTGTGGTGACATTCAAATTCTGTCACGAATATTGATTATAATGATGGATAGTGACCGTCACCATTTTATATGAATAGCAACGATTTTTTGTGATGGGCCTTTCATGGCCGTCACTATTAGTGCATATATGGCCGACGTTCATTGGTAGTCACCATCGCTCATTGACATGTAAAAGATCGATCACGAATAATGACTATAATGACAAACGGCGACCCTCACCATTTCATATCAACAACAACGATTTACGGTGACGGACCTTTAATAGTAAATCACTATTGGTGCGTATATGAGTGAGCGTTCGTTGACCGTCACCATTTCATATTTTGGTGAGAGTCGAAAAATGTCACCATAAGCTCATTGGTGATGGTCGAAAAACATCGTCACCAAAAATTGATCTTCGTCGTCTATATGAATATCGGGGCACGATGGAATCGAACCACCAACCTCCTACCTTGTAAAGCAAGTGCTCTTCCATTGAGCTATCACCCTTTAAAGAATTAGACTTTAAACTAGCAATTTCCCCTAAAGGTGCAAAGATACACAAGGAATAAGAACCAAGAAAAATTGAAAAAGATTCGGTGTCCTTGTTCCTATTTTTATTCTACGACCACTCTACAAAGTATGATCTTGATCTATGATGTATTTGTGCAGGAGTGGTTCTAATTTAATAGTAAATTTTATATTAAGATAAAATAAATGAATAACTAAGAGGCCTTACAAGTGTTTTTAATCCTTACACCAAAATCTCTTAATATTGAAGTCTATGGAACAACTCATTCAAAGTTCAAACTGAAGTAGATTTTAAATGGAAAGCCTAAAGCAGTAAATGCATTTACAATTCCTTACATTTGGATATGCATGCAGTGAATTTATATGACAAGTTATGCCATAACCTTGAAACTAGTTTCTTAGCTAAAAGACTTTCTTAAGACAACAATGACAAAGAAAGATAGTTATGGCAAGCAAAATTCTCTTGTTTTTTCTAATGAGGGTGCATTTAACTTGATAAGGTTGCATGAGAGTATCAAACCTCATGATTTCATAAAACATGGAAATTACAAAGTCTTGTTGTGACAAAAGTTTAGTTGAATATGTGAAAAGCATCGAGCTAAATGATATAATTAAACTAAAAGTAACTATAAAATGAAATTGCCATCATATACCATACGTTTGGTTTGGTTATTTTTCGGAAAAGAGAGAAGGTGCAATTGCATGATCCAACTCCTCATTTTGACTATGTAATGGACCATCATAGTGAAAATATTCACATACAACAATCAATGTTATTGTATTGGTAAGACTTTATATAATCTATCAAAGCATGTACTATAGGAGAATAACTGGAAATCACAACTAAAAATTTGAATCACAACATAACAATATAAAAAAACATACAACGGGAAGGAACAACTCCACAATTTAAGAAATATGCAACATATAAGCACTACTAAAATATAGTCGATAAAATTAAACTAAACTCACCTAACACTAGTAAATTTGGCCCAATTTCGAAGCTGACCAAAGTGTCGTTATTCGAACACATAGTCGTCGCAAGACGACGATTTGAGGTCGGGAAAAGCATGGTTAGCCATGGTCTGAATTACGACACTTCAATAAAGTGTCGGAAGAAGCGATACTTGTTCGACGCTTTATTGAAGTGTAGTAATACCAGCGCTTTTAAAGTGTTGCAATACGAAAACGCATTTAAAGTGTCGCAATGCGAAACGTGTTTCAAAAGTGTCACAATACGAGTGCTTTGCGGAAAGCGTCACAATACGATGCCGGGGAAGAAGTGTCACAATACGAAGCGGACATTTAAAAATTTAAATAATAAAAAATAAAAAAACATCACAAGACAGCTGAAATTTAAATATGTTTTTATTGACTTTAAAGCTGGACTCGCATACATACCAATATGTGCAAGGAAATTTAAGAGGAAATCATGCTCTCCACTAATAATTGGTAATTTAATTACCTGAAAACATCTAAAGGAAAATGAACTAATACTTGGTACATGATTACAATAATATTTCCTCAATTAGCATCAAGAGAGCAATTGGAACTTGCAAAATGAGAAGGGTAAAAAAAATCATGATTACGGAACCACTTCACAGCAATATTTTCATTCATTAAAGTCAACACAAATGGAAATAGGATAAAAAGTGGATATACATTAGAAATTATTGTGTGTTGGTTCAATTTATTTTTTAAATGAAACTTTAAGCTTGGACAAGAAATTGAATAGTACAAGTATTTATCATATTCAACAAAATAGTGCCACATGATCTTTTCACGTAATGTGGGAATGTGGTTGATCCAAGCCTTGACTATAATGATGAAAATTAGCTTAGTAATTGTTCCAAATATAGGGAAATTTAGACAAATGAACGAAAACTCCCTATCCTACATTAAGTACATGCCGAACGGACTTACCCATATATCATATGTAATCGACCAACACTAAGTACTTGCGGTGACATATACATGTTATCATGTCGGCATGGCTACTTTCAAGCATGGATGGAAGAAGGATCAAAGCCTGGAAGACGAATTTTAAAGAGGGATAAGGTAAGCAGGAGTTGTGAGGGCGAAGAAAGAATCTTTGACCCTCTTTCGCGGAATCACGGATATACAAACCCACATATATTGCATGTTATTACTTATTAGTGCATGCATCAAATGTTTCCATCAATCATAAAGGCGAGGGTTAGATGAACTAAAACTACTTAACCATTTAGCCACATCACTCATAGCAAGGAAAAGTCTCTAGAGCTGACGGCATAGATTTAGCTACGGCGGGGATTGGCATCGTATGAAAAAAAGCGAGTTCAACGAAAGAATTGCACGGATCTCTTTGTAGAAGAAAACTTTGATATATGGAAATGGATGTGCATGTTATATTAGTGTCATGACTATAAATGACAACCCAAAACAAAGCAACGAAAAAAGATAAAAACAAAATGTTGCTTTCTTAAGCGGGGCTACTTGCACATTCCATGCGGAGTATTGAAACCTTATTTGCTATACACATCTAGATACTCATAGACATTGCATGCTATCTATACACATCTAGACACCCATATGGCATAGACATTGTATTCTATCTAGAACATACATCAAATGCACTCTATGGATCTCAAACCTATGACTAACCTCGATAAATCAAAGTTTGCTTGGTTATATGGGACCCATGACACAGACAAATTAACGTGTTGAGACACGAAAGCAAAATTGAACTTTTGTAGGGAACCTTGACATCATAAAACATATGGCAATCCAAAGCGAAGGTCGAAATTTCAACCACAAATTTACACAATGAGGGTTTGGATATGATTTAATGTAAATGCAAGCGATTTCTACTGCGACACCCGGTACTATCTTGAACGATTGAAAACAAGAGGGCGGGAAGAAAGGTGAAAAAATATCGGTTTCTCAAGCTAAAGAAATTATAAATCCCATCATACATCAATTTGAAAAATGCTAAAGGTAACAAATTAGAAACGAATGTCACTTTCTTAAGAAGATTTCATGCATAAAAAAAAAAACTAACTCCAAAAGAAACCACATACATCTCCACTCGCATACAAGCCAATATGTGCAACATGGAAATCCATGCTCTCCACTAATAATTTGTAATTTAGTGCACAAGGCATCAAGAGAGCAATAGACTAATACTTGGTACATGATTACAATAAAATTTCCTCAATTAGCATCAAGAGAGCAATTAGAACTTGCAAAACAAGAAGGGTAAAAAAAGTCATGATTACGGAATCACTTCACAACAACATTTGAATTCAATTAAAGTCACTGAAATGGCAGTAGGATAAATTTAAAGAGTTTTTCAAGAAATTTGAATTATGTACCACCTATGGGATCCAAGCATCATATACATCTATGGGTGATTGATATTATGTTGCCCTTCTGATAAAGAATTCAAATTGATTGAAAGCCCTCCTAAGGCCTTGTTGGGTGCCTCATAGTGAAGTTACAAAAGGAGTTCAGTCCCTCTCAAACTCATGGCATTTGTATCTTTCAAAGGCATGCCTTAATTCTTATGCATCCAAGAAAAGAAGTCGAGGTTCCTACTTCAGGCATATCCTTGATCAAGTCAAACAAAGGTACAAAAGCAGTCATTTTGTTTTAAAATATGCTTTGCAGACTTATGTATTTGCAGACTCATGTAGTACCATAGCATCTCAGTTCTAAGAATATATATATGGTTTAAAATAGCCGACTTGTGGAGATACCTAAAATGATTATCAATCTTAGAGTCATAATCCCAGTATGATGTGACACAATTTTTGGACACTTTTTTTTATTCATTACCTCAGCAGTAAAGTTTTTTTTGGGCTGGTTGATCCAAGTATCTGGAGCTTATTCCTCATGGCCAATTATAGAATGTAAGGTTGGTCTATAATGTCCTGATTAAATACAAATGCTCTAAGTCATATGTGTGGACATATTGTTTCTCATTTCTGCAATATTACCTTGATGCAATTTAACCAGCTCTCCAGTTCTGTGAAATAATGCATGGAGGATGGAAGGTCTGTCTGGGTAGCACATCTCTGTTTTGGGTGCAGATTTTGTGTTGGATAAGAGCCACAGTTGGAGGATAGGACGCCTGTGCAAGGCAACGTATCTTTAGTTGATTTTTCTGTGCATTTTTGTGAGGTTTATCTCTGCTATAGGCCTCAGGAAGAAAGCCACTACAACAACCTATTTTTAAGTTGTTTGGAGGGTTTGAAAACATGGTCAACCCTCCTCTGATTTCATGAGTTTGGGGTTGTTTATATTGCCACTTATTTAGGATTGTTGAATGGAAGGTATTGTTGAGGAGGAGCCTCAAAGTTTTATATCAGAGATTAGATTATGGTACATCACTGTAATGGAAAATAAAGTTGAATCAAGCAACCCTAACCAGTGACCCAGATTGCCGACATTAGTCCTTTAAGATATCTGTGTTCATACCCTAACCAGTATTCATAATACCAGTTTCATTGAGCCTAAGAGCTTAGAGGTTGGATCTTCTATTTCGCAAGTCAGTATTGACTTTAAATCATTGTACTCTCTCTCTCTTTGTTGAACATTAGATTATGAATAATAAGAACTGATCAAGGGTTTTTGTTGTCTTGGGGTTTTTCCTTGGCTTGAGACATATTCATGTGTCCCCTTGTCTTGGTTTATCCTCTGCATTATTTTCTTATGTTCTTCTATCAGTTACAGTCATCATGATTTTAATTGATGTGGTTGCTATGGATTTATAATTGGGCTATATATAAAAATTGATGTGACTGTCTTATGCTAAGAACTTGTTAACATAAATTTAACATGGTATTAGAGCTAGGCTGAGGACAAGCCCAATAAAGAGGGAAAGAAATCACTAGAAATTTTGTCAAATCTTCATGGCCTCTTTCGCCCTCAAAGGACCAGATAGTATGAAATTATGATATAAATTTGGTGATCACAATGACCAGCCCACAGTTTTGTGGATAAAGAGGGAAATTCCTTTTTGAAGATCATACAAAACCTGGTTCAAATATCATGATTATAAGAGTCCAGTTCTGGGCACATAATACGAGGTCTGAGATTTCCAATCCACTGATCCACCTCAGAATTCGGTGAACTTGAATGGTTGATCAAACTCTTGACAAAGTCAACAGAGGGACCCATCATTCAAGGTGTTTTTCAAGAAATTTGAATTATGTACCACCTATGGGATCCAAGCATCCTATACATCTGTGGGTAACCGATATTATGTTTCCCTTCTGATAAAGAATTCAAATTGATTGAAAGCCCTCCTAAGGCCATGTTGGGTGCCTCATAGTGAAGTTACGAAAGGAGTTGAGACCCTCTCAAACTCATGGCATTTGTATCTTTCAAAGGCATGCCTTAATGCTTATGCATCCAAGAAAAGAAGTCGAGGTTCCTACTTCAGGCATATCTTTCGTCAAGTCAAAAAAAGGTACAAAAGCAGTCATTTTGTTTTAAAATATGCTTTGCAGACTTATGTATTTGCAGACTCATGTAGTACCATATCATCTCAGTTCTAAGAATATATATGGTTTAGAAGAGCTGACCTGTGGAGATACCTAAACTTATTATCACTCTTAGAGTCATAATCCCAGTATGATGTGACTCAATTTTTGGACACTATTATTTATTCATTATCTCAGCAGTAAAGTCTTTTCTTTGGCTAGTTGATCCAAGTATCTGGAGCTTATTCCTCATGGCCAATTCTAGAATCTAAGGTTGGTCGAAAATGTCCTGATTAAATACAAATTCTCTAAGCCATATCTGTGGACATATTGTTTCTCATTTCTGCAATATTACCTTGGTGCAATTTTACCATCTCTCCAGGTCTGTGACATAATGCATGGAGAATGGAAGGTCTGTCTGGGCAGCGTATCTCTGTTTTGGGTGCAGATTTTGTGTTGGATAAGAGCCACAGTTGGAGGATAGGAAGTCTGTGCAAGGCAACGTATCTTTAGTTGATTTTTCTGTGCATTTTTGTGAGGTTTATCTCTGCTATAGACCGTAGGAAGAAAGCCACTACAGCAGCCTGTTTTTAAGTTGTTTGGAGGGTTTGAAAGCATGGTCAACCCTCCTCTGCTTTCATGAGTTTGGGGTTGTTTATCTTGCCACTTATTCAGGATTGTTGAAGGGAAGGGATTTTTGAGGAGGAGCCTCAAAGCTCTATATTAGAGATTAGATTATGGTACATCACTGTAATGGAAAAGAAAGTTGAATCAAGTAGCCCTAACCAGTGACCCAGATTGCCGACATCAGTCCTTGAAGCTATATGTGTTCATACCCTAACCAGTATTCATAATAGAAGTTTCATTGAGCCTAAGAGCTTAGAGGTCAGATCTTCTATTTGGAAAGTCAGTATTGAATTTAAATCATTGTACTCTCCCTCTCTCTCTGTTAAAAATTAGATTATGAATAATAAGAACTGATCAAGGGTTTTTTCCGTCTTGGGGTTTTTCCCTGGCTTGAGCCATATTCATGTGTCCTCTTGTCTTGGCTTATCCTCTACATTATTTTCTTATGTTCTTTTATCAGTTACAGTCATCATGATTTTAATTGATGTGGTTGCTATGGATTGATAATTGGGCTATATATAAAAATTGGTGTGACTGTCCTATGCTAAGAACATGTTAAGCTACATTTAACATGGTATTAGAGCTAGGATGAGGACAAGCCTAAGAAATAGGGAAAGCAATCACTAGAAATGTTGTCAAATCTTCATGGCCTCTTTCGCCCTCAAAGGATCAGATAGTATGAAATTATGATATAAATTTGGTCCATCAAAGTGACCAGCCCACAGTTTTGTGGATAAAGAGAGAAATTCATTTTTGAAGATCATACAAGACCTGGTTCAAATATCATGATTAGAAGAGTCCAGTTCTGGGCACATAATATGAGGTTTGAGATTTCCAATCCACTGATCCACCTCAGAATTCGGTGAACTTGAATGACTAATCAAACTCTTGACAAAGTCAACAAAGGGACCCATCATTTAAGGAGTTTTTCAAGCAATTTGAATTATGTGCCACCTATGGGATCCAAGCATCGTATACATATGTGGGTGACCGATATTATGTTTCCCTTCTGATAAAGAATTCAAATTGATTGAAAGCCCTCCTAAGGCCTTGTTGGGTGCCTCATAGTGAAGTTACAAAAGGAGTTGAGTCCCTCTCAAACTCATGGCATTTGTATCTTTCAAAGGCATGCCTTAATGCTTATGCATCCAAGAAAAGAAGTTGAGGTTCCTACTTCAGGCATATCCTTGATCAAGTCAAACAAAGGTACAAAAGCAGTCATTTTGTTTTAAAATATGCTTTGCAGACTTATGTATTTGCAAACTCATGTAGTACCATAGCATCTCAGTTCTAAGAATATATATATGGTTTAAAAGAGCTGACCTGTGGAGATACCTAAAATGATTATCACTCTTAGAGTCATAATCCCAGTATGATGTGACTCTATTTTTTGACACTTTTATTTATTCATCATCTCAGCATTAAAGTTTTTTTTTGGCTGGTTGATCCAAGTATCTGGAGCTTATTCCTCATGGCAAATTCTAGAATCTAAGGTTGGTTGATAATGTCCTGATTAAATACAAATGCTCTAAGTCATATCTGTGGACATATTGTTTCTCATTTCTACAATATTACCTTGATGCAATTTTACCATCTCTCCAGGTCTGTGACATAATGCATGGAGGATGGAAGGTTTTTCTGGGCAGCGTATCTCTGTTTTGGGTGCAGATTTTATGTTGGATAAGAGCCACAGTTGGAGGATAGGAAGTCTGTGCAAGGCAACGTATCTTTAGTTGATTTTTCTGTGCGTTTTTGTGAGGTTTATCTCTGCTATAGGCAGCAGGAAGAAAGCCACTACAACAGCCTGTTTTTAAGTTGTTTGGAGGGTTTGAAAGCATGGTCAATCCTCCTCTTCTTTCATGAGTTTGGGGTTGTTTATCTTGCCACTTATTCAGGATTGTTGAAGGGAAGGGATTGTTGAGGAGGAGCTTCAAAGCTCTATATCAGAGATTAGATTATGGTACATAATTGTAATGGAAAATAAAGTTGAATCAAGCAGCCCTAACCAGTGACCCAGATTGCCGACATCAGTCCTTGAAGCTCTCTGTGTTCATACCCTAACCAGTATTCATAATAGCAGTTTCATTGAGCCTAAGAGCTTAGAGGTCAGATCTTCTATTTGGCAAGTCAGTATTGACTTTAAATCATTGTACTCTCTCTGTTGAACATTAGATTATGAATAATAAGAACTGATCGAGGGTTTTTTCAGTCTTGGGGTTTTTCCTTGGCTTGAGCCATATTCATGTGTTCGCTTGTCTTGGCTTATCCTCTGCATTATTTTCTTATGTTCTTTTATCAGTTACAGTCATCATGATTTTAATTGATGTGGTTTCTATGGATTTATAATTGGGCTATATATAAAAATTGATATGACTGTCCTATGCTATGAACATGTTAAGCTAAATTTAACATGGTATTAGAGCTAGGCTGAGGACAAGCCCGAGAAAGAGGGAAAGCAATCACTAGAAATGTTGTCAAATATTCATGGCCTCTTTCGCCCTCAAAGGATCAGATAGTATGAAGTTATGATATAAATTTGGTGCATCACAGTGACCAGCCCACAATTTTGTGGATAAAGAGCGAAATTCCTTTTTGAAGATCATAAAAGACCTGGTTCAAAGATCATGATTAGAAGAGTCCAGTTCTGGGCACATAATATGAGGTATGAGATTTCCAATCCACTGATCCACCTCAGAATTCGGTGAACTTGAATGGCTAATCAAACTCTTGACAAAGTCAAGAAAGGGACCCATCATTTAAGGAGTTTTTCAAGCAATTTGAATTACGTACCACCTATGGGATCCAAGCATCGTATACATCTGTGGGTGACCGATATTATGTTGCCCTTCTGATAAAGAATTCAAATTGATTGAAAGACATCCTATGGCCTTGCTGGGTGTCTCATAGTGAAGTTACAAAAGGAGTTGAGTCCCTCTCAAACTCATGGCATTTGTATCTTTCAAACACATGCCTTAATTCTTATGCATCCGAGAAAAGAAGTCGAGCTTCCTACTTCAGGCATATCCTTGATGAAGTCAAAAAAAGGTACAAAAGCAGTCATTTTGTTTTAAAATATGCTTTGCAGACTCATGTAGTACCATAGCATCTCAGTTCTAAGAATATATATATGGTTTAAAAGAGCCGACCTGTGGAGATACCTAAAATGATTATCACTCTTAGAGTCATACTCCCAGTATGATGTGACTCAATTTTTGGACACTTGTATTTATTCATTATCTCAGCAGTAAAGTTTTTTTTTTGGCTGGTTGATCCAAGTATCTAGAGCTTATTCCTCATGGCCAATTCTAGAATCTAAGTTTGGTCGATAATGTCCTGATTAAATACAAATGCTCTAAGTCATATCTGTTGACATATTGTTTCTCATTTCTGCAATATTACCTTGATGCAATTTTACCAGCACTCCTCTATTGGATTCTTCATAAGAGGCTTTTACAAGGACCAGTCCATGAGTTTAAAGATTGACTAAATGCGAATGATGGCTTAATAGCATCTAAGTCAATTTTGTACATTCTGTCATCCACATAAGGGTGTTTAAAGATTCAACTTCAACTTAGGCAGAGGTATCAAAATGAAGTCATAAAACCTGAAGCAATGTTAAAGAAACATCCTCGCTTTTCTAGTTACTTCAGATGATGTATAATGTTTGAATGAGGTAAGGATGGCTTCAGAATTACAGTCCGACATACAATCAGTATTGATATGACAGTCCAGAAATCATGGTGCTTTGGCAAGTCCCTGATATATGGTAAATCTAAGTTGATCTCAGCCATCTATCTCTCTGCTCTTTTCAAAATCAATCAAAGAAAGAGGCAGTCTAGAAGACCCAGGATTAATGATTATTACAAGCGAAAGCATCTGATTCCATAATCAATCCTTCTGACATAACATTTCTGACCTTTATATAGGTCTGTATATTATCTTCACATGGCCCTGTTGGATAACTATGCATATTATCTTGGCATAGTTCAGATGGTACAGTTATTTTATTTCAGTTTGGCTATGGACTGCATAAATTCATCTCTCCCTCTGTTTGGATAGGGATCCTGACCTCTGATTCCATTACATCTATGAACCTTAGTCTCTGTTCTATATATGGCCATGAACATTGCGCTTGTGACTTGGCATAATTATGATATTCCGCTGCGCTTGATATCACAGTGGTTGTAGTATCTCAGTGGCAGCTTATTGGCATCACAGTGGTATACCATACGAGTCGTATGGTTGATCTTTGGCTTATTTATCTTTGCTTACAATAACATGGTTGACCTCTCATATATGTAAGATGACTTCACATTTGTGTGTATGAAAGATCAGTTACTTCATTGACACAACAGATGCATGCTTCGCATCAATCTGTATTGCATCATTACTTTCAATCAGCACATCAAGCATGAAAGGTCATCGGTAACAGAATCATTAACAATGGATCTTGTTCACAAATGAACTTTTGAACAAGATGTGTAAGTTCCAGACAGTCTGATAGGACATAAAAGAATATCCTTGTACTGGTACGGGGACAGGGGCTTAGGATTAGGGCACTCATTCCCCAAATCTCCTAAGGGGCTGTGTCTTCTAAATTCTTCTCCTAGCATCTGAAGAGAACATAGAATTCTGAGTGGATTTGTCCTTTTGAGATTCTAGTGGCAACTTTTTAGAGATGAGATGAAAATCATGGAGTATTTTCAAGATAATTTCCTCCATGTGACACCTTTGTTGAGTTTGTTAAAGGAGTAGTTCCCAAGAAGGGTTAAAATTACAGAAGGTTTTGTCTTTGTTAACAGCTAGTTGGATACGGAAAATCATATTCGATTGAAAGGGCATGTTTATGCTTGATAATCTTACAGCTATAAGGTGGTTTTTAATGGGCTTAAGGGATTGGTAAAAAAAATTGTGTGTCAACATTGATTTTGACAAACCTTAATCCTTGATTTTGAAAAGAAATAAAAAATAAAATCATCTAAAAAAGTGTTGATTTGAAACAGGTTACATTGTAACCCGTCGTCTAACTCGTCTAACTCGTGGTTTGGCTCTCCGGAAGATCACCACATAGTCTACTGTGTCAGTAAATCCAGAAACCCAAAATCCAAAAAAGGGAATTTATCGGTTATGATATATACACTAGAAATAACAAAGATTTCAACAAAAGCATTACGAGTTTGGACAAATTACAAGTTTGGACAAATGTAAAGAAGAAAAATCGTCATCAACATTTTAACTAATGGTAATAAGAAGTCAAGCTCGTAATCCAGTATGTTGTTTTTGTTTTTTTTGGTTATGTAATTAATTTGTGCTAATTTATGCATATCAAAGTTTTTGGAATGTAGTTTCTGTAGCCTAGTTCTTACGCACTGTTCAGCAATGAATCTATTGGTCGCAGAGAAAATCCTTGTATAAAAGAAGATTCCCTTAAGGGGACGAAAGTCTACTCCTTGCAATTATGAAACCAAACCAGATACTAATAAATACAGGAAATGGATGCAGAGATAGAAAAGTTGCTTCAAAAATATTAAACAGGTTGTTAATGCTCGAAACTTACACAGATCAAGACCCTTTCTGCTGTAGATGGAAGCAGAAATTACTGCACGCGCAGAGAGAGGCGAAATTGTTTCCATGTTGACTGATAGCTTTCCCTCGGGCCTGATAGAATAAGACCCACAACAAAATCCCTAATCACTAAGCCAGCGGGAGATGAGCGGGAGATGTGTTTTGGGCGGGAGATGTGTTATTTTAATTTGATGTCTAAAATTTAAACAAGAATGAATACTCCAACCTTCTATTTTTCCAAACATTATTTTTAATATTATGCTCTCCAAATATCATTTTTAATATCATACCTATTGTTGTTTTGATGGATGGTGAGAGTAGTTCTTGATTTTTTGTAATGTTAACAATTGTTTAAAAGGAAGTTTCAAAAATGAATTCAATTTCATTCTAATAAATTTATTTTAAAAACATTGATGATGAACCACATAGAAAGGTGTCGAATTTAAAAAATATGTGATTTATCTAGAAGAGTTTTTAAAGAAATTAATTAATTAATTATTAAAATAAAATTGAGATAAAACAGAAAATTTAGGAGAGGTTTTTGCCACCCATGGTTTTTCTCATGCTATTCCACTATGCCAACAAGGGGGAATTAACCTGATCATAGGTCCCAACTAGACCTGCTCTCATTTGGAATGGCTAATCCCACGGGTTTTAAGGATTGTTATAAGGGTTAGGGGAATAATGAGTTAGTGGTTAAGGGACTAAGGATTAGGGGCTTACAGGTTAGGGGAATAAGGGCTTAGGAGTTAGAGGTTTAGGGTTTAGGGGTTAGGGGAATAATGAGTTAGTGGTAAATGGGTTAGGGATTGGGGCCTTGGGGGTTAAGGGATTAGGGATTGGGAGCTTAGGGGTTAGGGGATTTAGGCGCATTTAGGGGTTAAGGGAATAATGAGTTATTGGTTAATGGATTATGGATTCGAGTTGGGGGAAATGAGTTAGTGGTTAAACCGTTAGGGATTTGGGGGTTAGGGTATTTAAGTGCATCTAGGGGTTAGGGGAATAATGAGTTAGTGGTTAAGGGATTAGGGATTGAGGGCTTAGGGGTTAGGTGATTTAGGCACAGTTAGGGGTTAGGTGAATAATGATTTAGTGGTTAAGGGATTAGGTATTAGGGGCTTAAGGGGTAGGGGATTTAGTAGTTAAGGATTTGAGGGGTTAGGGGTGAGGAGTTAATGGGTTATGGATTAAGCATTAACGGTTTAGGTGTTTAGGGGTTAATGGGTTAAGGGGTTAGGGGTTTAGGTGTTAGTGGTTTAGCGATTTAAGGGTACAACAAAGATAATGATTATAAGTACAACAACACTATAAGGTTTATATGTTGATTAATATTGACACTGATAGGGTAAGCTTCAATAGTGAATTTTTTTTTGATGAGGAGGTTGGACCTTTCCAAACTTCTCCAAAGTTTTGAATTACTTAGAAGCTAGAAGGGGTTGAGGATTTAGGTGTCAAGCTTCAGGTAGCTGCACTTGAAGGGGGGTGGAAGATTTTGAGCATGATGAGTCTCCTAGACTAGTAATTTATGATCTAGATATAGGTGATCTAGGTCATGGTGACAATACTAAATTCCGAACATTCTATAGAAGATCCATAGAGTTTGTAGAGATTGTCAGGCAAGGAAGCTACATTGAATACCATTTTATGAAGGACGAGCTTGGAGAGCATAGAGGGTCCTTCAATTGGTACTTTCAGACATATGTGGACCAATGAGCAGGACATCAACCACTGGTGCTAGGTACTTCCTTCCGTTTGTTGATTATTTTAGTAGAAAATGTGGGTGTATTCTCTATAATTAAAATATGATGTGTTTAATGAATTTCAAAAGTTCAAAGCATTAATGAAGTAGAAGGTCAGATAGAACCATGGTTTGAAATAAATTCCAAGTAAGTCATCTTAAAGTTTTGGTTCTACTGCCTACACTTGGATTCTAGCTAAGAAGATAACCAAATTAGATCCAAAGAGAAAAGCTAATGATTATATGGTACAACAACAGTATAAGGTTTATAGGTTGATTGATATTGACACTGATAGGGTAAGCTTCAATATTGAAGTTGTTGTTGATGAGGAGGTTGGACCCTTCCAAACTTCTCCTAATTTTTGAATTACTTAGAAGCCAAGTGCCAATGTGTGTCAGGGAGTGTTATGCATGTTATGAAGTGGCAAGGCATGTCGAAAAGTGCTAAGTTGAGAGTGTTAAGGAGTACTAGGACAACACAGGGGAAGAATAGGTAAAAATACATGGAAGTGAATGAATATGAGGGTATGTAGGGAGTGGCAATGAGTGATAGTTGTCATTCCAAGGAGGGAGTGAGAAGGTATTCTAAGCAATCACACACCTTATTGACCACTCAATTCTTACCATTCTCACACCATAACAAAAAACCATAAAAATGACATTCTTAAAATCTATTGTGTAGTTTCCTAATGTCATTCAAGTAGAATCTCTCAATTACTTATGTCAGTAATGGTGAGATCATTTTTTAGTTCTCTTAAAGGATCTCTTTTTATACATGCACCCCATAAAACATAAATCATCGAGTCAAAAATAATGGAAATGAATGAATAAGAGAGTGTGTTGGGGGTGTTAGCGAGTGTCAAGCATGGCAAGGGGGGAGTGACAAGGCATACTAGGAAATGCTATGGCATTTCAAGAAGTGTCGGGGTGTGCTAATATGTTCCAGATAGTGTCAAGGCATGCTAGGCATGCCAAGACATGCCATGTGTTAAGGAGGGAGTGTTAGCAAGTTCTAGGTGTGCTAAGAAGGGAGTGACAAGGTATGTTAAGAAATTTCAATGCATGATGGAGTGCTAGGAAAGCATGCCAAGTTGTGCCAAGTTCCAGGGTGTGCCAATATGTGCCAAGGTGTTTTAGGGAGTGCTAGAGAAACACAAGGTAGCACTATGTCACAATGCATGGAAATGAATGAATAATAGTGTGTGACAAAGTGTTTCAACGAGTTCCATGTGTGATAAGGAGGAGTGACAAGGCATGCTTGGAAGTGATAAGGAATGATAGAGTGCTAGGTTGGGATGCATCCAATATGTGCCAACGCGTGCAAGGAAGTGTTAACTAGGAGTGCCTGGGAAACACAAGGGAAAACTACGTCAAAATGCATGGAAATGAACAAATAAGAGTTTGTGATTGGAAGTGTCAGTGACTTCCAACTGTGCTAAGGAGGGATTGACAATGTATGATAGGCAGTGTTAAGGCATGTTAGAGGCCAAGGAAACATGCCAAGATGTCCTAGGTGTTAGGGTGTACCAACATGTGCCAAGGAGTGTTAAGGAATGATATGGAAACACAAGGGAGCACTTGGTAAAAATGCATGAAAATGAATGAATACGAGTTTGTGACTGGGATTTTCAATGAGCTCTAGGTGTGCTAAGGAGAGAGTGAAAAGGTATGCTAGGTAGTGCTAATGAATGCTAGAGCGCTAGGGTGGCATGCCAAGATGTGTCAGGTGTTAGGGTGTGCTAATGCATGGTATTTAGTGTTAGGGAGTGTCAGGTAAACACAAGGAAGCACTAGATCAAAATGCATGGAAATGAACGAATAAGAGTGTGTGATATGGAGTGTCAATGAGTTCTAGGTGTGTTAAGGAGGAAGTTACAAGGTTATATGCTAGGCAATGCCAAGGTGTGTTAAACTACCAAGGTGTGTCAAGAAGTGCTATGGTGTGTTAGGGAGTGTAAAATCATGTCAAGGAATGTAGGGGATGCTAACACTTGCCACACAATTCCAAGGCATTTAGGACATATCAGGTGTTATGGCATGTCAAGATGTAAACTATGTTTCTTAGTTGTTTTACGACCACAGTTGTATGTGATGAGCCTTGTCTTGGTAACTTGTTATGTGGGATCAATTGAGATTGGACATGAGTAGTCTAATATGAGTTACATGTAGTTCTTAGGTGAAACAGGAATATGTTGAATTTCCATGACACATGAGAATTTGGATTTGGTCTTAGAATATTTGATGCAAACACACTTAAGTGACACAACACATCAACTTTTCACAATGAAATATACACACATCAGGGAATCAATTAGTGCACATGAAAATTTGTAACTTTTTCAAACCTTTCTTCGTTAAATTACAAAATGTAATAGAATAAGCTAGAGCTCTTGTACCAGGGATGATGGCCCTTTACAGTCAAACTGATACAAGGAATACAACTAGGGCCTGGTGTTAGTCCTTTGACAACCAATATACCTTGAACAAGACAACACTTGACCCAATTTTTTATGGTGGACACACATAGCCCTTTCAATCCACATGTATTAAACACATTTGGTAGGACCTCTTTCCTCACATTATGAAACTCCTAATTTTGCCTCTATCAATGAACTAAATTCATTTATGTTACGGAACTCGGCTCAAAAAAAAAATCCCTCTATCTACCTCTTTTTTCCTTTAAGGTCTCCAACACTTAAAGTTTGCGATTAGCTGTTCACAACTTTGTTGTGAACAACTCTTTGGTTTGCCCACTTTTGCCATACTGCTGCTCCAAGATTACAAGTCTAGGGATATGGAGGTTTCCCTTCTTCTCAATGAAACAATACTCTACAATACAGTGAAATGGGGCTAGTTGGCTAGCCCATTTGACTGCTACTTTAGTCCTTCAAATTCTGCACGTCCTTAGGCCCAATACACCTACCCTTCTACCAGTCTTGTTTTCCTTCATAAGTACAGGACTTAGAGCTCTTCTTTGACAGTCACCTAACAACCCTCCAATTGTACTTGGACTGCCATCAATTTTCCCAACCACAGTAAATTGTTTCACTGATCTAGTTCCCACAACACTGCCCTCATCTAGGGCTCTTCAAATATGCCACCTAATAGTGATTTGAGTCCTCTGAAAATCACTATTCTTGTGTGCTAATTTTTTGTTGTCCAATCTATGAACAAATCTGAACTACTCATATTATCATCCTTCTAAAAATTTGTAGATGACTGAACTAGGTCACAAATCATCCATTAACAGTCCATTCACTAACTATTTATAGGCTTCTTCAGATCTCTGTCCAAAACTCCATGGACAGTCCAACAAAATCAACTCCTCTTCATGTCAATCCATTCCTCATATGGCACATTTATTCTGCTCCATCTTCTACTCAGGTTCCACCTTCCTTTGGATTTTCTATCTCCGCACATACTTATGCAAACCATCTTCCAAATTTGTGGTATATATTGCAGATATAAACCTCTCTCTAAGGGTCACAACCCCTCTTCTTCTATGCAAATTTGTCACAGTATTAATGACATACCTTATGGATTGAACATGCTAGGAAACCTCCCTAAATAGGGAATTATACCCTGACTGTCAAAGAGCATCAAATGAATCAATTTTCTTTATACTTCAGTGGAAAGGAGAAAAATTGTTGCTGGCAAGGTGTGATGGGGATCAAACTTCATTTCTGCCCTTGTTCCATTTCATTTCATTCACCTTCTTTGCCCCCCTCATTTCCTCCATATTCTCCCATGCTTTGAAACCCATTCCCTGCCATGCTTCTCTTCCATTTCATCTTCCATTTTGAAATATGTGTTACCTTACCTTTCTTCCGCCTTTCGTGATCAAAGTGGGGCCCTCATCGCATTTCACAGACTTTATGTATTTGGCATTGGAACTAAACTTTAAATAATGTGATCGCTGATTTGTGATATCACATCACATTGTTTTACCTTGTGAGCGCCTGCAATATATTTTATTTAGTTTGCGATGCAGTAAGTCGGCCTACCTCAGCAGCTCCACCCCATTACATAGCCATTGCAATACATAGTTATATCATATAAAACTTCATAACACTGACTGCTTAAAAACCTTCCGCCGATTCATAACACTCCGCCAAATGCCAGTGGGCCCCTCTTCCCCGCACTTCACAAATTTAAGGAGTTAACCCCGCAGCTTATAAATAAAACTTAAGAATTGCGATGTATGCCTACGATCTGGTCCCACTTCTTCCCTGCCACGTCACTCATCTCCTCCCCCGTGCATCGCACTTCACAGATTTTAGAGTTTACATATTCCACGCTTATAAATAAATGCTACGAATTGTGATGTGCACTGCGGTCCCATCCCACTTACCCTCCACGTCATTTACCCTCCATGTCACCACCCCATTGCATCGCATCGTTGATCGTATTCTTTATAAACTAATTAACTGTAAAGGTTGTGAAGTGTGCAGATGCAATGCCACTTCATAACTAAATTTTACATAACTTTAGGTCTGGGTGAACAAGTTGTCACTATGTTTTGTGTGTATAAGGTCAATTAGGGACTATGAAGTTTATATCTCATTTCATGAATAAATAGGCCAAACTACTCGGCAATAAGCAAAGGCTTTCCACCTCATCGCTCCATCGTCATCTTTAAATCCGACGGCCTACGTTTCATTTCGACCCCCCTTTAAAATCCTTACTTTATCCTTGAAGGGGGGGGTACGGAACAAATGGTTTTCAAGAAAGGGACCCCCTTATGTCTCAATATCTCATGAATTCGCACCCCCCCCCCCCCCTCCTTTATATTACCACTTACCACTTCATAAGGGTCCAAAATACCACTTTTCTCCTGCAAAACCGTTTTCCCCAAATGAAAAACCATTTTTTAGCCAGTTTTACCAGTCCGTTTTCGAGGGAGATTCCGGGTAGATGGGAACGAATTTTGACAAAAAGAGAGAATTTTTTATTCAGCACGGGCTGAAGAAAAAAATCCTCTCCCAGATTTTTCACAGGTGCCTTAGTGGTTGGCGCTGCATGAGTGGTCTCTTCCACTCCATGAACCTCCTCTTGTTGCTGATCCACATCCTGAGGCTCATCCTTAGGAACTAATAGCTCCTCATCTGCATTCAAGTGTGGCTCCCTCTCAAGCGAACACTTCATGGCTTTCTCCTCATAAAATTTGATATCTCGTCGCACAATAGTCTTGCGACTATCTGGCAAATACACACCATAGTTGTGGGGCGTATCAGTGTACCCCACAAATATCCCAACCTCTGCAGTCGACTCCAGCTTCTTCCTAGCATCCTTAGTCACATGAATGTAAACAGGTGAACCAAAAATCCTCAAATGGGAAATATCAGGCCTCTTACCAGAAAACGCCTCCTCGGGTGTACTCATGCGAGGTATCCTGTGAGGACAATGGTTTTGCACATAAACCGTAGTATTGCATGCCTCAGCCCACAAGTGTATGGGAAGGCCCTGATCATGCAACATCACCCGTGTAGCACCCATGATCGTTCTGTTCTTTTTCTCAGAAACCCCATTCTGCTGTGGGTTATGAGGCACTATGAGCTCTCTTCGAATTCCTTCTGCGCTGCAAAATTCCTTGAATTCGCCAGAGATGAATTCACCACCATTGTCGCTCCTAAGAGCCTTCACATGCTTCCCCGATTATTTCTCAACCAGTGCCTTGAACTCACAGAACTTTGAGTATGTCTCGCTCTTCTTTTTCATGAAGAAGATCCATCACTTCCAAGAAAAATCATCAAAAAATATCACATAGTACCTGTGCTTTGCTGTCGAAGCTACTGAGAAAGGTCCACACACGTCTATGTGAATTCTCTCAAGGATCGTCATGGCATGACTATCCTTGTCATGAAAGGTGGCTTTCAAAAATTTTCCCAAGGTACATCCCTTGCACTGATCTGACTGCGCAAGAGTACCCTTAGGAAGCCCAATAGAAATATGCTGCAGTATCTTCAAAGTTCCATGGTGAAGGTGGCCCAATCTCCTGTGCCACAGCTCGCCATAATCCCGGCTCACCACTCCTTTTGCCTTGCCTGCCAGTGCTGCGCAGCCATCTACCTGCAATTGATAAAGGTTCTTAACTCGAACCCCTATCCTCCGGGTTTCACTAGTTGCCTTACTGTGTAGGAAAGCCTTTCCCTCGCTAAAGACAACATCATATCCCTTGTCTTCTAACATGGCCACAGAGATAAGATTCTTCTTCAATCCTGGAACATGCATCAATTCCTTCAATACGAAGGGTTTACCAGAATCCCTCTCAAAGGAAATGGTACCGATACCGGTCGCACTGTATCTACCATCATCGCCCATCTCGATGTGCACTCCAAGATCTTTCTCATCCAGATAAATAAACAAATCTTTGTCTCTGGTCATATGAAAAGACACACCACTGTCTAGCTCAAACTTTGAGGCTAAGGCCTCTCCAGCTGTAGATCCAGCAGCCTACTTATTTTTCTTCTTCTGTGGACAATTAGTGGCGTAATGTCTGTGTTGGTGACAGTGAAAGTACTTCACCTTGGACATGTCCTGATTCTTGCCTTTCGCACCGGATTGAGAAGCATTCTTCTTGCTCTTCCCCTTCCTTGCTTTGGCAGCCAAAGCGCAATTTTATTCATATGAGTTCTTTGATGAAGACCCGTCCCTGGTACTTCGCCTTATCTCCTCTTGCACAAGATCCGACCAAAGTCACTCCCATCCTGGAAATTTCTCTCGATCATTGACAGAGTCCTGATAGGAATGCCAACTCTTCGGAAGCCCAAGGAGAGCCAAGCTCACCAAGTCCTCATCATCTACAGTCACCCCCACACTTCCTAGCTCATCTCTGCATTGGATGAACTTCGTGAGGTACTTGGGCATACTGTCGCCTTTCTCCATTTTTATGTTCCTGAGTTTATCCTTGAGCGCCAACTTCCTTTGGTCGCTCTTGCTTTGGAATAAGTCTATCAATGCTTTCCAAATAAAGAATGGAGAAGCCTTACCATGAAGGCTGGACACTATGTGATCCTTTAAACCTTCCAACAGAATTCTTCGACACTTTGCTCTTAACTGAAGTGCTCCAAGAGAATAAGATAATGTTTATAGTCCAAATATTATTAAGAGTTAATAATATTTGAAATATCTATTTTTAGACTGGAAATCTAAAAATAGATTCCGCCCAATATGTCTAAAAATAGAAGTCCATATTTTTTTCCAACTTGAACAACCATCCACAAATAGTATCCTGCAACTCATAGAATATGATCAACATGTCTAAAAATAGACTTGTGCCAAAAATAACGTGCGGGCCCACTTAGTGAAGGCGACTTCTTTCCACTAAGCTCATCATCTTGTTGCAATCTCAACACAACTCTTTGGTATTCCCACTTTTTCCATATTACAGCTCCAAGATGAGAAGTCCAGGGCTATGGAGGCTGCCCTTCTTCTCTCTGAATCAATCCTCTACAATATAGTGAACTAGGGCTAGTTGGTTGGCCCACTTGACTGTTACTTTAGTCCTTCAAAGTCTGCACATCCTTAGGCCCTATACACCTACCCTTCTACCAATTTTTTTGTCCTTCACCATAACAAGAGTCAGGGCTCTTCTTTGACAGTAACCTAACAACCCTCCAACTGTACATGGACTACCATCAATCTGCCCAACCACAGTCAATTATTTTTACTGATCTAGGGCCCACAATATTTTCTTCATCTGGGGCTCTTCAAATCAGCCACCTAACAAGGGTTTGAGTCCTCTAGAGATCACTATTCTTGTGTATCGACAATTTGATCTTTGTTGTCCAATCTATGAACAAATATGAACTACTCTTATCATACTTCTAACAATCTGTATATGACTAAACTAGGGTCACAAATCAGCCACTAACAGTCCATTTACTAATTTTTTATAGGTTTCTTCAGATATTTGTCTAAAACTCTATGGAAAGTCCACCAAAATCAACTCCTCTGCATGTCAATTGATTCTTCATATGGCACATTTCTTCTGCATGCTCAATATTCTGCTCAGGTTCCACCCTCCTTTGGATCTATTTTCTCCACACATACTGAATATACAAACCATCTTCCAGATCTGTGGTCTTTATTGCAGAAATAAACCTCGCTCTAAGGGTCACAACCCGTCTTCTTCTACGCAAATTTGTCACAGTCTTAAGGGCATACCTTATGAACTAAACATGCTAGGAAACTGTCCTAACTAGGGAATTATACTTATGTACTTCTAATTGTTGTAGAACAAACCCTATCCACACATAGAAAAAACACGACTCTTGCCTCCATAAGAGACTCGACCTAGCTCATATGGATCCATAGATTCTGGGCATTTCTTTAACTAAATCTTGACATGAACTTCAGATCTCAATGTCAACCCTCAAACTAGGGTTAAATCAGTCAATATTACACCTGCGTCGACTTCTGTTATGGCTCTAAATTACAGTGAAATCCCTCCATTTATGTTGGTCTTTATCACTGACCTTGCGGCATACTAACCACCACAAGGCAAGATGGTATCAACCCTCTCTTCTATTTCATGTATAAAATCTAACCAATGGGATTCAATTTGATCTTTTAATGTACTAAAACAAGATACTGAATCCTTCCTACAATTTGTGGAAACAACACACGATCGCACAATCACATATAAGTAAGAGAAACAAGTTATCAATCACACAACACAAGATGAATCTGGGGAAGCAACTACTCAAAACCCTCTATCTCTATTTTTTATTAAGTCAAGGAATCATGAAACAATACAATGCTTATTCTCTCTTGATATTCTCCAGCACTCTGCCAATTGTCTCCTGTTGATCTAAGAAAAATCGGTCTAATACTTAGCCAATTCTCAGCCTGCCTTGCTCACGCAATTCCTATGGAATTATCTCCATATTAATTAGGAAAATCAACCTTCCTTGATTGCGCAATCCATCATGGCATCCCAATGAATTTATAATTTCACATGGGAAATTTTCTATAAATACAACTGATAGTTATGTTCCTCTGAACTGTGTTACAATAAGGATGAAGGGTCTTTTTTATTATTTAAAAATAAGATAAAACCATAAACAACCAAAACTCTAACCCGAGGAGATGTAACACCAAGAGTTGATGGGCCTCGTTGGGGTTAGTTTGGCAGCCAACTTTCCGGGGTCGTAACTTGGTCATATGATCTTTGTTTGACACACATGATACCTCGTTAGAAAGATCTCTCCGAGGACTACAATTGCTAATGAAATTTATATGAAATTGATAAACCTTTCATGCACAAAAAACGTCGTTTGGGGCCTCGAAACGGCTCTAAAAGTTCAAGACCTGAAAAACTAACAAAAATAGTAAATTGTGCTATAATTAAGGAAACTGAAAAACTGAAAGAGACAATGGCGAGGGCCCAAGTGGAATAGGCGAGTGGTCACCAATATCCACCTCGATCACCTTAAATCGAATTTCTTGAGCTAACTCAATCATCATGACTTAGTTAACTGACACAAGTTGTTATGAGACGAAATTACAATTTATTGTCCAATATATTTAAGGGAAAAATAAATTAGACGACTCACATTCCTCACTCCTGGTACATCAAAATTCCTCACCAGTGTGGGTGCATTTTTTTTGTCCTTTCTAGTTTCCAATTTCACTGTTTCTTGTTGAAAATTTCAACACTCCCTCTCAACAATAAAGGAACTCAATTTATCCCCATGCGGTACCTTTGGAATGTTCTGCATGCTACACTTCTCTAGTGTTGTTTGCACCTTCAAATCCTGAAATTGAATACCCTCCGAACAACTTACTCAGTATAATGCATCTGTCATCAGAGTCTTCTGACAGCTACTCGCTACTGCACCTTTCTAGTACTGGATTCTTTGCACTGTTGCTGACATCTGCATCCGTGCCCTTTGAAATATTTCTAACTCTGATTTGTGATCCAGTATTTTACATCTGTCACTATGATTTCTATCTTGCTGACATCTGACTACATCAATCTAGCTAATCCTTCCTACTGCTATTGTATTGCGGGCTCCTCGTAGCCAGGTTCGATCCATGAGACATGCCATCTCAATGGACCTTGCCCAAATTTATTATCTTGGGATTATGTCTACACATCACGCCACCTTACACCTCGAGGTATGGCTACTCCCTCCTCCCATCTGGCTCGAAATTTTCCCCTCATAGAGGTCTCTGCTTGAGTGGACGCTTCCACTCAGTCTCCACTCTGCTTCTCCAATTGTGGTAGCTACTCCACAACCTTCTGAGACTGCTTCTCATGAGGATGCATGTTTAGAGGTAATTTATGCTCCCTTTAAACCACCAAGTCTCTAACTTCTACCTTTCTGCTTAAAGCTTTGCATGCGTCTGGTACCTCAATTACATATAGTTTCTTGACTCGTGCACAGTGTAATTGTCCTGACATTACAAAAAATTTCTAAAAAAGAGTTGATTTTAAATCGATGATATCTCCCTCATCCGAGCTCCGATTCAACCGATTGTTTTTTCCATTTAGGTAGATTTTCGCAAGGAATCCAAATATATATATTTTTTTTTAATTTTACACCAAAATATTCAAATATTCTCTACAAACTCGTCGCCCAAAAAATTCCTGCTCTGATACCATGTAGAAAATCTAACCAACAATATTAAATCTAATCTTGTAATCTACTAAAACAAGATACTGAATTCTTCCTACAATTTGCGGAAAAAAAGCATGATCGCGCAATCACATATAAGTAAGAGAAATAAATTATCAATCGCACAACAACATGATGTATTTGGGGAAAGAAACTACTCAAAACCCCTCTATCTCTATTGTGTATTAATTCAAGGAATCATGAAACAATACATTAATGCTTAATCTCTCATGAGATTCTCCAGCACTCTGTCAATTGTCTCCCGTTGATCTAGGCAAACTCAATCTATTACTTAGCCAATTCTCATCCTTACTTAAGTCTGCCTTGCTCATGCAATTCCTAGGGAATTAAATCCTTATTAATTAGGAAAACTAGTCTTCCTTGATTACACAATCCATCATGGAATCCCAATGAATTTATAATTTCACATGGGAATTTTCTCTGAATACAACTGATAGTTATGTTCCCTTTAACCTCTATCTCAACTGGGTATTCCTCGAAACTGACATGAATGCATTTATTAATGGCGAATTTTCAGTTATATGATTGATCACTCATTGTGAATTAAATATAATTTAATTCACTGGACCTCTCACTAGCTCATCACTCAGTTAGAAACAGTTAAACTAATTTTAACGCATTTAATTGAGTTAATTACACTTTCACCCAACTAATGCATCAACTTCAACTGGACCCCAAAAATATTAGAATCCCTCTAGATGCCTCATCTTAGACGCTCAAGTACTTGAATTTCTTCAACTAACTCGGTCATCATGACTTAATTAACTGACACAAGTTGTTATGAGATGAAATGAAAATTTATTGTCCAATTTATTTAAGGGAAAAATAAATTAGACACCCCACATTCCTCACTCATGGTGCATCAAAATTCCTCACTACTGTGGGTGCATTTTTTTTTTGTCCTTTCTGGTTTTCAATCTCACTGTTTCTTGTTGCAAATTTCAACATTTCAAAATTTAATGCGGCCTTCACACAAAGACACCATTGAAATCACATGCCCAAATTCTCATGATAAACCTCTCTTAAGCTCGATCTGCTAGAAGAGAACCAACAATATTCCATCCTACTTCCTAGCGCAAATCGCCCCTAAGGTATTCAACATTATTCTGAATCCTCACATGATGATCTTGCTCTTGCAGGATGATCATGACCTCCCTTTAGCAACCCTTACTCACCCTCGTACTCAACCTAATTTAGGACTACATCTCTCTTCACCCCTTTGATGTGCCAGATAGTGGGAATACATGTCAAACATGCTAAGATGTGCCAAGTGATAAGGCATGCCAAGATGTGTAAGGGTGTGTCAATGCGTGTCAGGGACTGTCAAGACAACAAAAGGGAGAAAAAAGTTAAACTACAAAAAAATGACCACATAAGAGGGTTAATAAGTCATCAACTTACCTTTTCCAAGAGAGGCATGCTAGGCACACCAACACTAGGCAGCAATAGGTGCCAAGTGAAAAGTCTTAGTGCATTCTAAGTGCCAAGTATTCCTTTGTTGCTTCTCATCTACTTTCCAACAATTGATAACCACAAATAAATTTAATATTAAGCCATGCCAAATCATACCAAGGCATCTCAACGTATTCCATACATGCTAAGACTTTCCAAGCACCAACACGTGCCAAGCGCCAATATGTTTCAAGGACCAGTGTTATGCATGTTATGAAGTGGAAGGGAATGTTGAAGAGTGCTAAGGTGTGCTAGAGAGTGATAATGCATGTTTATAAGTGTTAAGGATTACCAGGAAAAAACATTAAGGGAGCACTAGGTAAAAATTCATGGAATTTAATGAATATGAAGAACGTGTGCCAGAGACTAGTGTTAATGAGTGTTAGTTGTCATGCCAAGGAGGGACTGAAAAGGTATGCTAAGCATTGGTAAGGCATGCTAAGGAATATCAAGGCATGTCAAGAATTCCCAAAGTGTGCTTGGGAGTTCCAGGGTGTGCTAATTATATCATGTGCCAATTAATAGTGCCAAGATATGCCAATACATGCTAGGTGCTAAGGATGTGGTGCAGGGTGCCAAGGTATGTCAATATGTGTCAAGGAAACAAAAGGAAGAACCAAGAACAGGGTTAATAAGTCAGGACTTTATCTCTTTGAAAAGGGGCATGCTAGGCACACTAATAATAGGTCCCAATACATGCCAAGTGGCATTGTGTGCCAAGTGCTAATGTATGTCAATGCATTCAACCAAGGTGTTGTAGGGCATGCTAAGGACTATATGCAGCATGCCAACACATGCTAGGAGAGTTCAATGTTGTGCTAGCGCATGCCACCATGTGCTTGGGCATTAGTGTCATCACAATATGTTATAGGTACAAATTAGATGTTCCAATACATGTGGGGTGATAAGAAATGTTAGTGTGTGGCAAAGCATTAATTTAAGGCGTGCCCAGATTGGTGAGGATCGTTAGGTCTTTCTCATTAACAGAATTGTCAAAGCTTGATTATGTATTAAATAATATATTCCCTACACACAATAGTGGAACTTTGTCTAAAGGGAATTTTTTAGATAATAAACTTAATATATATGAATCATGTGTTGACTTATAGGAAATCTCTATTGGACTAGTCATTACTTGAGGGAAATGATACACACTAATTACTTCTAAAAAATTGACTGACCCTAACCACTATGGCCTTGGACATATTATAAAAAATACTCCACAATAATGGTATTAAATCGTTAACTTTTGACAAAAAATATATTAACAGGCAAATAGCGTCATCAAAAACTCATTGGAATGATCAATGATGATGAGCATTTTTTGACCGTCACCAAAAGTAGAAAAAAGAGCATTGGTGAGGGTCATTAAAAGTTCGTCACTAGAAGTGTCACCAAAGAGAGAATTAGTGATGGGCATTTAACAAACCTCACCAAAAGTGTCATTGAAAATCTCTTTGGTGATGGACCATAAAGGGCCATCACTATATACACTTACAGTGAAGGTTTTTTAATGATCAATGATGACGGACATTTTTTGACCGTCACCAAAAGTAACAAAAAGAGCATTGGTGAGGGTCATTAAAAGTTCATCACTAGAAGTGTCACCAAAGAGAGAATTAGTAATGGGCCTTTAAAAACCCTCACCAAAAGTGTCATTGAAAATGTCTTTGGTGAAGGACCATAAAGGACCATCACTATATACAAATACAGTGACGGTTTTTTAAGGACCGTCACCATATGTGACATTGGTGACGGACCTTAAAGGTTCGTCACAAGCATGAACCTCACCAATGTGATTTTTTCTTGTACTGCAAGGTGGCTATATAGCGCCTGGGGGGCAACAGCCTCTCCAAGGACAACAACCTCTCCAAGGGTAGTAACCTTTTCAAGGGAAGCAACCTCTCCAAGTGCAACAACCTCTCTAGGGCCAACAATCTTTCCAAGGGAAACAACCTTTCCAAGGGAAACATATTTTTCAAGAGACACCATCCTTTCAAGGAGGACAACCTTTTTCTAGAACCTTTCCCCCAGTTGTAGGGCAAAATATTCCTGGTAATTATCAAACTTATGTTCTGATGCCTCAAACTGGTTATGGTCAACCTTATGCATCACAACCTTCGATGGGAGCTCCATGTGGGGGGATAAATACTATGTGTAACCCTTTGTTTAATCAACAGTCTTTGCAACCTACATTGAAAGTATCTTATAATCAACCTGCTCAGCCAGATGGACAATTTGGTTTTACCCAAGTCCAACAACCTATTCAGGGTGTGCTTCAAATTACCCCATAGGTATCTATGCTAAGTAGTCGACAAGATGGTCCGAGTACTCCTGTCCAATATGTTGTGCAAACATCTGTTCAACAACCAAGTACACCTATCTCGGGAATTTCTCAAACCCCTATTGTTACAACCCTTCAAACAACAACACAAACTGTTACACAGGAAATTCCTCATATTACTACTCATCAAACTGAACCTACAATTCGGTCTATTCCTCAAACCTCTGTAGGAAAACCTAGTGCAACAATTATACAAACAAATCTACCTTTTACAGGCCAAACCTTTCAAGGACAACCCGTTGTTGGTCAATCCAATCAAGGGCAACCTTTTACAGGACCAACTACTCAGGGAAAACCTTCAGCAGGTCAACCTTTTCAAGGTCAGTTTGTTCAAAGTCAACCATTTCAAGGGAAATTTCAATATGGACAAATGGGACAAAATCCAGTTTACTAGAGCCAAGCATACCCTAGTTATACATATCAAATACCAATTCAACCTCAGTTTGGTATGACTAACCCTAGATATCTTGGAGGTATACCAATTCCAACTGCTCAGGCTATCCCAATTTTTCCTATATATCCTCCTCCAGGTACTAGCATTGTCCCTCAAGGTTATCAGTTTGCTCAGCAAGACCCTAACTGACAGTTACCATTCATTGCAACTTTAGACTCACCAGAATTGTCTCGGCTAACGAATTATCCAGTTTACTATCTTCTGTTTTGGCTAGCAATTCCTACTAGGTTTCCCAATGACATTCTAAAGTTTGAAGGAAAATCAAGAGAAGACCCCTCGAATTGTGTGATGAATTATCATCTGTGGTGTGAATCTGATTCATTAATCGATGATTCGATTTGTTTGAGAATTTTTCAAAGAACTTTGATCAGCTTAGCCGCAAAGTGGTACATTGAGTTACCATGACGCTCTTTCAAAAATTTCAATTATTTAGCAACAACCTTCCTAACTCATTTTCAGTTGCCAATCCATTATGATAATGGCACGAAACATTTGACTTCGTTAAAACAAAGGTCTACATACATTTCAGATCACATACACGAATGGCGACATAGACACCGCTTAGTCAAAGTTTTCATTCCAGATCAAATTTTGGCTGAATGGTTCATCAAATCATTACTTCCTAGAATTACTGAAGATGTAGCTAAAGGAGGCATTGTAATAGAAGAGCAGGTCATAGCTCAAGCCTAGTACCTGGACCTTGTTTACAAATAGTCTGGTACTTTGTATGAAAAATACCTGATTTACCACGCCTAGGTAAACTCACTACAACATGTTCCAGTTCTCACGCCGCAGACAGTGTAATTGGTATAGTTAATATGATAAAGAGTAAGAAGAAATCATCTAAATCTACTTCTCCAATCATAACTCTACTAGATTCACCTAAAGGAGATCCTTCCCTTGAAACTTATGCTGAGATTCATGTTGTAGAATCATCTACAACCAAAGCTAAATCATTCATAAATAAGACGAAGGGGAAGTGTAAAAATAAACAAAACACTTCTCCCAAAGAGAAAGCTGAAAAAACCGAACTATTAGACAAAAAACAGAAACCTTGTTATCCTTGTCTTGTCTGTGATGAGGATCACTACACCAAAGAGTGCCCACATCAGGCCTAGGTATCCAAATTTGTCAAAGGTTCACTCACACCCGTTGTCTTGAAAGATCCTTTTCCATCATAAGACAAAAAAATGATCAGATCTTCTTCCAATTCATCGACGGATATCCTAATGATGTCCTAGGTCATGGTTGCGATGCGATCTCAAGAATATGGATCTAAGAGTCTTGTAACTGGAAAAGAAACTAAATCATTAATTCAAACTCCAATATCAACTCCTACGGTTTCCAAACCATTACATATCAAGAAACCTAATCCCGATTTAGTGACTAAACTGCCTGCCAAAGGTCTACTTCGAAAATTAGCTTTCAATCCACATGCGAGAGCAGCTCAGAATTACAATATTGTTGAAGATTTGGCCATATCCCCTTCAGTAATGTCGACCCTCGAAGTGATGCAATATTGTCCATCTCAGAGGAAATTACTATTATCATCTATAGGATTGATTGATCCTGAAGACTCTGTTAGACTCATGTATTTCACAGTATCACTAGGTGAGTAATTATTTTCTCAGGTCTTTCGTAATGAAAATAATATTCCATGGCTATCATTCATTTTCAGGAAAAATGGGAAATCCTGACTGTCAAAAGATTTAAAATAATCTATGTGCCTTTCAGTTCAGTAGAAGGGGAAAATGTTGCTGATAAGGAACACAAAGCAGCAGAGAGGAAAGGAGTAGCATTAGACCATTAGCGAAGACAGAGGCATCGTAGATGCAGTTAAGGCAGAAAACAACAAAGGCCGAGTCATGAACGTGCTTGGCAGAGTCGTAAACGCTAAGTGGGTCAAGTCGTGAACGCAGAAAAAATAGTGAACAAGTCAAGTATTCTACAAACAACTAAGAAACGAACAGGCACAACCAAAGAAATAAAGTCGGCAAGCCACAACAAGGGAGCACTGAGGACCATTGGATCTGAGCATTGATCAATGGCAGATATTAAATTGCATATCGCACATCGCAGATCACCTAGGATAAGTTATTGTTAAACGTCAAAGGTTGCGAAGTGCGATAAAGAGGCCCGAATGCGATGTAGTTTCAAAGGAAAAATCCAAAGGTTTTCAAATCCTTATGTAGAGACTTTTATGTGTTAAATCACATCGGAGGAAGAAGAGGATATTACAACATAAAATCTATGGAACATGAAGGGAGATGTGCGATGCCAGGTGGGACCTGATCGGAATCGCAAATCACAAGTTTTACAAGATAAATGCAAAGGGTTCAATGTTAAAACCGCTGAAGTGTGATGTGCGATGTGGTGGGGCCTGATCACAAATCAAAAATTTTAAAGGATAACCACAAGAGGTAAGTTTTAGAATTTCCGAAGCGTGATATGCAACATGGGTGGGACCTAATTGCATATCGCAGTGCGCGCATCACAAGTTTCAAAAGATAAGTGTTAAATAAAAAGTTAAAGACAAAAAAATGTGAAGTGCGATGTTGGTGCGGATGCGATGTGGTTCCAAGATGAAATATAAAGGATTTCAAGTCCGGGCATATGAAGTTTGTACGTTTTTTTGTGAAGAAAAGGGCTAAGCACGACATCAGGGGTCCGAAATGGGCAGTATCCATTACCGCCCACTCCTCCACGTGTCGCACCCTCAAAATTTCGCACCCCCCTCTTTGTTACCTCTTACCACCTGAGACCCCCTCTGAAAATATGTTTCCTCTAGCCTTCAAACCACTGCCACATTCGTTTGACCATTACCACTGCTTCTGGACCACGTCCACCGTCATCCCTTCACGTCCAAGCTTATGAGGTTTGTGCAACATTTTATGAAGAAATAGTCCAAAACAAGGCAGAAGGACTTGTAATAGAATAAGCCCCGGCAAGGTGTGCAAGAAAAGGAGGTCGAGTCAGGCAAAGGGCATTCATACATAACACATCAACTTAATCACCCAACTAATGAAAAGTAACCAGCGTTGCACTAGATTTAATTACCAAACACCAGTTTTCTGAAAAGCAGGGTCAGATGTCAGAGCCACCATTGGTTACCTCTTTGTGACCATCACAAGCATCTCCAAGCTTATTGTTTGATATTACGAAGAGCCATCAAAGTGTTTGGATCCATGAAGAGCTGCCCAAAATTAATTCTACAGGTGGTGTTTCTGAGAGATTTCTGATTAGGCCTTGCATGGCCACACTTGTCCATTTTCTGTTAAAGTGTAATCAATGAAAGTTTGCCGTTTAAGGTAGGGCAACCGACTTAGTCTTTAGATAAATACTACTTGCCTTAGCAGTACCAAGGGTTGGAAAATTGGACCCTGCTAAAAATTGCATTGTAAGAAGAATTGGAACATTGTAATTGTTTGAGTTGGGCATTAATAAAAAGAGACCGTTCACAGGATTCTTGAGCTATGTTAATGGTGATGTTTTTCCTCTGTCTTTTCATGATGTGAATCAATTTATCTTATTTCAAAACAAAAAATTTAGATTAATACTTGCCGAGAGAGTACCTTAATTATGTTTGTGTTTGTTATCTTAATGTTTTCTTCTGAAGTATAGTTAAAGAATTCTTAACTGCTCTTTAGCTATTTTTGAATTAACTACTTTCTCCCATCTCATATTCACACTTCCAGTAAGATCCAATCTGCATAGTGAGCTTGCCCTGTGAATTCCCTTGAAAATTTGATGCATTATTCAGCCTTTTATGACTCCATAGCCCAATGGATTAAGTCTCACAGCTTTATCTGTCCAACCACCTAATCAATAAAAACAAACAACCCTCAGAATTTCTATAACTAGCCTAATATCAACATTTAGAATTATCAAGTTAAATCATTAAATAGAGAGAGCCCTCTTTGAGTCTAGGAAGTCTAGGTCCTGGACTCCAAATCCAAAGTGGTTTGATGTTTGTCCTCTGTCGTTTGTACTTGCCAATATTACAAATTATGGAGTGACAACATAATGGTGACCATACTGGGGAACTTATTGAAAGAGCTCAATATTTCATCAGAACTTAGAAACCCCAGTCAAAATTGTATGATTCAAATATGTTCCAAGATTGGTATCTGGTTGTTGATGGCGGGCAACAATCAGACACGATAAAGTTGAAATCATCCACTTGGCGACTCCACAATTTTCAGTTGACCTAAAGACTCCACTAGTAGAAGAACCCAGATTGGTTGTGAATACACAATGACCCCTCTCTCTGACTAATTGACAAGATGGATCCAAGAATACAACGTAGGTATGCTCCAATGAACAGAGATCACATTCTTGGATTCCCACACAAAAAGCCTCAGGTAAATTGGGACATAAATATTCCTATTTTTCAAGATGAGAAAGTTGATGACGCTTTGTTACATCTCATTAAATTTCATATACACTCATGGAGGTTTAAAGTCGAATGGCATGGGGATTGCCTCATGAAGATGTTCATGGTAACATTAGAAGGTAAAGCAAGGGAATTGTATGAAGGTCTGAACCCTGGTAATTTCTTTTCTTTAAAAGATTTCCATAAGGTGTTTTATGAGCATTATAAAGAAAATTCTCCATCTTTATCATTAGCTGAAAATTGTTGTGATAAATATGAAGATTTACGAAATTTGCATCCTGAGGATCTATTAGAAGAATTCATGAATTTCATTCTCAAGTTAACTGTCATGACAACCAAGAGAAGTTAGTTGAAAATGAAAGCAATCAGGAAATGAAAGAAGATCCACACGATCTCTTTGTGGGGACAAATGATAATTCATCTTCTCTTTTGTGTGAGGCTAAAGAAGAAGTTCAACCTCATAATCAGTCTTCACAAGATAAATAAAACAATTGTTGTTCAATCCAAAGAAAACAAATACTCCCTCCTCCCTTAACTGAAGAAGAAATCAATCAGATTATAAGCATGCAGCCAACCTCTAAATTTTTATGTAATGAAGAGATTATTTATATTTTCTCTACTGTTGATTTATGTATTGAAGCATTTCCTCATGAAGAAACAAAAGAATATATTGTTACTGATGGTGTTCTACCTTCTCAAGAAGGCCTATTTCCAGAAAGTGCTCCTATTCATCAAAATGATGGCCTTCAAACATAATTTAGCCAACTCAGTCAAAACATATCAGGTTTTCTTGAGGACAGAATAGGGGTATATAATGAGGATTCCATGTTAGATGACCATGAACAATGTGTAGATATTCTCTTTCAGAAGGATCCTGAGCATGACAAAGTGGAACAAGGGGCAGCCCTACATGAAGTTTGTTATTTAAATCCTCAGGGCCAGGTATTGTTCCAAGATCCTTTTGCTGGTTTCTTAGAATCATCTAAAGAAGGAGTGTGTTATGCCAGGAATGGTTTGTTGTAGAGTTTAAGAAAATTTTGAGCACTTATGTTCAAAGGTAATTAAGATGGGAGCGGCCCTTTTGTTTTTTCAGCTTACTAAAACAAGTGAACAAGAATCAATCATGTAGTCATTTACTTAATCAGTTGCATTGGAGAAAGGAGTTCACTTAGTGTATATATCATCTCCAAGTTAGATTAGGGTAGGTAGGCCGTGTGCAAATAATCTCGGTACTTTGAGAATCTTTCAAATTTTAGTTTTAGATTGCATATCATTTTTAGATCAGTATGTTTTAGACTTTAGTTTCAGCTTAGTTCTGGTTTCACCATTCAAGTTTTCAAGGTGAAACTATATGTTAAACTTGATGGATTACAGTGGATAAGTTAAATTGTAGTTTAAATTCATATTTCAGTATGCTAATAAGCTGGCTGGCGAAGCATGTGGTCTATTTTTATCATTCAAAGTGAGGAGGAACAATCAGCTAGTTTCCAGTCACTAAGTTGCCTGATAGTTTAAGATACAAGTTGTGGAGCTGCCATCCCCAGCTGGAGCCACTGTTAGACTCCTGTATTTCACAGTATCACTAGGTGACTAATTATTTTCTCAGGTCTTTCATACTGAAAATAATATTCCATGGATATCATTAATTTTCAAGAAAAATGGGAAATCCTGACTGTCAAAAGCTTCAAAAGAATCTATGTGCCTTTCAGTTTAGTAGAAGGGGAAAATGTTGCTGATAAGGAACACAAGGCAACAAAGAGGCAAGGAGCAACATTATACCATTAGCGAAGACATAGGAATTAGAGAAGAAGTTAAGGCAGAAAAACAACAAAGGCCGAGTCGTGAACGTGTTGGAAAAAGTCGTGAACGCTAAGCAGGTCAAGTCGTGAATGTGGGAAAAGTAGTGAATGAGTCAAGTATTCTAAGAAAAACTAAGAAAAGAATGGGTACAACCAAAGAAAAAAAGTCGAAAAACCACAACAAGGGAGCAGTGAGGACCATTAGATCTGAGCATTGATCAACGATGGAGGTTAAATCGCATAACACACATCGCAGATCGCATAGGATAAGTTATTGTTAAACTTCAAAGGTTGCGAAGTGTGATAAAGAGGCCCGGATTCGATGTAGTTTCAACGGAAAAATCCAAAGGATTTCAAATCCGTATGCAGATCCTTTTCTGTGTTAAATCACATTGGAGGAAGAAGAGGAGATTACAACATAAAATTTATGGAACACGCAGGGCGATGTGCGATGCCAGGGGGGACCTGGTCACAATCACACATCACAAGTTTTACAAGATAAATGCGAAGGGTTCAATGTTAAAACCACCGAAGTGCGATGCACGATGCGGTGGGGCCCGATTGAAAATCAAAAAGTTCAAAGGATAACCGCGAGAGGTAAGTTTTAGAATCATTGAAGCATGATGTGCGACGTGGGTGGGACCCAATCACATATCACAGTCATCACAAGTTTTAAAAGATAAGTGTTAAATAAAAATTTAAAGACAACAAAATGCGAAGTGCGATGTTGGCGTAGATGCGAAGTGGTTCCAAGATGAAATCTAAAGGATTTCAAGTCCTGGCATATGAATTTTGTACACTGTTTTGTGAAGAAAAGGGGTTGAGCACGACATTAGGGGTCTGAAATGGGTGGTATCCATTACTGCCCACTCCTCCATGTGTCACATCCTCACAATTTCGTACCCCCCTCTCTATTACCGCTTACCACCTGAGACCCCCTCCAAAAAGTTGTTTCTGCTGGCCTCCAAACCACCGCCGCATTTGTTTGACCATTAACACTACTGCTGCGCCACGTCTACCGTCATCCCTTCACGTCTGGGCTTATGAGGTTTGTGTGTGATTTTATGAATAAATAAGCCAAAAAATAGCATAAGGACTTGTAATATAATAAGTCTCGACAAGGTGTGCAAGCAAAGGAGGTTGAGTCGGGCAAAGGGCATTCATGCAGAACACATCAACATAATCACCCAAATAATGAAAATTAACCAGCACTGTACCAGAATTAATTACCAAATGCCAGTTTTCTGAAAAGCAGGGTCAGATGTCAGAGCCACCATTGGTTACCTCTTCATGACCATCACAACCATCTCCAAGCTTATTTTTTGATCTTACGAAGAGACATCAAACTGTTTGGATCCATGAAGAGCCGCCCAAAATTAATTCTACAATAAGTGTTTGTGAGATATCTCTAATCAGGCCTTGCATGGCCACACTTGTCCATTTTCTGCTAAATTGTAATCAATGAAAGGTTGCTGAGTAAGATAAGGCAACTGACTTAGTCTTTAGATAAATACTGCATGCCTTAGCAGTACCAAGGGTTGAAAAATTGGACCCTACTGAAACTTGCATTGTAAGAAGCATTGGAACATTGTAACTGTTTGAGCTAGGCATCAATAATAAGAGACCGTTCACAGGATTCTTGAGCTATGTTAATGGTGATTTTTTCCCTCTGTATTTTCATGCTGTGCATCAATTTATCTTATATAAAAACAGAATATTTAGATTAATACTTGCTGAGAGAGCACCTTAATTCTGTCGGTGTTTGTTAGCTTAAAGTTTACTTCTGAAGTATAGTTAAAGAATTCTTAATTTCTCTGTTGGGTATGTGTTATCTGTTGATATTATATTCTTTCCACAATTAGTTGCATGCGCGAGGGGGTCACAGGGGGAGCGAAAAATTGTCTTGTATGTTGCACTGGGCACAGTAGGGGGGTCATAGGGGGGCGGCAACACCCCGAGATTTTTTTTTTGGACCCTATTTTTTGGTGGGCGGACCCACCCATGGCTTTGTGCATGGGTTTGCACATGGTTTTGGGGCATGATGGTTTTCGGCCCCTGGTATATTGTAGATCCGGTCAAGGGAACTATGGTTATGTTCTAATCCAGAGTTAATGGATTGGGGTTTATGCATGCTTCGGCATGTATATATATGTGTTGTAACACTAGAAGGAATATAATGAAAAATCAAGCTGGTAGTCCCGATTTGGGATCCTGTGAAGTCCCTATATTAATAGTGTAGTCCCTTATTATGTTAGTGTAGCCCCCCTTATTGTTATTGTTGTACCCCTTTAACCCCCATATTGTTATTATTGTGCCCTTACATTATTATTGTTAGGTCAGCTAGGATTACATTGTGGCCAAATGGACTCCTATATATAGAAAGGAGGTTTTGTAATTTGTATCATCCAAGAATTGTTAATTAATGTAATATATTGGAGGTTTCCCCCTCAAAGTGGCTTATTTATAAGGCATTTAGATCTCTTTTCTTCTATTTTTGGAGCTGGTTTCACAACATTTGGTATCAGAGCTTTGGATTCTAGGGTTTCACTGCTCCAAAAAGGTCATCGTGGAATTTTCACTATAAAATTTTTTCTACGAAGTTTCAAAAGCTGAAAATTTTAGTGTGTGAAGCCAAAATCCTGAGGAACATCATCGAAAAAATTTAGAGCTTGGTTCACAACATTTTTAGAGATATAATCTGTGGAATTTAGGTCATTTTGCAGGCTCCTGAATTTAATGTAAACAGGTCATTGTGGGATTTTCGCTATAATTTTTTTTTTACGAAGGTTCAGAAGTTGAAATATTTAGAGTGCGAAGTAGAAATCCCAAGGAACATCGTTACAAAATTTCAGATCTTGGTTCACAATATTTTCGGAGATATGATCTATGGAAGTTAGGGCTTTTTCAGGCTTCTGAATTTCATCTCAAAGAGGTGACCGTGGAAAAATATTCATTACTCTCTCTCTCTGAGCATCAGATTGGAATGTTGTAAAAATTGGTCGCAAGCACATGTACTATGGGTTGCTTTCTATCAATTTCAGAGCCAAAGGAAGAAACAGTGACACGTGAAAAGTCGTACAAGTTCGCTCTACTGAACCAGTCCATAATTGGGTCATTATGGGAGATTAGATAGAACTTTGCCTTGAAGAATCCAAATTAGATCAGACCTGTGGTATTTGAAAGAGGCTTCAGAGGGCTACTACAAGGCCTAATTTCAGATATTGAGGATATGCAATTATAGGGATAATTCAATTTCAATATCGAGCTCCTCAAAAGCAAGAAAAAGGTGTGTATTTAGTTTTTAAAATTGCATAACGTTTGTTTGAAAAAGCAGTTTGAAGTGATTCCAAGGGCATATTTTAGAATTTTTATCAGTATTGGGTTCTATAATGCTTCCAAAAAATAATTCCATACCCATGAAGCCCTCAAAAATCTATATTATGACGCATGAAGAGGAAGAATTGCAATATGAGATATCAAAGTTACGGTACGAAGTGAAAAAAATTTCGATCTTACGAAGAGCAACCGAATATGACATAGATGGTTTAAAAGTAGAAATGGAGGCTAATTTGGATGGTTTGAAGGATCAAATAATAGCTAATATGGATGATAAATTAGTGGAAGATCACATCGAGCATCAACAACAAGTTCTCCAACTCTCAAAGTATAACCTAACTTTGGTGTAGAATCTAATGAAACAACAGGAAGATCAACATCACATCGAAAGAAGTTCTGAAGCAGTCACAAAAACAAGAACTTGAAAATTACCATCAATTTCAGAGTATTTCAGCAAGTGGAAGAACTTTCCTGTAGAATATTCCACATGGAAGGATGAAAATTTTATACAGAAGCATCAAGAAATAACCAAGCGTTGAGGACAACACTTGTTTGAAGGAGAGGGGCATGTTAAGTCCCTATATTAATAGTGTAGTCCCTTATTATGATAGTGTAGCCCCCCTTATTGTTATTTTTGTACCCCTGTAACCCCCATATTGTTATTATTGTGCCGTTACATTATTATTGTTAGGTCAGCTAGGATTACATTGTGGCCCCACTAGGATTACATTGTGGCCCCATGGAATCCTATATATAGAAAGGAGGTTTTGTAATTTATATCATACAAGAATTTTTCATTCATGTAATGTATTGGAGGTTTCTCCCTCGAAGTGACTTATTTCTAAGGCATTGATATCTCTTTTCTTCTATTTTTGGAGCTGGTTTCACAACAGATCCAGGGGAAAATATTTGTGTATATCTGTTTTATGTTGTATGCTCTCGCTATTGTTTATTTTATGTCTTTAAGATTCGTTTGCAGATAATTTCTGTACAGGGTTAAAACATACATTTGGTATCGAATCTGTTTGGCTTCAAGGGAACACCTTTACTGTTGAGGGGTTTTTTTCTCGGGCCTGTGGTAGATCCTGTTCAGTGGGAGATCTACGGGATAGATTCTTGTGATGAAAGAAGATGGCAAGCAGTGGAAATATAGAGATCGAGAACTTTAATAGTCAGAGTTTTGAGTTTTGAAAGATCAAGATGGAGGATCTGCTGGTGGATAAAGACCAGTGGATCGTGGTAGATCCAGGTACTAAACCAACGACAACGTCAGATGAAGATTGGAAGAAGTTGGATCAGAAGGAAAAGAGCACAATATGGTTGTGTGTCTCAGATTCAGTATTGTTGAATGTATCTGGGGAAGCTACGACAAAGACTTTGTGGGACAAGCTAGGGAATTTGTACCAATCTAAGCCTCTGGTGAATAAATTTTCCCCACAGAAAAAGCTATATAACCTAAGGATGAAGGATGGAGACTCGGTGGCAGAGCATATGAACGCCTTCAATACTATGGTAAGTCAGTTGTTATCTATTGATATTAAAATCTCAAATGAAGATAAGTGCATCAGTTTTTTGTGTTCTCTACCAGATTCGTGGGACAGTCTAGTTATTGCAATAGGTAGCAATACAACTACCTTGAATTTTTATGACATGGTCTTAGCCTTTTTGTCGAAGGAAATGAGACGAAGAAATATGGAGGGCTAGAATGGAGATGCCTTATCTGTATGAGGAATGTTCCAGAATAGAAACAAGAATAAGGTTTAGAGTGGAAGATCTAAATCTAGAGGGAGATCTAAATCTCTAGGAAAGTTTGTAAAGGTGTGCTGGAAATGCAGAAAGGAAGGGCACTACAAAAAGGACTACAGATCTAAAGCTCACGAGAAAGGAAAGGGATTTGATGATGCTCTTTCTGCAGAGGCAAAAAGCACCTCGGATGAAGATGGTGATGCATATTTGGCTTCTTATTCAAATACACATGTAGATCATGAGTCATGGTTGATTGACTCGGGTGCATCCTTTCACTTCACTCCCCATAGGGAGTGGTTCTGTGAGTATGAGAAATATGATGGCCATGATGTCTTCTTAGGGGATGATAGGAAGGCCAAAATCGTCAGACGTGGAAAAGTCAAGCTGAAGCTGCAAGGTGGAAGGATTAGAACACTTCTCGGTGTTTTGCACATTTCTGCATTGGCCAGAAATCTGATTTTTGTAAGCAAGTTGGATGATGCAGGTGTAAAAATAGTGTTTGAGAAAGATACCTGTAAGATGGTTCGAGGAGCACTGGTATTAATGCAGGGAGTTCGGATTGGAAGTTTGTACAAGCTTCAGGGAAGCACTGTTATTGATGGGTGCAACAGTTCTATGGTTCCTGAAAGTGGAATGGAAAGTCTAGCGGTCTCTGGAGAAAAGACCATGCTATGGCATCAAAGGCTTGGACATATTGGAGAGAAGGGCCTTCAGATACTACATGGAAATGGTATGGTAGAAATTTATAATTTCTCTCTGGATTTTGATTTCTGTGAACATTGTGTATATGGGAAGTAGAATCGGGCGAGTTTTCCTTATGGTGCTAAGAGGGCGAACAAGAAATTAGAGCTTGTGCACAATGATGTGTTCGGACCTATGTTAATTCCATCACTAGGTAAGTCTGTGTACTATGTTTCATTCATAGATGACTTCTCAAGGAATACTTGGATATATTTATTGAAGAAGAAATCTGAAGTCTTTGACAGATTTAAAGAATTTATGGTTCTGGTGGAAAACCATACATAGAAGAAGATAAAGGTGCTGAGGAAAGATAATGGTGGAGAGTTCCGCAAGAAGGAATTTGAAGAGTTCTATAAGAAGTGTAGTATAGCATGGCATAAGAATAATCCATACATACCTCAGCAAAACGGAGTTGCAGAAAGAATGAACAAAATGTTGATGGAAAATATAAGAAGCATGCTCAGTGGTACCGGGTTAGGACAAGAATTCTGGGCAGAAGTAGTGGAGACTGCATGTTACCTGGTTAACAGATCACCTTCATCAACGTTGGAGGATAAGACTCCACATGAGGTATGGACTGGTAAGAAACCCTCTCTTTCACATATGAGGTTATTTGGATGTGATGAATATGTACATGTTCCAAAAAAGAAAAGGACCAAGTTGGATAATAAATCTGAAAGGGGCATCTTTATTGGGTATAAGGATGGTTTAAAAGGTTACAAGCTTTGGAACCCAGAAACAAGGTTGTGTACATTTGAGATGTGGTGTTTAGAGAGGTGAAATATGTTGTTAAACATGAAGTCCTACCAAAGGAACCTGAGAAGATAGAGTTTGAGCTAAAGGAGGATGAATCATACTCTATAACATAAAAAGATTCAGAAGAGGAAGAGCCACAAAATCCAGCTGTGAGAAGATCAATTCGGGAAAGAAAGAAACCAAAAAGGTATAGTCCATTTGCTTTCTATTCAAATTTTTCTTTAAATATAATTGACGATGATCCCAGAACTGTCAGGGAGGCAGTAGATTCAGAGGATGGAAAACTATGGAAGGAGGCCATGGTTAATGAAATGACATCCTTGCATAAAAATGAGGCATGGGATCTGGTAGAGTTGCCGTCTGGAAGGAATCCAATCGGGAGAAAATGGGTGTTTAAGAAGAAGATGAATGTAGAAGCAAAGGTGGAGAAATACAAAGCTCTATAGGTAGAAAAAGGTTATTCCCAGGTGCCAGGAATTGATTTTGGTGATATTTTATCTCCTGTTGCCAAGGTTACTTCTATTAGATTACTTTTATCTGTTGTTGCTGCATGGATTTTGAGGTAGAACAAATGGATGTGAAGACAACATTTCTTCACGGGGATCTGGAAGAGGAGATCTACATGAAGCAACCCGAAGGCTTTATGGTGAAGGGTAAGAAAGAATTGGTATGCCGGTTAAAAAAGACTATGTATGGGTTAAAACTGTCACCAAGGATGTGGTATTAGAAATTTGATACCTATATACGGGGACTTGGCTTCACCAGAAGCAAAGAGGATCACTGTGCATATTTTAAATTAATTGGTGACTGTGTTGTTTATTTGGTTTTGTATGTGGATGATATGTTGCTGATTGGAAATGACAAAGAAATTATCCAGGATTTGAAGACCCGATTGTTCTCCAAATTCGACATGAAGGATCTTGGTGCTGCAAAATATATTTTGGGCATGGAAATTAAGAGAGATCGGGCAAAGAAGAAGCTCTGGTTAAAATAGAGGAAGTATGCTGAGACAATATTGCAGAGGTTAAATATGCAGGATAGTGCCGGTGAAGGTTCCTATTCCTATAGGTGTAAATCTATCTGCTGAATAGTGTCCCAAGACACAAGAAGAAGAGGAGGATATGTCCCGTGTTCCCTATGCAAGTGCAGTGGGTGTACTGATGTATGAAATGGTTTGTACTAGAACAAACATTGCACGCATGGGGGGGTCACAGGGGGGGCGATAGCCCGCTCTCATTAGGGGAATTTTGAGGTCTAAAATGGGCCTCCTAAGGAAATAACAAAATAACAGCTAAACCAATAAAATAATATTTATGAATTTTCAATTCACTTTTTTCACCACAATCAATGTAACCATAGTTAAATTCAATTCAAAATTTGTACCAAAATCAAATTAATAAAAAAATTGTATTGATGTGATTATAAACAAGAATGAGCTTTTCAAGAAAAATTCATTATCATTGAACAACTAATGCATTTGTCCTTTGTACTTAAATAACTTAAAATAAAATATAAATATAAATTTATAAATTCCTAATTATATTATATGATATTAATTAAAATTTATATTATTTAAATTGTATAATAATATGTAATTAATATACTATATAAAAATAATATAATATAATAAATGTATAGGGATATGCATTGTTTCTTTCAAGAAATATGAAATGACAATAATATATTTTTATTCAAAAAGTGTGAAATGACATTTATTATGAGTACTTTACTTTGACTTTAAAAGTACTTAGAGCACTACCAAGGCTAACCATGAGTTTTTATCCACCATTGAGAATGTGACAAGTAAGTACCTTTAACTCAAGCAATGCCACCTCAACCATTAGGGATGATGTCATCCCCTAAAATGTGATTGGTTCTCAAAAAGTGAATTATGATTGTACATTTTTCTTAGGAGGCCCATTTTAGACCTCAAAATTCCCCTAATGGTACATTGCGCAGGGTGCAGTAGGGGGATCGACAGCCCCCCCTGTTCGGGGTCTGGGGCAGTGCCCTTGGAAAAAAAAAAATTGGACCCTATTTTTTAGTGGTTGAACCCGCCCATGGTTTTGTGCATGGGTTTGCACATGGTTTTTGGGCATGATGGTTTTCGGCCCATAGTATTTTGTATATCCGGTCAATGGAACTATGGTTATGTTCTAATCTAGGGTTAATGGATTGGGGTTTCTGTATGCTTCGACATGTATATATATGTGTTGTAACATTAAAAGGAATATAATGAAAAATCAAACTGGTAGTCCCAATTTGGGATCCAGGGGAAAATATTTGTGTATATCTGTTTTATGTTTTATGCTCTCACTATTGTTTATTTTCTGTCTTTAAGATTTGTTTGCAGATAATTTATGTACAGGGTTAAAACCTACATTCCTTCCCTCTTCGATACCAATATTGTTGGTAATTGGATAAACCAACGCTCCCTGTGTGTTTCGTAACATGGACGAACCGCCTCTCGTGGATCCTTTTCTCTGGCGATGCGATCATTGACTAACACTTGCAGGTTTTGGTCTAACGACAATCGTGAATTCCAACAAGTGGTATCAGAGCATAGGTCACGAGTTCAACACACACCCGGCTTGTGTTGGGGGGGAGATTGTTGGACATTGGATAAACCAACGCTTCCCGTGTGTTTCGTGATATGGACTAACCGCCTCTCATGGATCCTTATCTCTGGTGATGCGATCATTGACTAACACCTGCGGGTTTTGGTCTAATGACAATCGTGATTTCCAACATGCTATTTAGCTATCTTTGAACCCACTAATTTCTCCCATCTCATATTCAACTACCAATAAGATCCAATCTGCATAGTTAGGTTTCCCTTTGAATTCCCTTGAAAATTTGATGCACAATTCAACCTTTTGTGACTCCATAGCCCAATGGATTAATTCTCATAGCTCTATCTGTCCAACCACCCAATCAATCAAAACAAACAACCCTCAGAATTTCTATAACTAGCCTAATATTAGCATTAAGAATTATCAAGTTAAATCATAAAACAGAGAGAGCCCTCTCCAAGTATAGGAAGGCTAGGTCCTAGACTCCAAAGTGGTTTGATGTTTTTCCTATGTCGTTTTTTCTTGCCAATCTTACAAATTACGAAGTGATAATAGACTCTAATCTCATAATCTTTGATCTAGAAAAATTTGTACCTAGACTCCCACATCAAATGGATTTTAAATTTCCAGTTTTCGTAAAATCTAGGCGAGTTTTTTCGCACAATAATTGATGAGGGAGCATCTACGTGCAATATGTCCTTAGCTTGTTGGAAAAATCTTGGTTCTCAACCAATCAACCAATCACCAAAGATTCTTAAAGCCTTTGATGGAAGATGTTTTCACCCATTCAGAATACTCTAGGATCTGCCTATAGAGGTTGAAGGAAAAACTGTAACGCTTGAGGTGGAAGTTGTTGATGCCCCTCTTGATTACAACCTTATTCTAGGTCGAAGTTGGTATTATGCTATGAACGATGTAGTTTCATTAGTCTTTCAGATTATCATGTTTCCTCATAAAAGAAATATTGTTAAAATCGATCAGTTGTCTTACTTCGCTTCAGACCCTACCTCTACCGATAGTATCCAGCATGTCGGAAAAATGGTTATCCCTTATGAAGATGTTGGGGTAGGACTAGTTAAAGATTTTTCTCTCATGGGAACTTTCGTTGTACCTTATCCTAACATACCTAGAACTATTGCCAATATCCATATGATTACATCAAGAACAATGCCATTTGATGACACATGGAATGTGCCTTTAGACTCTGAATTGGACTCCTACGGTGGTGAGATGCCTTTAAGTCCATATGAATCGAAATATCTAGTGGTACAATCATGTTCTGAAATTTCATTAACTAATACTAATCAAATGAATGTGGTTAGTGAAGAGTCTTCTTCTTTATCAATCTCGGCCATGACATTATTTTCGGATCCTTTTCAACAAATATTTTCAACTCATGAAAATATCTGAGAAATCTTGTCATTGGATGAATTACCATGGGACAATCTTCGTCATCGATATTCTTTTTTGCCTGACCTTGATAGACTCAAAAATGACTTTTCATCCATTTTTTTGATTGATTACGTCGAGGAACTTCAAAATCCTACGTCCATTCTTCATTCAGATTCTGAGACAAATTTGGGAAATATTTCCACCACAATTCCTATTGACATATCAATTAAACCTAGGATAACTGAGAACATTCAAATAGGCGCTTCTTGCTAGATTCCAGAGATCAATTTATACAAAGCCCTATTTCAGGAATTATGAGACATTTTTTCCTGGTCTTATGAAGAATTGCCAGGTATTGATCCTAATATTGTTATTAATGAAATTAATACATATCTAGATGCTAAACCTATTAGAGAGAGATTATGTTTGCTACATCCGCGGAAAGTTGCTGCAATAAAAGTTGAAGTTGAAAAATTACTTCGTGCAAGATTTATTTATCCTATTCCTTTGACGGATTGGGTATCTAACATAGTTCTCGTAACTAAGAAAGAATGGAATATCAGAGTATGTTTCTATTATCGGGATGTTAACAAGGCATGTCCTAAATACAATTAACCTACCCCTTACATTGATCAAATTATTGATGATTGTGCTGGAAACGAAATATTATCGTTTATGGATGGATTTTCTGGCTACAATCAAATAAACATACTCCCTGCTGATAAGCCTAAAACGACATTTATATGTCCATGGGGAACATTTACATACTGTAAATTACCATTTGGACTAAAAAATGTTGGTGCAACCTTTCAAAGAGCTATGTCTTACGCATTTCATGATATCAAACACATTTTACAACCCTACTTGGATGACTTACCTGCTCATTCTTTATGCAGACAATATCAGGACGTTTACTTGGGTTCATTGTTTCAAAAGAGGGCATTCGTGTCGACCCGTTGAAGGCTGAGGCCATTGTTAATTTACCTCCTCCTTCCACTCTTTGCCAACTCTAGATTTTGCAGAGGAAAGAAAACTTTCTGCGTCGTTTTATCCCGAACTATGCGGAGTTAACTAAAGGATTCACTCGGTTATTAAAACAGGATGTTCCATTCATCTGGGACGAGCTTTCCGATAAAGCTTTTGATGTACTCAAACATGCGTTGACCCATGCACTATTGTTGCATCCGCCTGATTATCACCGAGATTACTTTTTGTATTTAGCTGTGTTTGATTCCACTATTGGAATGGTTTTAGTTCAAGAGGATGAATCCAACAATGAACATGTGATTTATTACTTAGGTCAGAATCTCACCCCAATAGAGATCAAGTATTCGCATGTGGAGAAATTGGCCTTGGCATCTGTTCAAGTTTTCCGACGATTCTGTCATTACATATTGTTACATAAAATCAATATGATATCTAATTGCAACCCAATGATGTACATTTTGATGAAACAATTGTTTGGGGGAAAATACTCCAAATGGATCGTAATCCTACAAGAGTTTGATTTGGAGTTCAAGAAACTGAAGTCTAAGAAATCACTGGTTTTTGCTGAAATTATGTGTGATTTTCCCTATATTGAATCTGAAACAGTGGTAGAGGATCATCTTGCTGATGAATCTCTGTTTCTAATTAATACAATAGATCCTTGGTATGGATATATCATCAAATATCTTCAAACCTAAACATTTCAGCCAAAACTTTCATGATCTGATTGACGTAGAATACGATACCAATCTCAACAATACAATATTGTTGGCGACACTCTTTATCGTTGTGGTGCAGATTTTTTTTTCCGACGTTGTATAATTCATGAAGAAGTCGAAAGGGTCTTAAATGGTTGCCATTCTGGAGCGTGTGGTGGTCATATGTCTGGGTTTTCCAAAACCCAAAATATATTGCGCATTGGCTATTTATAACGATCATTATTCAAAGAATGTATTCTCGCAGTTAGGAAATGCCACAATTTCCAGATGTTTTATTGAAAGGTGTGTGCACCTACACCTCCTCTTCACCCAATCATTGCTGTCGGTCCTTTCGCCAAATGGGGCATCGATTTCGTCACATGTAACCCTCACTTGACTGGGGGGCATGGGTATATTATTCTTGTCATATATTACTTTACCAAATGGGTCAAGCGATGCCTACATTTGCGGCTGACGGAAAAACTGCAACAATTTTCATATTAAATCACGTGATTGTTAGGTTTGGTGTCCCTCAAGCTATTGTTATGGACCATGGGATCCACTTTCGAAACATTACGATGACCAAACTTTCTGCTCAACTTGGGCTACGCCACGATAATTCTACACCATGTTACCCACAGGCCAATGGCCAAGTTGAGGCTGTCAACAAGGTTTTAACCAATATGATTAAATGGATTGTTAGAACTCATAAAAAAAATTGGCATACCATGATCTTTTTTTCATTGTGGGCATACCGTACCTCTGCAAAAACATCCACAGGGTTCACTGCTTTTCAGCTTGTTTACGGTTTGGAAGCTATGTTACCCATTGAATGTGAAATCCCATCACTCAAATTAGCCATAAAATTATTACCAACTACTTCTGAAGAGGAGAAACACTTCCTATACCTAGCACAGTTAGATGAGACTCATCGCGCCACTGCATTAGCTGTCGAAGCTCATAAAAAACACGTTAGGGCTCAACATGATCAAAGCGTTAACCCTCTTATATATTCGGAAGGTGGCGTAGTTCTACTATAGATCAAGCTCACGACAAACTAAGTGTCGGTAAATTTGAACCAATGTGGCATGGTACTTATATTGTTAAGCGTGTGCTTCTAAAAAGGAGCCTATGAGCTAATTGATTATGATGACATCTCTTTAGATAAACCCAGAAATGGCCTTTAACTCAAGAGATATTATGCATGATTCTCCGTGTGAAGATCCTCTTTGTACATTAGTTACATTTTAGAAAAATTTTCCTTAGATTACAAAAGCGTGCCTTAGATTATTTATTTTTATTGATGATTTTTCGCTACTTCCACTACTTATCTTGATTACTCTTGATACTGCAGATGTCGACGTTCCTTCAGACTTACATTTGTTTTGCTGACGGCGCTTGTCATAGTAAAAAAAACATTTCTTCCGCTGCTTGGGTCATCTATTCGCACACCGATGAGTTAGTCTATCTTCATGGGATTTTCTTCGGTCAAATAACTCCAAGCCCTACCTTATCAACTCCTGGTACCAGTTTTTCCTCTCAATATCCCAGAACTTATAAGTTATCATTCAACACAATTTTTTAGGAACCTTGACTTTTCTCAAAGAATATTTTCTTCTCCTTAGATTATTTTTACAGAACCTACACTTGAAGAACAATCTTTTGAATTTGTTTCCTTTTCTTTCTCAGAAATCAAAGAAATCAAAACAATTGATTTGTCAGTATTACATTAGATTGTCTCTATTGTTTCTCAGCTAGTCCCTATTTTTGTCATCCCACCTCAACCTTTTGTATTTCAGTCAAGAGGTTCTTCTGTTTCTTCTCCAAATCAAAATATATTGATTCTAGCTTTTCTTCTAAACAGATATGCACCATTGAATCTTCCTCAACCCATGAATTCTATGCCTCAAGATTATTTAATGTTGTTACCTAGATTTACATGGGAAGATGAAGTAACAACATAAAAGCATATGGAAAGTTTTTGTGCTTTTGCTGAAAATTTAAATGTTGAATATCTCGATGTGGTAATGAGGCTTTTTGTGTAGTTACTAGATGGAGAAGCAAGAAAGTGTTTTAAAACACTTTCTGCTAATTCCATAAATACTTGGAAAGAATTGGAAAATTCATTCACACAAACATGGGGTGAAAAGAAAGTCCATAGTTATTTCCTGACCGAATTTAATGCAATCAAGAGAAAACCTAAAGAACATGTATTTGAATTCATTAATAGATTTAATAAGTTATATAATAGCTTCCCTGCAAAAATAAAACCACCACCCGCACATGAAAAAGTGGTGTTTTCAGGAGCATTTGAATCTGATTTTGGTTTTACTTTGAGGGAAAGGCGATCTCCTACTTTGGACCAAATTTAGACTGATGCACTGGAAATTGAAGCTAATTTATCTATTGCAGGGAATATTAAATCAAAATATCAAACTGAAGATAAAAATATAAAGGAAAGGAGGAAGCTAAGCCTGCTATTTAGCTTAAATATTCTTATGAGAAGCTCGATGAAATGACTAAAATCATTAGAAATCTATCAAATAAGCTAGTAAAATTAGATATGGAAAATAAAAATCCTCCGAGGAAGATTCAACAAGCACACAATATAAATTTTAATCCTCAGTTCAGGAGAAAACCATTGCAAATTATTCAGAGAGAAAAAATATATTAGGAACAAGTGCAACCACCTTTATATATTGAAGATGAACCAGAAGAAGCAGTGAAAGAAATTCTTAAAATGCAAGAAAATCATATTTCTACTTTTTTCTAAAGAAGAAGGAGAAACAGTCATTAATGATGACTCAAATTTGGAGCCTCAAGTTTCTTAGATGATGAAGAAATCGAAGAATACAGTAAAAGGTTCACATATTTTACACAAGCAGAATTGCATAAAAATTATGATCTCAGATCGAGAAAGAGATCAAGAATTTAAGACAATGTAGAAGATCAATCCAATCAAGAAATTGAGCAACAATCTCCAAACCAAACTAATAAAGGAAAATAGCTATTGAATATAGTCCCAACTATTCAGATTCATCAAGGAGAGAGTTCAAAGGGTAAGCAAGACACATGGGTATTGCACAAATCATTTCAGCATGCTACTGTTAGTTCACAAAATGTACCAAAGAAGAAGTAAAATGAAGAGGAACAACCAAAATTCGTGGAGGTTCATTATTTTGATTTAATAAAAAAAATTAGAGAAAATAAAAATTCCAATTCCATTGGCTGAATTAGTGAGGACACCTGATTACAAAAATCAAGTTTCTGATTTTATAAATTTGTGTCAAGATAATCACTCAATCGATGAAGTCAACCTATAAGAAGAAAGGCCAGTGGTGATGTTTGGCCCTCATGTGGAAGAATAAGATTCTTCCACACCTCCTTTTTATATTTCTCTTCTGATGCACACTTTCATTCTTCATGATTGTATGTTGGATTCAGGGGTTTCTCATAATTTAATGCCCCTCTTAGTTATGAAGCAACTTAATTTGGAAATTACAAAACCTTATAAGGACTTGATATTATTTTGATTCGAAAAAGGTTAAATGTGTGGGGATTATTAAAGATTTGGTGGTTTCATTGGCTCAGACTCCATCCAGAAGCACTGTAATGGATGTTTTTGTTGCAGATATTCCAACTCGATTTGGAATGTTACTTTTTAGGTCCCGGGGAGCCAAATTTGGAGGAGTACTCAAACTAGATTTTACATATACTATCATTCCAATATTTTGTGGGGAAGAAAGGAGGTTGTATTAGGAGACCAGATTTGCAAATACCATTACCAAGGAGGGTTCAAGAAATTCTCTTGTTTACAATAAGAAAAATGATGATTTTTCTCGTTTCATGTTGTAGGAATCTTAGGAAATTGCTGAAGATACAGAAGTGCAGGTTCCTTTAGTAATTAAAAAGAAGGAAGTAGTAGTCAATGGATTTTGGAAGCTTTATTTTGATGGTGCATAGTCAAAAGAAGGGAATGGAGCTGGGGTTATTATACTTTCCCCTAAAGGTCATATTATTCCCTTTTCTTATAAATTAGAATTTTACTCCACAAACAATATTATTGAATATGAGCCTCTAGTTCTTGGTTTACAAGATGCTAAAACATAGGAATACAATGTATTTCTATTTTTGGGGATTCCGAATTGATTATTAAAAAAGTCAAGAATCAATGCGAAACCAAAGATCCAAGGATTAAAGCCTACAGAAATGAAGTGTGAGATTTAGTGGATAATTTCTTTTCTAATTTTAATATACAATTTTTACGAAGGGAAGGTAATATACTAGCTAACTCATTGGAAGTTGCAACTAGTACTTTCAGGCCTCCATTAAATCCCAGGCTCAGATATGAAATTGAAATAAGGAGCAGACCTTCCATTCCATATAATATAAAGTACTAGCAGGTTTTTGAAGATGAAGAGAAAATTAAAATATTTTTGGAAATGTTAGGTGAATTTTCAAATCTAGCGATCGATCGAGAGGATGAAATTGAATAATTTCAAGAAGAAGAACCAAATAGTGAGTTTCCTCTGAAGAATTCTGAGGGAGGTAATAAGATAGTACAGTTGAAAAACAATGTGATCCCTGAAGTTTTGGTACCCCTGGAAAGGTTGTTCAATACAAATGATGTTGTTGTTAATGTAAGGAAAACAGATTTGGAAGACGATCTTGAAGACTGCAACCTTGGAACATAGCAACGACCAAAGTTGGTGAGGATGGAAAAGGACATTCCAAAATAATCTAAACAAAGGAATGTATATATTTTCAAAAAATATGTTGATGTGTTTGCATGGTCTTACGAAGACCTTAAAACTTACGATACCAACATTATTCAACATAAAAGTCCTTTAAAACTAGTGGTTAAGACATATAAGAAAAAATTGAGGCAAATAAATCTTTTATTGTTGCCATCAATTAAGAAGGAAGTAAAAAATTTATTATAAGAAAAGATAATTGTCCCTCTTAGGTATAGACTTTCGAAATTTGAACAAGCATCATTAAAATACAATTATCCTCTCCCAAAGATGGATCACATTTTACAAAAAGTAACAAGATATTCATATTATCTATGATTGATGGATTTTCAGGTTATAATCATATTTCAGTGCATCCAGAAGACCAAAAGAAAACAACATTCACAACCCCATGGGGAGCTATAATGTATGAAAATATGCCTTTTGGGTTAATGAATTTTGGTGCTACTTTCCAAAGGACTATGGACATAGCCTTTGTAGGATAAAAATAAAAGTTTGTGGTAATTTATTTAGATGATATTACTGTCTTCTCCAGGTCTGATGAGGAGTATCTGAAACATAAGCAACAAAATTTTGAAAAGTGCAGAAGGTATGGCTTATATTTAAACCCCAAGAAGTCTCATTTTGTTTTGAAAGAGGGGAAATTACTTGGGCATATTGTATCTAGAGAAGGAGTAAATATTGATCCTAAACCAGTAGAATCAATTAAAAATATACCTATTCCAAGGAGTAAAAAGGACATCCAAATTTTTTTGGGAAAAATAAATTTCCTCGGGAGGTTTATCCAAAATTATGCATAAATTGTAAAATAAATCACTAATATGTTGAAAAATGATGCAGAAGCAAGATGGACCACAATTGATAGAGAATATTTTGCAAGAACCAAGGAAGCTTTTCAAGAACCTCTAGTATTGGTGAGTCCTGATTATAAGAAACCTTTTCAAATATTTTCATTTTCTTGTCCTTTTACTGTTGTAGTAGTACTTTTGTAGAGAAATCAAGATAATAAGGAACAACCAATAGCATTTTTTAGAAAGGTATTAAGGGATGTAGAGCTGAAGTATAATATTCTAGAAAAGCAAGAATATGCTCTGGTTAAAGCATTATAAGATTTTAGATTTTTTGTTCTCTAGTCTCATATCATTGCATATGTTCCTAATGTTGCTATTAAGGATGTGTTGACTCAGAGTGATAGTGATGGAAAAGGAGGAAAGTGGATAGAAAATATTAGAGTATGACATGGACATAAAATCAAAGAAGTTGGTAAAGGGACAAGGACTAGATATCTTGAGAATCAATTAAATAACTGAAGTTCCTGAACCAAAAAATGCAGAAGGAAAAGGTAAGGATAAAGAGCCTGATAACAAAATTCGATATAAGTAAATTTGTTCTCAATGGTATAAAGATATCGTCCATTACCTATGTTTTCTTAGTTGCGCAACTTCCTTAGATGGAACAAAGTACAATTCTCTTAGAGTGAAATCCCAAAAGTATGTGATAACAAATGGTAGGCTATATTGGAAGGATATTGCTAGTATTATTTTGCTTTGTTTTAATGAGTATCATGGGTGTCTCTGTGGTGGCCATTATAGTTGGAAAGTTACAACACATAAAATCTTGAATGTTGGTTTCTACTGGCCCTCTTTTTTTCATATGTTTACAGACTTGTAAGAAGTTCTAAAGGGTTTGAAATGTTTGTTGAAAATAAGAAATTGACACCCTTACCACTGATTCCTGTATTTGTTGAAGAACCATTTATACAATGGGGTCTGGAATTTATAGGAGAAATTAATCCACCTTCCAGTGGACAACACAAATGGATCCTAATAGGTACAACTTATTTTACTAAATGGGTGGAAGCTATTCCAACTAGGAGGGAAACTGATTCAATGGTAATCAAATTTTTGAAGGAGAACATTTTCATTAGATTTGCTATCTAAAGAAGTTAGTGGAAAATAATGCTTAGGTGTTCAGGTCTACAAAGCTGATTTAATTTTTCCAGAAATATGATGTAATACTCTCACATTCTACCACCTATCATCCTTAATGAAATGGGTTGGCAGAATATTCAAACAAAACTTTGGTAAGAATACTTAAGAAAACCATTGCATAAAATAAGAAAAATTGAGATTCATAGCTAAAATTTTCCTTATGGGCAAACAAGGTGACTACTAAGAGGTCAATTGGAAAGTCACCTTTTGAATTGGTATAGGGAGCAGCAGCCTTGTTTCCCATTCAGATAACAAAACTAGTTGTGGCACTCATTTAAGATGTTGAAGAAGATCCAAATGCACTAACTAGAAGGATGAACCAGTGAGTGGAATTAAATGAAAATAGAGAAAAGGTAATGGATAATTTAATCAGTTGCCAAGAAAAGATGAAATTGAGTTTTGACAGAAAAACCAGAAATATTTTTTTTCAGCCTGGAGATTTCGTTCTTAGATGGGATGTGAGAAGAGAGCATAAGGGAAAACATGGTAAGTTTGATCCTATATGGTTTGGTCCTTTTCAAATAGCAGAAGTCAGAGCTAATAACACTTATATTCTGGAGAACTTAGATGGTGAACTACTGCAGTTTCATGTCAATGGGAAGTATTTGAAGCCCTAATTCCGACATTGATCTCATTTTATTTTACCAATTGTTACACAGTAATTTGTCACCGTACCTACCATTTCTCGTCCCGCACAATGGAAGACCCATTTTGTGACCTGTGAACATTGTCATGCCTTGAAAACATCATCAATGCATTCCTCTAAGCATGAGCTTCAATTGACCTAAAGACATCTCCTTGCAAAAAATCATGAAAACATCTCCTTTTGCATTGGCGCGGGAAGACAGTTCATCACTCGCGCCAATGGGGAAAATCCTACAATGAGGCCGCGCCAACTGGCGCTCTGTCCCAGAGCAGTAGTCGCGCCAGCCAATTTAAGGAGTGTTTTTTAAATAAAGATGGCGGAAGTTGTGTTTCAACAAACTCAGAAACCATTGCCTATCTTGAGTTGGGAGGTTTGGCTACAGGAGTTCTATGGAAGGGAAGTGGTTTGCCACCTCCCATGGAACCTTCCTTGTTGATAAGGCCAATCCCACAATAATAGGGATCCCAACTCCCTCCTTCCCCATCTATAAAAGCCTGTTCAATTCCATGGCAAGCTAGTCTTGAAGTGCCTAAGCTTTGAATCTCCAAATTCCCAAGAGCCTTTGTGCTATAAGAGCCCTCTTTCTTCCCTTAAGGCCGACTCAAGTAAGGAGACTATCGTCGAGAGACTCTGGAGAGGTTTGCCCTTTCCCTGGCGAGCTTTGCGAGACGTGAACGACTGGAGACCCATCCGAAGGAGACCATGATGTCAGAACATTGGTTGTAATCTCTTTCGATTGTTATTTAATGAATGCTTACGATTATGGTTCCACTCTGTTTTCGAATATGTTAATATGAGTAGTATCCTTTCTGACTGATATTTAGCTGCGTATGCTGAATTTTATGCTTGTATCTGTTTGTTTCTTGCATGTGCAGGTGTCCATCCGCGGAGATCGTGGAGGATCGTGATCTTCCGAGGCTGAGGAACAGGAATGCTCTCTTCTTCAGATCGTAGCATTGGATTCCAGGTAGGCCTCTATCTTTGGTCTTTTCATTCGTAGCTAGGAACTTGCATCGTAACATTTCGTGATTGTTGCTAGACCCCTGCTGGGCTAGTAGGGATCGCCTCTGTCCGCAGAGGGGATTTACCTCCTCAACAATTTGGTGACTCCACTGGGGATCGTCTAGATTTCACTGTCTCGTTTAGATTGTCTCGTTTTGATTATTTTATGATTTTCCTTGCTTGATGAGCCTTCTGGGTTGGGTTCTTTTGCTGTTTTTTGCTTCTTGGTTTGCTTAGTATACATTGATCTACTTCTGGAGTAGTTATTTTTTGTTTTTGGCTGAGAAACTCGACTGGCGCGCTTTTTAGCCCGACAGTCGCACCAATTGGCGCATGTTGCTCTTGTTTAGCCCGTGCCAATTTCTTTCTGGCGCCAGTTGCAGCCTTACAGTCGTGCCACTCCTGTAAGGTTTTTGAGTTTGCTCAGTTTTGAGCTCTCTGGGTCTGGTCAGTGCTTTTCTTCTTGATTTTCCGACTACCTGAGTGTGTTGGAGTCTTGTTTGACTGGGAATTTGCCTTCGTCCTTTGGTTGTTTGCTTTTATCTATCGATTTCATGTTTTAAGCCCTAGGGCATCTAGTGGCTTTGTGTATCAAGCCCTCCTTGGGAGTTTTGGTGTTTCGTTTGTCCAGTCGACTTTATGATTGCTCCTCCGCATCCTCTTAGTAGTTGTTTACTGTTTTGTTGCGATTTTTGGGTGATTGCTCATTCCTTCATTCAAATTTCGTTTGGTCTTGCTTTGGACCTAGATCACACAATCCATTGGAGCTTTTGAGTCTTTTCTTGGTTTTGAGAGACTTTGGTCGATTTGGGATCTGATTGTTTGTGTTGTTGAGTGAAATTTTCTTGTTTTGCTCTCTCAATATTGTTTCTCAAGTTGTTCCGTTTGTTTTCAGTTTGTTTAGTGCATTTAGCTATCAAACGTTGAAAATTACAAAAAAAAATCTCTTGTGCTTTTGGTTAATTAGTGCAAATTGAAATTTTTCGATTTTACTAGTGATTAGTGATTTGAATGAAAAGTTTTCAATTTCATTAGTTGCATTAGAGATCTCATTGTTTGTCTTCCGAATCATTTTGTTTGTGTAAAGACTCTCAACTCTTCTGTAGCTAGTTTTCATCGAACAAAATGGTCTACTGTGGCATGTAGCTTTGCATTTAGGAGTTTTTGAAACAATACATTCGTTAGGGCCTGAAAATTGAAACCTAATTGAAGATCAACTTTAAAATCCACTCAATTAACCTAAGGCAGCATTGAAATCTAACGAAACATATTTAGAGGTCTAGGCTAGAGACGTGTTCCGGCGTCTTTAAACCTAGCAGCTGTCGTTCGCCTTTTGGCTTTAGACAGCGCTAGTACGAACTTGTGCTCCCCGTACCGTCGCGTATATAAAGGGAGACCCCTCTAGGTTTTCAATCCTTTATCCACAGGAAGCCGAGTCTGCCGCCCTATACCCGTGATACACCGAACACAGCATTCGGGGAGACTACCTGCACGTACGGAAAGTCCTTGGTCGATTTCCGTTTCATTATATAAACCAAGGTGTATATTGCGGTTCACGGATATTTGGTACACCCTTTGTGCCTAGTATTTCCTGAGCAGTCATTTGGTCTTTTCTGACTCCCTAAACTTGAAAAGACCGTCAAGCGCTTGTCCTTTCACGCTTGTATCAAATCTGAAAGAGATAGAGTCATCTTTCTATCGTTTCTCGACTCTTAAAACATGAAACGGTAGAGTTTCTTACTTTTCAATGTGGTAAAAATTAATCACCCATGATTACACGCCCGCTTAGATATTTCTTGTTGACCATTTGATCATGTGTCTTGACTCTTTTTCAGCCCGTGTGTGTGTTGGTTTTTTCTTCTCTTGTCGTTTGCCACAGTGGCGGAACCCTCGGTTTCGTCTACTGGTAGTCCTTACACGGACGATTCTTCAGAGGCTTCCCAATCCTCTGTCGAACCACAACAGCCTGTTGTTTCCGAGTTTCCTGACGGGGGACCGGTTCTCGCTGAGCAACCCTTTGGAGTACCAGTTGAGTTCAATTGGCCCTTTTCGGACCCTGTGTCTGAATTGAGATTAGGAGCTGATTTCCTTTCTCTTACATCGAGTTCGCCTTTTGTTGCTGCTATTTTTCCTCCTAGTCCTCGACGTCTCTTGCGAGATTTAACGGCAGGATCAACCATGAGTGATTCTGGTGAGGAAATCCCAACGTCTGGTGAAGACTATCAGCTCTTCCCACGAAGATTGTTTCAGGGAGACAACTCTGAGCTGGCTGACATGTCAACAGCCAGTCCTTCTTTACCACAGGGATACAGATCTTTGGGTCAGATCATTTCCGCTGCAGCCTCTATGGGAATATCATCTCCTGCTTCGAGGCCAGCTGCTACTACACCCGGGGTGTCTCCTCAGACGCCCGTCACTTCTGTTCCCGTCCGGCCCACTGTCTGTGTGGCCGCCTCTTCTCCTGTTGTCTCAGCATCTGCTACTAGGGCTGGGCCAACTCCTGAAGATGTTTATCTAGCCACTGCTATACCGGAGAACATCTCTCCGGAGGAGTATCGGTTGTCTTTGCAACAGCCGAACACCGAGGTTGGACCGTCCTCCCAAGATCCCTACCGATCTTACTTTTCGCACTATGCACAGGATGGTACTCTCGTGTATGCTTTCCTAGGTCAGTATGACGAGCACGGGGAAATTTTGCGTCTACCCGCTCCTGAGGCTTATCTCTATGCTCAAGGTTTACCTTACAACCAGGCTTATAACCCGCAAGGATAGCCTTTCCAAGGCCAACCTACGGGCCAACCTAGTTATCTTTATGATCCACAGGGGCAGCCCATTCAAGGCTATCCCGTCGGCCAACAAGGGCCATCGTACGGTCCGCAAGGACAGTATTATAGCCCTTCTGGTTAACCTGTTCAGCCTCAGCCGGGGTATCAACCGGGACCGGTCTATGGTCCTGGGGGGAAAATCCAGCCTTCTTTACCGATGCAACCGTAGTATCCTGTCGTTTCTAACGTTGCATATCAGCCGGGACCATCCTATGGTTCTACTTCAGGTCAAACCGGTTTCCAGCAAGCACCTGGTCCTGTTCCACCACCAGGCCTACCGGTTCATCCAGTACAACCCGGTGTCCTGCCTCCAGGCCAGCCGGCCCATCCAGTACAACCTGGGGCTCACTTACAACCAGGTCAACCTGCGCAACCGGCGCCGCCTGTCTATCCGGGTCAACCTGGTCATTCAGGTCAACCCTCTCACCCGGGTCAACCTGTTCACTCAGGTCAGCCCTCTCAGTCGGGTCAACCTGTTCATTCAGTGCAGCCCGCTCATCCCATTAACCCTACACAGCAGCCAGTTCATTCAATGCCGCAGCCAAATCAACAGCTGTGCCCTACTTATCAGGCTCCGCAGGGTTCCACTTTTCAGTAGCCTACTCATCCTCAGGGTGGTTATTATCCTCATGATCAGTCTCAACCGAACTATAACCACCCCAGAGGCTCTCAGTATTATCCTCCTCCACCCGGTTTTACCTACACTCAGCAGCCAAATCCAAACGCTGCTTATACGGGGCCGACACATAATCAGGGTCCGTACCCTGGTTATCAAGCCCCACACTATGGTTACCAGCATCCAAATCAGTCTGGTTATACGACCTACGCCCCCTACGGTCAGAATCCTGCAGGACAGAACCCATGGGGGCAAGGATATTCACAACCATCGTGGAGTATGGGTACCGGACCTCATCCTGGGCCTAGGATGGTAGTTAATCCTCCATTGCCGTTCCTGGCTACCTTTGAGCTGCCAGATGTTTCAAAGTTGACCAATGATCCGATTTTACATAATCCATATTGGCCTCCGGTTCCCACCAAGATACCAGGTGATTGCCCCAAGTTTGAGGGAAAAGCTGGAGAGGACCCCCAGGCGCATGTGATGACGTATCATCTTTGGTGTTCGTCTAACTCTTGGGTCGACGATTCGATTCGCCTGTGCCTCTTCCAGCGTACTTTAACTAGAGTTGCTGCTAAGTGGTACATAGAGTTATCCCATGGCATTTTCCAAGATTTCAACTCTTTAGCCATGGCTTTCCTCACGCATTTTCAGTTACCGGTTCGGTATGAAGCCGGGACGCACCTCCTGACTTCCCTGAAGCAGGATAAAGCCACTCACCTCTCAGATCACATTCATGAGTGGCAGCGCCGTCGTAGACTGATCAAGTTTCACATACCTGATCAGATACTGACTCACTGGTTCACCACCTCCTTTGTGAATAAAATCGCTCAGGATATTGCAATGGGAGCGTGTGTGAAAGAGGAACAAGCCATCGCGCGTGCCCAATACCTGGATCTTGTCTATTCTCAGTCCGGCACGCTTTATGACATCTTGACTGATGCTCCACAGTCCGGAACCTCTACGGCCCCGCCTACCCCTGCGATGGATGGTGTCATTGGTTCTGTCTCTCAGAATTCAAAGAAATCTTCGAATGGGAAGCAGAAGGCTAATTCTTCCAACAATACCTCTGCTAATCCCACCTCATCCGATTCTGGTAAAACCGCGGAGGTGAATGTCGTTCAGGCCAATCCTGCGGATAAATCCTCCAAGGGGAAGAAGAAGGGCAAAGGAAAATCTAAATCTGATGCCCCGAAACCAGAATCTAAATCTCGTACTGAGGATGGCTCCCAGCGTAAACCAAAGTACCCTTGCCTCATCTGTGAAGGGGACCATTATACTAAGGATTGTCCATGACGATCCGAGGTTAGTCAACTTCTTAAAGGCCCAAAAGGGACTCCGGCCGTGTTAAAAGAGCCATCTCCCTCTCAGAAGACCCAGATGGTCGAACAGCCGTCACCATCTGCACCATTTGGGCTCAGGTTTTCATGGTGAAGAGGGTTGCACCTATCTCTGTCACTATGCGGTCGAAGGATTACAACGAATCGCGGCAGGCACCCGGGAAGGCAGTTGCGGATGGACCGCCTCCCCCACCTGTCTCCGGTCCGTTGGAAATTGAGAAGCCTTCTTCTGAACCCGTTGTGAAGCCACCTCCCAAAGGTGTCGATCCGCGGAGATCGTGGAGGATCGTGATCTGCCGAGGCTGAGGAACGGGAACGCTCTCTTCTTCAGATCGTAGCATTAGATTCTAGGTAGGCCTCTATCTTTGGTCTTTTCATTCGTAGCTAGGAACTTGCATCGTAACATTTCGTGATTGTTGCTAGACCCCTGCTGGGCTAGTAGGGATCGCCTCTGTCCACAGAGGGGATTGATCCCGCCGACTCAAGTCTTCTCACCTTCGATCTGGAGAATTTCACTCCCCGGCTTCCACATCAAATCGCTCTGGTTATTCAAGTCGGGATTAACGGTCTAAACATTCATAGGGCCGTCGTGGACGAGGGTGCATCTACCTGCGTTATGTCCTCCACTTGCTGGAAGGCCATCAGATCTCCAACCCTGTCATCATCTCCCAATGCCCTTGAGGCATTTGATGGTCGGGAATCTAAAACCCTGGGCGTTCTCGAGAGTCTAGCGATCACGTTACAGGGAAAAACTGTCAACGTAGAAGTGGAAGTGGGTGACGCTAAACTCAACTACAATATACTTTTTGGCCGCAGCTGGACCCATGCCATGCTCTGCGTGCTGTCTACCGTCTTTCGATTCATTAAGTTCCCTCACGAGGGCAATATTGTCACGGTGGATCAGTTGTCATTTTTCACCTCTAACTCTAAGAACAACGTGCCATACGTGGATCAAATTCTGAATCCCCCGGACAGTGTAGGACCTGGTCTCTTCAAAGACCCAGTCCGCATGGGTATCTTTTCCGCACCGCCACCGCATACCGCTCAAGTAAACATGTTGTCCAGGTCCGATGACCCCTGGCTCATTCCTACACCTGAGCAGGTATATGAGTTTGGAGAATCCATGCCTTTAACGCCAGTAGAGATCAACTACTATGAGATTGTTGCTGCATCGGATCCTCCACCTCCTCAGCATGCTCCTTTGAGCATGGCTCTCGACGTCTACTCTCAATCCCCCTGGCTTGGTTAGGCTGATTCACCTGATCCTCTAAGAGAGACTTTTCCTTCCGATGAGGCTATCATTGAAGCTATGTCTCTTGAGGAGCTGCCTTGGGGCGATGGACATCATCGCTCCTCGTTTATGCCTAGCTTGGGGGCAATGACTGATTGTCTGGAGCGTTATGCTACTCAGGTTCCTTCCCCTCCTCTTCAAACGCCCATCTTGACACACGAGGTTTTTTCGGAGGGTAACCTGAGTAACATTACTCAAACTGTTCCAATCAACATCTCCATCAAACCGGGGATCGTTGAGAATATTCACGTGGGTGTGACTTGTTCTTCCGATGAGATTCAAGTCTATACTGAGCTTTTCAAAGAATTCAGAGATGTTTTCGCATGGTCTTACGAGGAAATGCCGGGTATTGATCCCAGTATCGTAGTGCACGAGATTCCAACCTATCCATGTGCGAAACCCGTGCGCCAACGCTTACGCCCCATGCATCCTCGAAAAGCCGCCGCCATCAAGGCAGAAGTTGAAAAAATTCTGAACGCAGGTTTTATTTATCCCATCCCCCTCACAGAATGGGTGTCTAACATTGTCCCTGTCGATAAAAAGCAGGGTACGATTAGAGTCTGTGTGGAATATCGCGACATCAATCGCGCCTGTCCTAAGGATAATTATCCCACTCCATTTATAGACCAAATCATTGACGAATGTGCCGGGAGTGAGATCTATTCCTTAATGGACGGTTTCTCAGGATATAACCAAATCAATATTGCACCTGAGGATCAACACAAGACCACATTCATCTGTCCATGGGGTACTTTCGCGTATAAAAACTCCCGTTTGGCTTGAAGAACGCTGGAGCCACTTTTCAGCGTGCGATGTCCTACGCTTTTCATGACATTCGCCATATCGTTCAGCCTTATCTGGACGACTTGCTAGCCCATTCGGGTAAGAGAGAGGACCATCTTGAGCATCTCCACCAGATCTTTCTTCGTTGCAGGCGCTACAATATCAGGCTCAGCCCTCATAAATGCGTCTTCTGCATTGATTCTGGCCGTCTTGTAGGATTCATAGTCTCGAAAGACAGAATTCGCCTTGACCCTTTAAAGGTCAAGGCCATCGTAAATCTCCCATCACCCTCCTCCCTGTATCAGTTACAGAGTCTGCAAGGGAAAGCGAACTTTCTTCGGCGCTTTATCTCGAATTATGCCGAGGTGGCCAAAGGATTCACTCGTTTGTTAAAGCAGAACGTTCCCTTTCATTGGGACAAAATTTCTTAGGAATCCTTTGAGAAGCTGAAGACGTTGCTTGTCAATGCTCCGTTGCTTCGTCCTCCGGACTACCACCGCGACTTCAATTTATACCTAGCCGCCGCATTTAGCACCATAGCCATGGTCTTGGTGTAGGATGATGATCACGGTGATGAACATGTTGTTTATTACCTGTCACGGAACCTTCTTGACCCGGAAACGCGTTATGCACATGTCGAGAAGTTGGCATTAGCAGCAGTACACATTGTACAACGCTTTCGCCATTACATCCTTTTGCGTACGATAACAGTGGTTTCAGACTGCAACCCTATGACGTATATTCTTTCTAGACAATTACTGGGGGGCAAGTACTCCAAATGGATTGTGATCCTGCAGGAGTTTGACTTAGAGTTCACTATGACCCTTGGTACGGTGACATAATAGTTTATCTTCAGACCTTGACATTTCGGTCTGAGTTGGATAAAGCTGCCCGCCGTTGGATTCGACACCAGTCCCAACCCTATCGTATAGTAGGAGATACCTTATATCGCGTTGGAGTAGATTCGGTGCTCCGGCGATGCCTAACCTTGGAAAAGGCTGAGAAGGTCCTAAATGACTGCCACAGTGGCGCCTGTGGTGGACATACGTCCAGGTATGAAACTGCCCAGAAGATTCTGCAAGCAGGTTATTTCTGGCCTTCCATATTCAAAGACTGTATCACTGCAGTCCGTAAATGTCATGCATGCCAGATATTTCAGTGCAAGATGCGTGCGCCGCCTTTACCATTGCATCCCGTTATTACCATCGGCCCTTTTGCGAAATGGGGTGTGGATTTTATGACGTGTAACCCTCACTCAGCCGGGGGGCATGCGTATATCATTGTTGCCGTCGACTACTTCACCAAGTGGGTCGAGGCGATGCCTACACTAGCTGCTGACGGGAAAACGGCTGCTCAATTTATATTCAACCACGTTATTGCACGATTCGAGGCTCCTCAAGCCATCATTACTGATCACGGTACTCATTTCCGAGATTATATGATGGTGGAGCTGACTTCAACGTTGGGCTTGCGTCACGATAGCTCGACACCATATTACCCTCAAGCGAATGGTCAGGTTGAAGCAGTGAACAAGGTTTTGGTCACTATGCTTCAGCGAACAGTTGGTATTCACAAATCCAATTGGCATCTCCAACTGTTCTCAGCTCTCTGGGCATACCGAACATCTGCAAAGAGTGAAACTGGGTTCACACCATTTCAATTGGTGTATGGCCTAGAAGCAACTCTTCCGGTTGAATGCGAGATTCCTTCGTTGAAATTAGTTGTGGAGCTTCTACCTAATACTTCTGCTGAGGAAGAACGTCTTCTGTATCTGGAACGGTTAGATGAAACCCATCGTCTGGCTGCTTTGGTTATCGAAGCACAAAAGAAGAGGGTCAAAACTCATTTTGATCAATCTTTTTCTCCTCGTTCCTTTATTGAAGGAGACCTCGTCCTCCTGTATGATCAAGCACATGACAAGCTTCGAGACGGTAAGTTCCAGCCTATGTGGCATGGGCCCTATATAGTAAAACGCGTTTTGAAAAACGGGGCCTACGAGCTTATAGATTATGAAGGAGTTCCGCTGGCGCAGCCCAGAAATGGGTTGTACCTCAAAAATTACTATGCCTGAAGTGATTTCTTGGTGTGGTGTGCTTTGTAAACATCTTTCTGCTGATCGGGTCTTCCTGGTTGTGCAGATGTCTATTCATCCATTTGTTGGTTTCGCGGATGGTGCCTCCCGCAGTACCAGGAATCTGTCTTCAGCAGCCTGGGTAATCTATGATCCTGCTGGTGAGTTGATTGACCTGCGAGGAGTGTGTCTAGGACGTACCACGAACAACATCGCGGAATATAGTGCTGTGTTAGAATTATTAACCGAGGCAGTAAACCTTGGTATCCATGAATTTCTCGTGTATCTAGATTCACAACTTGTGGTGTTACAATTGAACGGACACTATTCGGTAAGGAACCCATCCATCTTACGTCTGTATCTGCGTATTCGATTACTGGAAAGAAATTTTGACTACATTACATATCATCATATACCCAGGCATTTGAATACACTAACAGATGCAGTAGCAAATTTGGTATTAGACAGACATTTGCGCAATTTATAAATCATCATCACATGTAAAAGAAAGATCCATCCAGAAATAGATATGCACATATATATAGATATCGAAATGTTTACATAGAGTGTGTCACATAAAAGTCAAAATATACATAATCGTCTTAAGTACATCTGGAGACGATACGTCTCTCAAAAAATAGGTGTGGTATAAATCCTAAGAGCTAATCCGCATGGTGCTCATGATAGCATGTGACTGCACGCAAGCGTCTCAGGATTCGGTGGATCCGACTTGGAACTCCCGCCGTGTGACGCTGGTATGCCATCGGTACGTCCGCCAGCCGAGCATAGTCTGGGATCCCTCGGGCAATGCCCTCGAGATTCTGGATCAACTCCTCTCCTCCGGTACCCTCTCCCTGAGGATCAAGGGTGAGTTGAGTCCTCCGTGAGATTAGAGACATCCCAGCTGGTCTCTCAGGTCCCACATCTGCATACATATAGAAAATGTGTTAGGACGAATGTGTATTAACAAAAAAAACATAAAACATAAAATCAAAAACATGAGGTCTTACCCAACTCCTCGTCCCAGTCATCTCCTTCTGGCAGTGGGAGATCTGGGTCTCCGGTGAAGTCAGTTCCTGCATAGGGCCAGTCTTCCACTACAATCAGCTGGCGTCGTAACCACCTAAAGAACTCCGGCCTCCAGGAAATCTGTTGGCTGCCTCCAGCTCTGGGCATTAATGCTGCCCAGCGAGCCATTCTTGGCTCTCGTGGTATCGGATCTGCTACTGAGGCCCCTTGGCCCTGGAAGATTGGTAAGTGTTCCAGAATGAACGATACCAGGATGGAACCATAACCAAACTATTTTAGTTTACCTTGTTTGCATTTTGTGAGCTGCCTTTTCATATTTATCGTTACTGTTGTTGCCCAGTCGAACAGTAAGGGACTCATGCATTTTGAGGCCAGCAGGAGTTGGGCCTTGGTGGCCTCGTGCGGTGCCTGTGACCCTGCAGCCCGCGTGATGGTATGTAGGACAACTCTCAATGCCAGATCAGGGATAGTGTGGATATCCACCTTCTTGCTTCCTGATCCCATTTGTGCTCCTCGGAACACTCGTGCCATCACTTCTTCCATCTTCTCCCCATATGGTCTGCTTCCAGTCAAGACAGGGATCAGACCTCTGTGGGACAATCTGGTGATAAAATAAACATCAGAAACCTCCAGATCTAATACCTGATCTCGCAACCTGAACACTTGTTCATGTTCATCCCAGATACTGATCAAATACTGGAGGAGCTCGGGCTGAGCTCGTAGACAGGGTGTAAGGAAGAAATTCTTCAGCCCGCAGTTTCTGAGGGCATTCATGCAAGCCTCACTTTGGATGGCCTGTTCATCCTCTTCTCCATGCTTTCGTTCTTTCCATTCAATCGCCATTTTTCTTGATTACCTGCATTCATATGGTCATAAACCCTTAGTTAGATCTCTGATAGGCCTCAAATTCCATGCAATTTGGTTTAAATATCGATTTTTTAGGCGGAATTTTAGGTTCGGCCGCTGGCGCGGCTGTTTTGTGAACATTCGCGCCACGTGGCGCGAGCCCTTTGTATAAAAGAGCTCATTGGCGCGGGTCCGTGCCCGATACCCGCGCCAATGAGCGCGGCCCTAAAATTTCAAAAGTGGCCACATAGAACTGATTTACAAGGGAAAACTATTAAAAAATGGATGAAAATGTAGAGCAGGGAAGCGCCTCTTACCTGTAGCAGACGAGAAACTGAATGGTCAACCGGATCTGTCGCAATCGCCGTCAGAAGTTTCTGCTCTAAATGGATCACTGTTGCTTTTTACCAAGGTAAATAGTAAATGTAATTTTATTTTTACCAATTTGGAATATTTATAACTTTTTGACATAAAATGAGTTGTAAAAAGTCATTTTTATCAAATATTTTAATATGTTATGTCGAAGATGGGTTTTACGCTTGCTTGGTATGTGCAGCAGCAGGTCTTTGCGACTTTAACGATGGAAACGAGTTGTATTTTATACTTTTTCGGACTCGGTAAATACACGAAAAAGTCACTTTGGAGTCATCTTTCAGCTCTTTTCTGACTCTCTAAACATGAAAAGATTGCCGAGGCCCTTGTCGTTTCGATCTCGTTAAATTGGACACGAATCAACATCTACCCAGTATACGTTTAACCCTTTTTCGGGCTGGGATGGATTGATTACAAAAAAGGAATACCCTAGCCTATCGCGACTAGGAGGTTTTCTCGGATATTGTTTTCTACCTTTTTGGGTCCGAGGAACTATTTACGAAAAGGGACTGCTGGAGTTTACTTTTCTGTTGTCTTTTCAAACTCTCTAAATATGAAAAGACACCGAGTTCTCCATTTTTCAGACTCGTTAAACCCTGATGACATCGGATTTGACATCGGATCCGGTCGAAATGACGTTCTCAGGTTCACCTCCTTCTGGGACTCGTTAAATGCACTAGGATGGATTCGCACGAAGGCGGACTTATATTACAAGCATATGCTATCCCCTTCAAGCTTGTTATAAAAAATAATTGGGGTACTCGCCTGAAATGGTGGGGGAAAAATGGAACTGTCGTCGTTGTCATCGGCAGTATGTCGCTCTTGAACATGGCACTTGTCTGCATTCATGTCGGGTTGGGGACATCTCATCTCGTTTCCTCACTTTGCCTCCGTGGGTTTGGATAATCCTTTTTGACCTCTCCTCTACTCATTGCCTTGTCACCATGACCTCTAATCTGTTGATGTCAAATACTTCCAAGTCCACTGTCGTACCGTTTATATGTTCAAGAGAAGTTGGTCTCTGCAAATATCAACCTTCCTCTGATTCTCATACGATCCTTGATTCACAACAAAAACATCATGTTCCTCTGTCTCGTGTCGATGATGTGGGAAACGTTATGGCCCACCTTTGATCAAGGTCACTTCCTGTCGACTTCAGCTCATTATCCGGGGAAGCTGGCCTAGAGACTCCTTTATGGTACCTTAGAGCCAGCATGCATCAATGGCAGGTTCGTCGCACTCGACGCGAGGTTTTCATCATTGGCCTCCGATCGAGTGATTCTACGGGTGTTCAACGCCACCTCATTGATTCACATGCCGTAGATTGTACCTGTAGTACCTTGAGGGCCATCGTCATTATTGGTGGTTCCTCTCGCATACATTATGTTTTCATCATTGGCGCGGGTACATCAGACGATGTTCACACATGTTCGACTTGAGACTTTGACTCACATATTCGCATGCTTGAACTTGTACTTTGTTTGGGTCGAGATGGAGCGCAAGACCTTGGATTGTGTCTGTTGTAATCCAGGCTGTGATTATGGATTATTATCATTATGTATATGACTCGTTGATTGGATGGCTGCGACCATACTTGAGTCTATTTATTTGATCCTTGCTGGATGGCTGCGCCCATACCCTGGATCCGGATTATAGTGTACTTTGTTTGAGATGGCTGCGCCCATACCACACATACATCATGTACTTGAGATATCTGTTGTATTTTTCTACGTAGGTTTTCCGACGGCGAGCCTTCAGTTGAACATGTTCTCGTAAAGCATTTCACCCCTTTCTCTCTCGGGCCTCATACTTTAGGGGGCATACATTTTCTGATAATTTAGCCCATAGTCCCTACCATTTCCCATCACTTCAAATGGAAGACCCATTTTGTGACACCTTGAACATTGTCATGCCTTGAAATCATCATCAATGCATTCCTCTAAGCATGAGCTTCAATTTCCCTAAAGACATCTCCTTGCAAAAAATCATAAAAACAACTCTTTTTGCATTGGCGCGGGAAAACAGTTCATCACTCACGCCAATGGGGAAAATCCTACAAAGAGGCCGCGCCAACTGGTGCTCTGTCCCAGAGCAGTAGTCACGCCAGCCAATTTAAGGAATGTTTTTTAAATAACGATGGCGGAAGTTGTGTTTCAACAAACTCAGAAACCATTGCCTATCTTGAGTTGGGAGGTTTGGCTGCGGGAGTTCTATGGAAGGGAAGTGGTTTTGCCACCTCCCATGGAACCTTCCTTGTTGATAGGGCCAATCCCACAATAATAGGGATCCAAACTCCCTCCTTCCCCATCTATAAAAGCCTGCTCAATTCCATGGCAAGCTAGTCTTGAAGTGCCTAAGCTTTGAATCTCCAAATTCCCAAGAGCCTTTGTGCTATAAGAGCCCTCTTTCTTCCCTTAAGGCCGACTCAAGTAAGGAGACTATCGTCGAGAGAATCTGGAGAGGTTTTCCCTTTCCCTGGTGAGCTTTGCGAGACGTGAACGACTGGAGACCCATCCGAAGGAGACCACGACGTCAGAACATTGGTTGTAATCTCTTTTGATTGTTATTTAATGAATGATTACAATTATGGTTCCACTCTGTTTTCGATTATGTTAATATGAGTAGTATCCTTTCTGACTGATATTTAGCTGCGTATGCTGGATTTTATGCTTGTATCTGTTTGTTTCTTGCATGTGCAGGTGTCCATCCGCGGAGATCGTGGAGGATCGTGATCTGCCAAGGCCGAGGAACGGGAACGCTCTCTTCTTCATATCGTAGCATTGGATTCTAGGTAGGCCTCTATCTTTGGTCTTTTCATTCATAGCTAGGAACTTGCGTCGTAACATTTCGTGATTGTTGCTAGACCCTTGTTGGGCTAGTAGGGATCGCCTCTGTCCGCAGAGGGGATTTACCTCCTCAACA
>CM076583.1:1311939149-1312139155 GCA_034641835.2 Pinus albicaulis | reverse complement strand
TGTTACTCATTAGTATTTTTCACTTGTTGGTGACGACTAAATCCATAGTTGAGTTTTCTAGAAGCTGATCTCCATACGTCAATTTTTCATCTAGAAAACCCTCATAAAACGTTTTTTGCCCTCCTACTTTTCAGTCCGCCCAGGTCAAGGTGAAGCCTCATTATCACTATCCTATCTAGCTTTAGCCCTACTAGTCTGCCCATCAGCTCTAAAAAGACAATCCAAGTCTGTTCAAAAAGCCTCCCTTAAGTTAGGAAGTGGCGCTTTAAGGCATCTTACCCTTGGCAAACATCTAATAGCCAAAAAACCTCCATCTGCTACAGACCAGTCATAACAGACCTTCCACTCTGCTAATGAAATTGATCACAACCCTAAGTCGCGCCACTTACACACCCCTAAGTCTCCGCAATGCATAGACCACAGTCTCAAGCTGTTTTTAGGTGTTTTACAGTGTTTTATGGATTTTACAAAGACAGGAAACATGTCATCATCTCAGAAGAAAATTCTTGAATTCACATTTAGAAGAACAACTGCTTCTTAATGTGAAAATGAGCCTGAGATACATCTGCAGGGTAAAGAGTTACTCATCAAACTCTTACAGCTTCATTCAGCCTGATAGAACAGTAGAAGAAATACAACACTGTCAAACAAACTTGTTATTTGTCATGGCCAAAAACCTCCTTCATCTATAAGCAGAGGGTTAAGGCGCCTCCTTCATCTACAAGCAGAGGGCGATGGCCAATGTTGACTTGAAGAATTGCAAAACTTACTATAAGCATAGGTTTGTTTTTTACTAAACAGTGAAACAGTGACTCAAGTTTTATGAGGGAAAGTGATGATAAAAAACAGGACTAAGATCAGAAATGTTCAAATCCAGAGAAAGCAGAGTTTTTGGTTTTGTACCCTAAGAAAGAAGATAAATTGAAGTTTCATGCATCATCATCATGGCGCAACAGAAAGAGACTCCATTGATCAAAGCTATTGTAACAAAACATCTCTGCAGGGGTGCTAGTATGAATGGCTCAAATCGGTGCTGAGCAAGAAGACACTTTAGTAAAAAGGACCTCTGTGTGCTCTTATGTTTCTGTTGGGCTGTGGGATAAATTCTATGATTTCCAGATAAACATAGAGAAAAGACAGGAAAGTAGTACACAGTCCCAGACATGAGACATCTTGATATCATTCAAAGCGCCAGTGTAAGTTCAGGTGTTGCGATCTACACTCCACCACAAAGATAAATGTATCCTTCATATGTAGTAGGGTTGGTGATTTCAAAGCTCCATTGGAAAGAAAATTACTAATAAAATCCTTGGTACCTATGAATTATTCCAGCAGTCATTCTACACCTCATATGTTTGTCTCCTCAACACAAAGGTATAAAAAGTTATGATCTGAGTTTTAAACCCTTGGGGAGACATGTCATTATTGAAAGCAATTCTATTTATAGACAGTTGTCTTTCAAATGTGCTATAACCGCTGACACAGACAATCTGGGTTTAGGTCATCAAGAGACATAACCCCTGAAATGATTGTTCATAATAGGCAAAAGAGATGCTGTGACATACTGTTAGTTTTTTGAAAAGCTTGAAACAAACATAGGTTGTCACTATTCAAATGGACAGAGACATCATAGTAATATTTTCTGAGCAGATGAAAGACTGTAAAAAGAAAGCACCTTCTTAGACAAGGCATGGACATAATAGGAGATCATTGACATAGAGAAATAAAGAGATCTCATTTTAAAAAAAATAGACTGAGATGGAAGGGCCTGAGCAAATGCAACTACATTTTTCACCCACAGTTAGAAATGAGTTTAAGGGACACCTGGCAGTCAAGTCATTCTCACAATAGGGCCTTGTCACCTTTTAAAGCATCCAGAGCAAACACATTTGTTTAAGTTTCAAAAGGAAAATCCACTTCATCGCAAAATGGCCAAGGCGCTTCATAACTCATTGCTGCATTATTGGGCTAATGTTAAATTCTGAAAAGGGTATTCAAGAGTCAACAGTGGCAGAGTTTCACCTTCAAATAGAACAAAACAAGGCCTTTACCTAAAGCGCATTTCTCACTATGCTATCTTTTCAAAAAAAATCAAACTTCACCTTTTATCAAAGATCGGTGCAAGGGGTCGTTTAAAACTTGTCAAAATGTTTTCAAACCCTCCACCAAGTGAATGAGAAAGAGCTCAGATTTTTTAGCGTTAAAGGGGTTAAGGACTGTTGTTAATCCATTTTGCAAAACCCCTCAAGCACAAGCAAAGCTCCTTTGCTGCCCTCGAGGTCAAACAAGGAGGATTTTGGGCAATTTATAGAAGTTTTCAAAGGTAATTGGTTGCGCGGCGCGCCTGTACAAGCACGCGGTGCGTTTAAACGCGAAATTTGCACAGGGCTGAACGGTAGTGCGGCGCGCCTGTAGGTGCGTGCGGCGCGCCTGTGGGTGCCAGTCCTGTCGACCCGACAGTGACTCGACACAAACTTCTGCGCGGTGCTTTTTCACACCAACACGCCGCGCACATTTCAACGGTTCAGCACGCCTCCAAATCACTTCTAAAGGCTGCTCCAGCTCTCTAAAAAGCCTTGCCACCATTTTAAAGGTATTTATATGCCTATATGACCTTTGCAAAATTGTTGATGTAGAGTGAAAGGGGATAAAATCATGGTGAAAAATCACAGTTGTGTTTGATGTTTTCATTTGCAAAGAGAAACGAGATTGACTGTGGTTATGCTAGCTAAGGATGAAACATTAAAAAAAAAAATCTGTGGAGATTGCATTAAAGAGTTTATGACTGCCCTCAAACTGTGATTTCTGTTGATGAGAGAAAGACATTCAACCACTCACAAAACATAGTGGAACAGTCTTGAAAGAAGGAAGGAGCACAAGGTGATTAAGGGTGAACAATAGGTCAGTTTTCAGACAGCAGTAACCCTCATACGAACATTTTTGATCTTTCAAAAGATTTTCCTCTATTTTATCAAAGGAAAAAACAGTGTCTTAACTTCAGTTCCCTAAGGCATATCCAGTAAGTAAAATTCATCATTCACATTCAGATTTAAGGCAGAAACTCAGTGTTTGCAAATTGAGACAGTGGCCCTAATTTTCAAACCACAGGAATCATCCACATATAACTTGGTCATCATTCAAAGGTTTTTTTTTTCAGTGTGCTGAAGAGCAGAATCAAGGCTGCTTTCTCGACCATAAACAGATTCTAGTATATGAAACTATGAGTTTCCACTTGGAAGTATCGACAAAGTTGTGAGTGAAGATTGGTAAATGCAGGGGCAGTGTCTTGATTAGAAGAAGTGTTTGCTCACTACAAAGCTGTTGTGTTGTCCTCAAAACACCTAGGACCATGTCACCTTGCACCATCACAGTAACCTTTTAACTGTGTATCTTTTGTTGACTGTGTTATGCTCTTAAATATACTTGTTGAGAGACATCAAAGGTTGGGAAGGCCTCATTTTAAGGACCAGAGGTTTTTGTATTAAGAGGGATATTGTGCACAAACATCCAAAAACATTATTTCATTATCAAGATAGTGGAATTGACAGAGTTTAGCTCCAAGAAGGCATTTTAAAGACAGTGAGACAGTTTGGTGCTTCAAAAGCATTTTCAGCCCAAAATGCCGCCCAGGCAAGACAGCAGAAGCGGTTTACACAAGAGATATGAGCCAATTTCTACTGAGGAGGTCAATGCACATCCATCCATCCTTTTCAATTTTCATGAGGTAGGTTGTTTGGATTTCTGCCAGAGAGTGCAGGAGGTCAAAAGTTTCTCGCCCTTAACACACTTGTGCGCCTTGAGATTTAAAGAAAAACATTTCCAAGTAGCAGGCCTTGATTTTAAGTTCTCTCCGAGGTATGTGTCCAAGGCAACTAAAATCCCATACATTGGCGAAAAATGGTTCAAGCAAGCCTATCTAGACTTGGATGACTACAAGCCTTTCATCAAGCCCGAGCACAGAGACACATGCACTACTATTTTTCCTTTCTCTCATCTTCTTGCCAGTTATGCCCCTCTTATGAAGATAATAATGAAATATTTCACCTGTGAAGGGAGATTCTCCCGAGTACATGCATACCACATCCGACTGTTGATGCACTTCACTAGAACCAAGCAGCTCAATCTTCCTTACTTTTTGTGCAAAAATATTGAGAAAATGGCCTCTTCTATCCAGAAAAAGCCTCCATCACAACAAGTAGCTTCTCTATGCCATCATTCTCTGATTAAAATCATCATCCTACACCAGCTAGAGAAAAAAGGGGTTTCATGGGATGTTTTCATTAGTCACCCAGATTTCTCCACTGTCCCTCCGGTCCATACATCTCCCACATCACCTATTCACCGCCCCTCACCGTCCTCTAGCAAAGCCACTCCTAGAAAGCTCAAATTCACTACAGGACAATCAAAGGAGCATGAAGAAGGAGAGGGAAGTGGACAGCAAGAAGAGAAAAGGCATGAGCAAGAAGAAAGGGATGAAGAGCAGCAAACTAAAGATGAAGAACAACAGCAGGACATTGGTGAAGGTCAGCAGCATAAGCAAGAAGAAAGGGATGAAGAGCAGCAAACTGAAGATGAAGAACAATAGCAGGACATTGGTGAAGGTCAGCAGCAGGAGCAAGAAGAAAAGAGTGCTGAACAGCAGCATCTCAGTGAAAATGAACAGCAGGGACAAGAGGAAGAGCAGCAGCCTGACATTAAAGGTCATGAAAAGCAGTTTGGGCAGAAATTTGAGCAGCATCTTGAGCCACAAAATGAACAAGAAATCCAAGCACAGCAGCAACATGATGTTGATGATCAAGGGCAACAATAATTTGAGGCAGATCGGCATCATGACATTGAAGAGTAGAAACAACCTAAAGAAGACACACAGCAGCCTCAAGGAGAGCAGCAGTTTCAAGAAGATGACAAGGGCAAAGCAATTGTGCCTCCTTCTCCTAAAAGGACAAAGCCCAGCACAGCAAGAAAGAAAGGGCCTAAGGCTGCCACTCCAAAAGTGACAAGAGTTGTCCCTAGCAAAAGAAGATCGCCAAAGAGGTCTCCCACTAGCATACCAAGAAGGAAGAGTGCAAGGTTAGCTTTCAAGGGCAGAGGGAAAAGCAAGATAGGAGAAAGTCAAGAACATGGAGGTGCATTAGCTGTCATTCCAATCCAAAGTGATGACAGCGATAATGAAGCCCGCATTCTTGAAAACCTTCTAATCCATCGAGAGGGTCAAATTGAAGCATTGGAGAATGACCTTCATCGGGCAAAGACCTTAAATCATTTCTTGGAGATCCAAAATAAACAAATGAATGTCCATATGGTTGTTCATGAAGCACGGGCAATCAAATACAAGAATGAGGCTGCTAAATCACAAGTAAGGATAGAGGAGCTCATCGGTGAGTTTGATGAAGATGAAGAAGAAGACCAGCCTAGGCGGAAGAGGCCTAGAACCATAGGGCTTAAAAGAGCCCTGGAAAAGCAAAAGGACGTGTTATCACTCAGGTTTTCCTAGAAGTTGTGTAAGAGGAAAGTATACCCGAGGTAACCACAAACCAACCTTTTAGATGCAGAATCTAGCCAATCTGCATCTAGAGAGGGCTCTCTCTTTATGATTTATCTTTGTTCTTGGAAGGTTTTAGGCTAGTTATAGATTCAAATTTTGTTTTGGGAAAATGGTGGAATCCACAAACTAAGGGCAAGGTTGAGAGCTTTCAGTCCATTGGGCTATGGAGTCAAAGGATGGCTTTACTGGATTTCTATTCTAAGCACAAGATGGTATTACAGGGCAAGATAGCTAGACAGAGAACAATCCTTAAAATTTAAAGTGGATGGGATGATTTTGAAGGGATGAAAGGCAACTAAGAATATTTCACCATGTTCAAAAGAAAGAAATGAGATGACTACAAACAAAGAGCAATGAAGAATTCTTTATTATAGTAATCAACAGTGTTTAAATTAGCAAAGCAGGAGCATTTAAGATTTCATGCTTATAGCTAATTTAGAAGAAAACATTAAGAACAATCACATTTGAAAACAGAGTACAATTAAGCAAATTCTGTTTCAATCTTTTATGTAAATTATTCAGAAATGGATATGATGGTATTAAAAACTAATATAAAATTTCAGAAAAAAGGTAGAAACACTTATTGAACTGTAGTCCAACACATGAATCCTGCAACAAGTCCAGTGCTTTCAAATCGTCATCCAGCAAGCCACAAGTAAATTTCTCCAAAAGCTTTTATTCCGAAACTCTCAATGTTACAGCAGAGTAATAGAATCCACCCTCAATACTCTCTTTGAGGGTTTATTTATACACAAAATAATCTTAAACAATCTTACACTATCTTAGCCAATAACCTAGGTTGACTTAAAGCATTATTTACAAACAAACAAGAGACAAATGGTCTCGTGGATAGAATAATGTGTAACTGCCGATGTGCTGTTCCTTTCTTCGTGGACGTGCTGGAGGTAAGTGCTAAAATAGGGCTCTGTGCTGTCCCTTGCAGTATTTCTTTGGCTTGTTGGACACTCTTTATTCTCACGGATACTCTTTAACCTTTTCACTTGATACTCTTTCATCTGTTTTCCTGTTTTTACCATTTACTTGATAGTAAAGATAAATTCTCATCCTGAAAACGACTTTCATAGAATTTCCAACATTTCTTTCCACCATTGATCATCTGGTATCATAGTTCTTCTGAGCTTCCTTAAAGTTTCATCTGCTTCAGTAAGTTTATAAAAGGTGGGCTCATTCGGAAATAGATACTTTATTTCATGTTCCAGATGAAATAAATTCCTCACTTTATCATAAATACTTTTCCCAGTTGGTAATGCAGATTCTGACGAACTAGTAGAACAATCAGCTGTGTTTTTAGCATGAGCCTTTATTCTCTTCTCATAGGTTTCCAAGTCTACTATTTGATCTTCTGTGAGCATGGGACTTGGTAACCCACTATCCAGCAAAGCTTGAAATTTCTCTCTGAAAATGTTGATATCAGCCAAAATGTCTGTGCATTTCCTTTCTAAATTTTGCATGAAAATCCTCTTGGTGAAAACTCTCTTTGCTTCCAAAACTGCGCCTGTCCTGTCATCAATTCCTAACAATGCAAGCTGTTGCTTTGTTCTGGAATTCAAAAATTGAATAAGCTGATGGGCCTGCTCAGGCCTGCCTCTTAATTCATTTCTGGTCCTGTTTATTTCTTCTTGGGCTATTTTAACCAGCTCATTTTGTTCAAAGATAGCTTGAATGGAGGGCCATATGACCTTTATTAACTCTATGATGTTACCCCAAAGAATGTCATTTATTTCCTTTAGAGGCTTTTCCAAAGAAAGATCCTTTTCCAAAGCCTCAACCAATTTTCCAATCTTTTTATCTCCCTGGTGTAATCAGCAGCTGTCTTTTTAGATGTGTCATATTTTTCCTCCAATTTTACTAATTGCAATTTTGTTTCGTGGAGTTCTGTGACCCTCAGTTGCAAACTCTCCATTTGTTTTATTAAGTCCTCGGAACTCAAGCCAGAAGTGTTCACTTGAGATGGTTGTATCTGCTGTCCTGCTGTTGTAGTACCTGTTGTTGATGTCTGCCTGATAGTTTCATGTTCTTGCAATGCTTTTTCTAATGCTTTCTCTGTTTCATTTAGTCGCTCAGTCATATTTAGGAGCAACTCCATAATTTCTTCCTGTGAATTCCCTTTTATAACTTCTTGGGTCTGAGGGTGCCTCAAGGCTGGTAGTTTTAGCTGTTGTCTGAGTGCAGCTATATCATCCTCTTTCTTCTTTATCAATGCCTCAATACCTTTAATGTCTTTGGGATTGTGACCCAAACCAATGATTATCTCTGCTAACGACTTTATTCTATTATCTTTGGCCTGTGAGGAGGCCTTCTCAATTTTCAATTGTGCAGTAGTGTTATTCAAAGAATCCTGCAGCGTTATAGCTGCCATGGCCTTGTTGGTGAGAGTAGAATAGACCATTTCCCCAGTTTGTCTGTGTAGCTCTATCTGGTCAAGGGGATGGATGTCCTTTGCCAAAACTTCAAAATTTGTTCTGATGTAATCTGCTGCTGAAGTGGGCTTCGGCATCTTTGTTTTGAAGTGGCTCATCAGCATTTTGCCTTGTGAAAGGTCAAACGCTGACATTAGCCTTTCTTGATTATGGGGAGCCAACTTCATATACTGATCATATACCTTCATTTGATGGATCATTCTTTGTTTAATATTAATGCAGAGTTAACAATATCTTGATGTACAGTCTTTGGCGGTCTGAAAGAAGATACTTCAGTGCTTAGTTGCTTTTGTAAAGCTTTCCCTTTCTGGCTTATGTTTGTTTCACTTGTTGTGCCAGTTTGCTGATTATCATCCCTTCCATCATCAAATACTTCATCTATAATTTCTACATCTGGAGGTGGATCTGATTTGTGTTTTTTAGTTTGATGTACCTGTGAGGCCCCTTTTGGAGGTGTGGTATCTGGAGCCAGCCTCTTTTTCCCTATTTCCACATTTAATGGAGTTTGCATCTTTGGAACTTGGATATGCTTTGCTGGTGTGGGAGAAGCCTGTGATTTTTCTGGTGCTTTGGAACTCTGTGGTTTTTCCGCCATGACAAAAGTTTCAATGACCTGGATTACAGGTTCCTTTCCTTTACCCTAGGGTTCTGCTGCAACTGATGAACTGCTTTCCTGTAGTGCTTGCTGTAGAGTTGCTGCTGAAGAAGTGCCAATGTAGGGTACCTACACTTGACCATAAGATTTCTAGGTCAAAGTTCTTCTCAATATCTTTCATAATTTTATTCATTTTGTCAGCTTCACTTTCTTCCTCAACAAGTGTTCCTTCAATCCATTCATCTTGATTGGCATACTTTTCTAGATCAGGAATCTTGTGGTGTATATAAGGGGATGATTTATTCTTTAATCTCTTTTCACAAATAAAACCAACTGGGTCATAAGGAACCCAACGGAAAGATGTTTGGAACTTTTTCTCTAATATATTTTCTGCCTCTCTCTCGGCCTCCCTAGAGTTGCAGATGAAAGGACCTAATTGACTTTTGATCCTTAATTGAGCTTTCTTCTTTACATTACAAAAATGAATCACATCTGAATTGTTCATTTGCCTGAAGTATTCCAAGGCAAAAATCCTCATAGGCACATATCTGGGTAACCTGAATGGACGTAATTCACATCCATAAATCCTGATGACTGTATGGTTTTGATACAAATACCAATCCCCAACTTTATAACTCTTTGACAGTTGCAAGGTCTTTCTAATTTCATTACTGAGTCTCGGGGGAGAAATTCCTGTTAACAAAATTGTTGCAGGATATACAAAGTGGTCAATGAATTCTGAGTAGGAGTAGGGAGAATCAGAGGAAAAATGAATGATGGGGGACCAAAATATGACTGACCTGGGATTTCCCTTGGCATCAAGTTTCTGTACAGGGAGAGGGAACCTTTCTGACTGATAGAAGATCATGAGATGATAGATAAATGAGGAGTACTTAAAAACTTTTTCAGTATCTAGCCTTAAGAATTGATCATGGATCTTGCTGGCTATGAAGGAAGCATAGTCATATTTGATCTCAGGAGGTTGCCCAGGAGTAAAAATGGATAGCAAAGCCAAGGTTATCTCATCCACATACTCACTGGTGTTGAATCATAAGACAAAAGATATTATATTTACAATGAGCCTTCCCAATGTATTGAAATAGCAAAAACCATAGGGAGGAGACTCTTTTGGCTGATGCTCAGGTAACATGAAAGTTTGACACATGAATTTTAGCTTTTCTGGGGTTAATTGCCTAGTTTTCTCAATCAATCCTTCCATGGACAATGGTGCTAATTCTTGGTCTGGTTCAAAGTGTAACATGGCATTGATAGCCTGGGGAGTGATGGGAAACAAAACACTTTGATCAGGAGCTATTACAGCCCTCTGTGTGGGATCATAGTTTGAATGGCAGTAATGGATGATTTCTGGGAAAATAAGGACTGAAGGAATGAGATACCTTGGGAGATTGGATTCCCACAACCCTATAAGATCTTGCCCCTTTGATTATTCGTCTCTGTAGCGACAATAGCTCAATAGGGGACTTTCATCAAAATGCAAGTCTTTAATTTGGAAATCTTCATCTATTAGAGGTAAATAGTCTAATTCACGGTGAGGAGCATTCAATGGGGCGATATTCAGAGCTGCGGGGACCTCCATTTTGGTTCTTGTGGATTCAAAATGGAGGTTTTTGGTTTTCTTCACGGGCCGGGCGGAATTCTTGAAATGAAGGAAATTGGAACAATTTGCAGGTTCGGGGAGCAATTTCACAGGTTTTAAAATCTCCAGGGAGGACTTAGTGATGATTTTTAACCACTTTTTTAGCGAAAAAAACAAAGGAAACTGAGTTTTACTTGCAGTCGGGGCGTAAAGGATAAATACCTGCTTTTAGACGGAAACTGGTTCTTTAACAGGTAACAGGCAATGGCGGGACTGTTCTTCAACACGGGCGCAGCAGAATTTTGGGGCGAAATGATCAATTACAGTGAAAATTTGAAAATCGCAGCGGGAGCTCTGTCATTTTCAGAATAACGAAAAGAATGGGAAAAACACGAAAAATGGCTTTATTCGCAAGTTAAAAGTATTTTTTATTTTTTCGAGGTGATGACGTCATCGACGTACGGGGTGACGTAAGCCGGCAGTAAGCGGTAAGCGGTAAGTGGTATTCCCGCACCGCTTTTGGTCGAGGATGGTTTTTATCGGAGGGGCAGCGATTCCACAGGTTTCTTGCCACGTGGATGGTCTGACTATTCAAAACCACCCATCCCCCGCTGGTTAAAAAACTTACACAGGATGGGCAGCGGGATCAACGCTGGCCGTTGATCTGCGGGAGGCTGATCCAACGGCTGGGGCGATGGGGAGATAGGCGGGGGTTTCATGTGGGCCCGTCAGACTTTTAAAAGAATTTAACGTGTATTTTAATCACCCCGGGGGATTTTTAATAGGCGGAAAGGTTATTAACTAGTCCTGATGACTAATTAATCCCATGTGCATAATGAAAGGGGTTGCGGCGGGGGTTTTCTTAAGTGGAATTCCACGTGGACGAACCACGGTGGCGCAAGACTTCTCCGAAGTTTTATTTCGTTTTAAACATACATATTGTATATTCAAAGTTTGATTTTTTCATATATATTTATATGGTAAATTAATTAATACAACTAATTCACCATAGGGGCGGGATTAATGTATAACGTTATATTTTAACCAAAGGGCTTGTAAAGCGGGGTTTTTATTTTCAATGTGCGGGGATATAATACTTTGGTAAACATTATAATAAATGGGTTTTTGGGATATTTATAAAAAAGGGAATTATATACTTAGGAAAGGGTATTTCACTAGGGATTTAATATAATAGAGTTAAATGTTAATATGGAAAAGGACAAGGAAAATCAAAACATTTTTGTACATCTAAGAAAGTGATAACTTGTGAAGTAAATTGCAACATTTTATCTTCAACACTTAAACTTAGAATAACAAGTTATTTTGAGGAATTTTTATGGAATTTTGCATCAGTTTCCTAAGTAAAATAGGATTTTACTGAGGAAAAAGTTAAAGATGGAAGATAACAATGATGAATTATCTCAAGTGCTTAGGTCTTTTTGATCATTAGGCCGAGGGTCCGGTCCCTCCAGAAGTCAAGGAAATGCCTTGAGCCTTTTGATCTCCAAACACCTTAGTACTTTTGGGGGAAATTAGTAAAATTCTTGAGGGGGGGAAATGATGAGGGAGGTTAATGATTTTTTGACTTTGCTTGCAATGATTTTCCATTGTATTTCCTGCTTCAGTACTTATGATAAAAGTAAAGGATCAAAAACATGTAGCAGCATCATTCATCAGATAACACTTTGCAGCACCATCTACCTACCCTATCTACTTAACACTACCATTTTCTCTTCTTTATTAGGGTGCATTTAGACTTGCAAACCCTTTTCAATCTTTTCTTTTTACATGATAACTCTATCTATTTCTACCCTTATTACATCCAAGCGCTCAGATTAAACTGTTGAGCACCTTTTATTAACTCTACTTATCTACTTATCTGCCAAGATTAAACTGTTTGGTCAGATATTTATTCTCTAATCTATAACATGAAATTGAAATATGAGTAAGCCAAGTTTAAACAGTTTGACTTATTCATAAATTGTGGCAAAAGTTTGACAAGCTGCACACAATTGATTTATTACAAAAATAAAATAGCAGTGGCATTTGGATTTGCACACTTTCCTTGGTCTATTTTTGCTTGGGGTTCATTTCTTTCTCTTTTTTTTTGACCATTTTATTCTTTTTACCCTTTGATCTTTCTTTTAGGGTATACCCTCTTTACATTTTTTAACTTTTTTATTTTTTGGTTTTTTCCAAGAATATGGAACACCTTTTCTCAAGAAAGAAGGTTTGAACATATTCCATAATTCAATCAAGACAATCATGAAAGATGAAACCTATTGGTATAGGAGGCTAACACTGGCTCCACTTGGGGATGGCGTTTCCTTGTGAAAAGTCAAGAACAGCAGGTCAGATGCCTCAAAATGTCTTCAACTGAGAGTATGAAATTTTCCTTCTTCTGGTAGCTTTATTTTACATATGATAGTGAAACTCTTGAAGCTTAGGGCCTTCACTTCGGGCTTCAACTTCCAGAATTCACCATCCAATCCAACCTGCATTAACAAAAACAAAATAAACAAAAAACAATATATTATGTACAAGTTAGAAACATTAAAACATTCTAGTAAATTGGATCAAAATAATTCTTGAGCATTCGACCATTGACTGGTCCTTCTTCAACTTCTGAATTGTCCAAGTCCTTCAAAAAGTAAGTATTGTTTCCCTGCAAGTCATGAATGATATAAGGCCCTTTCCACAAGAAATCAAACTTTCCATGTTTCCCTTTTTCTTCTCTTCTAGAATCCCATCTTAGGACCTTGTCTCCTAATTGAAAATCCTCTGCTTTAGTCCTTTTATCAAACATTTTCTTTAGCTTTTCCTGTAAGACTTGTGATCTTTGGTATACCTCTTCTCTAGTTTGCTACAGGTGGATTGTTTGATTAATTCTTCTTTGAATGTCATTTGGCTCCACTTGAGCCTCCTGAAGTAATTTCATAACAGGGATTCCTAAAGATGATGGGAATCTTGCTTCTAGACCATAAACTAACTCATATGGACTAGTCCCAATAGATTTCTTAGTTGTAAGTCTGTCTGCCCACAATGCATTGGTCAGTTTCTTGTGCCGGTTCTTTTTATTTTCCTCCAACAATTTCTTAATGATATTGATCAAGCTTTTATTGGAGGATTCTGCTAGTCCATTACCCTGAGGGTAATAGGCTGTTGAATGGCCTAAAGTAATATGATATTTATGGCAGAAACTAATCATTTTCTTTGATTTAAATGCAGCAGCATTGTCTGTTATAATCTTTTCTGGACATCCAAATCTTGAAAGTATGTTGGTTTCTAGAAACCCTATAATTATAGAATCATTGGACTGTCTACATGGGATGGCTTCAATCCATTTGGTGAAATAGTCTGTAGCAGTTAAAATCCATCTATGTTGCCCTGAAGAAGGGGGGTGAATTTCTCCAATAAAATCTAATCCCCATTGTTGAAAAGGTCTTTCTGTGGAAATTGGTTTTAAAGGCAGAGGTAACAACTTTCTTTTACCCTCAAATATCTGACACTTGTGACAACTTGTTACAAATTTCTTAACATCAGAGAATAAAGTTGGCCAGTAAAAACCAGCCCTTAAAATTTTGTCTGCAGTAGATTTCCAGTAGAGATGTCCTCCATAGTCACCTGCATGAAATTCATTAAGCACTTTATCAGCTTCATCTTTTAAGAGACAATTCAACAAGATTCCTTCATGATTTTTCCAAAATAAAGTGCTATCTAAAATAAAATATTTCAAAGATGTCATTTTTAAAAATCTTCTTTTGGTTCTGGACAACTCTGGAGGAGCCTGCAGGTTTAATAAAACATGAATTATATCGGTGTACCAGGGTGAATCGAAGAAAGCTTGACTGATCTGAGGAGTCGCCATCTCCTGCTCGTTATCCAGTTCATTGATGTCTAAGGCTTGGCAATTGGTTTCTGTCATGAGTTGTGCTAAACCTTGGCCTTTTATCAGTTTTGTTGGCTTAATCTCAATATCATATTCTAAAATGGTAGCTATCCACTTACCTCGTTTACCTTCAATGCCATCTTGAGTCAAAATATCTTTAACTACTGCATTAGGCACATAAGCTATCACATGAGAATATAATATGTAGACTCTGAAATCTTTGATTGCTTTTACCAATGCAAAAGCCTGTTTTTCCATAATATTGTATTTTAGAGATGTATCCCTCAGTGCTTTACTAAAAAATGCTATTGGCTTTTCACACCCTTGGTCATCTTTTTGAAGTAAAACAGCTGCAACAGTATGTTCAGAAGCAAATGAAAAAATAATAAAGTCTCTATCAAATTTAGGACTGGTCAGAACTGGTCTCCTTGTTAAAGCCATTTTAATTTCCTCGAATGATTGTTTGGCTTCTACAGTCTAGTCAATGCTTGAATCTTTCCTCAACATGTTAGTCAGTAATCTAAGTAACTCTGCTAAACTAGAAATAAATCTTCTCAAGAAATTAAATTTTCCTATGAATGCTTGCAACTCTTTTATGTTTCTGGGGTGGGGTATTTGCAAAATTGCTTGAATTCTTTCTGGATCAATCCTAATGCCATCTTTAGAAATAATGTGTCCTAAGAGCTTTCCTTCTTCCAAACCAAACAATGACTTCTTAGGGTTTAAAGAAATTCCATATCTTCTGCACTTGATAAATACTTGCCTTAGATGATCTAAATGTTCATGATCTGTTTTAGAAAAGACAGTCAAATCATCTAAATAAATAACCAGAAAATCATGTATCTCTTTAGCAAAAGCAATATCCATTGCTCTTTGAAATGTAGCTCCTGCATTCTTGAGCCCAAATGGCATTTTGACATATTTAAACGTACCCCATGGTGTTGTAAATGCTGTTTTATCCTGATCATCAGGATGAACCAGAATCTGGTTATATCCTGAAAATCCATCCAATAGTGATATTCTCGAAGATCCTACCACCCTTTGCAGAATGTGATCCATTTTTGGCAGAGGATAGTTGTCTTTTAAAGAAAATTTATTCAAATTTCTTAAATCGACACACAGTCTAATTTCTCCTGTCTTTTTCCTTGTTGGTACCAGGTTAGAAACCCATTCTGAGAATCTGATAGGAGCTATAATCCCTGCTTCAAACATCCTTTTGATTTCCTTTTCAATTGAGGGTAATAAAACAAGATTTATTCTCCTAAGCTTTTGTTTAAAAGGTTGCTGGTCAGGTTTCAAAGGTATAGTGTGTTGAATGATGGATGTATCATAAGATTTGAGGTCTTCATGACTCCAGGCAAAAACATCCTGGAATTCTTTTAATAATTCAACATATTTAACCTTCTGATCTTTTGGGAGAGATTTGGACAACTTGACTATTTTGGGATGTTCTGGTGTTCCTAAGTTGCATTCTTCCATATCAGCCTTAACAGGTTCCATTTTTGGTCTAAATGGAATATCATTTGAGTCAAACAGATCTTCCAAAGGAGTTAATCCTTTGGGTAATTGATTATCTTTTAAATTGATGATTTCTGTTTCATCTTCTATGATCTCATCAAATTCCATGTGTTTCAAATTTTGCATGTCTTTTTCAGTAAATGTCGTTGGATGCAGCATATGAATTGCATTTTCTCTTGAAATTTCTATTTTTTGTTCTTTTTCTTGATCAAATTCATCAATAGTTATGTCTTCATCTATATTACAGTTAGAAAACTCATCCTGAAGTGTCAAAAAATTATTGATTTGATTGTTATTCGAAAATACTTGCCAATTCAGAATATTGTCTGGTATTGTAGGCCTGTGCCTAATCTCAGCTGAAAACTGATGATTGGGGTCAAAAGGTAACTTGCATGTACTAGCAAACATTGCTAAACTATGGGCATGCAAATTTTGTTTCCTGGGAATCTTGGCAAGTTGAGCTTGTAGAAATGTGTTGAGAATTTCCACAACTGTCTCTCTGTATTGTTTCAGTCTCAAGTCTTTTGTTGAACATTCTCCATTAATCTGTTGAATAATTAGTTCGGAATCTCCTATGATTGATACCCTAATAGCTCCTAACTGCTTGGCATGTTTAAGCCCTAATAAAAGAGCTTCGTACTCTGCCATGTTGTTGGTGCATTTGAAATTCAACCTATAAACATGACCCTCTGCATGATTATTTTCAACATTATGTAACCAAATCCCAGCTCCTGCCCCTAGTTTGTTTACAGAGCCATCAAACTCTAAATGCCATAGACTTTCATGTTCATAATCTTCATCAATTGTTTTAACGTGTTTCTTGACAGGAGCTAGTTGTTTAGTTTTTTCAGGTATTTCTTGATCATCTGGTGTTTCTTTGTTTTCAGAGATTTCTTCAATTTTAACAGTGGTTTTGTTTATGATTTCTAATTTTGGAGCTTCTATTTCAGTAGGAAGATCTGACTCAGCATTGTATAAAATAAAAGAATCCATGTCAGAATGTACAGAGTAAACAGGGAAGTTTTCAGGCTTCTCATGGCTACTCAATAAGTACTTCATCAAGGTTTCTCTATATAATCTTTTAGGCTGACCAAATACTGAAATAGTTGCATAAGACATGTCTAGTTGAATAGATCCTCCAAGTTTAGCACCCCAAGATCTAGACAATAACATACCATATTTAGGTGGAATATCAGCAACTACTATGTCCATTAAAACAGACTTAGCAGGGTATTAGACCAAAGTGACACATAGATCTTTAATCAAACCTAAACATTTTACCTGACTGGAATCAAATGAAAACAAATCTTTATACGGTCTGGTAATATCTAGATTCAATCTTTCCATTACTGCTTTTGGCATCAAATTGTGAGACGCTCCAGAATCTAGCATTGCATTATGGAGTATCTTATCATGAACATTCAGGCTTACATAAAATGGAGGAGTTCCTCCACTTTCTGGTTTGCCATTAACCTCGGGGCCAAAAAGAAGTTTGGGTTGATCATCAAGAATGTTTACTGAATCATCCAATCCAGTAATGTTAATGTTTAGGGACTTGGAAATCTGACTCCTATAGACATCATGTTTAGCCAATTCTGATAAAGGAACAGCTATCTTAAGTTTTCCTATTTCAGCCTCTAGATTGAAGGGTTTTTCTGTTTGAGTTTTAGTGTTTTGCACAGTTGGATTTTCTCTGTTTTTTGGATCTTCAATGTTTTTCTCTTTTTCATGAATAAAGTTCTGTTTTGAAGAGGTACCTAAACTAACTTCTACTGTCTCTTCTTCATTTTCCACAGGAGGAAATGTAGTAGATTGTTGTTTATTGATTGATTGGTTGTCAGAGACATCTTCAATTATTGGATTTGAAGGGTTGGGAGTTATTCTAGACAAAATTTGTACTTGGGGACTGTTTTGTACAGGGGGAATGTTTTGTTTACCTTTGACATTTTGTTTTGTGGTTTTCTGTTTACTATTCTCTGGTACATCAATCCTTCTACTTCTCAAGTTGTACTGTTTATGAACCTCGTAGATTGCTGTGTCATAGCCTTCCTTGAAATCAAAAGTCTCTCCTGAATGAGTTTGGAATGTTTCAAGGATATGATTCTCTTGATCATCCTGGGATAGGAAGACTTCTGGTTCATCTTTTTCATCATCTACATTGTTTATTTCTACATCTTCTGTAGGTTCTTCAGAGGTTGAACCTTCAACAAAGTTTTCTTGGAAAGGTGGCCTAATGTTTTGATCAGGGACATTCTTTCCAATATTTTGGTTCAGATTCCTCCTAAAGTTTGGATTTCTTGCAACATTCTGGTTATCAGTAGAAGATTTTCTTTCAATGGTTTCCACTCTGTCTCCTAATCTTTCCATACCTTTAATGATTACATCCAGCTTCTTTTCAAAAGCTGAAGGTTCTTCATTCATAGGCATTCTTCTCTCTGCCCTAGCTCTGGCTCGTTTTTCTATCAGATTTGCTTCTACACTCACCACTATGCTTTGCATTTCCTCTAGTGTTTGAGGAGCTCTTTCCCTGAGGGAATAAGCTATATCAGAGTCAAAACCATCTGGAAATTTAACCAACACAGAGTCAGGAGGGGGTCTTAGGTTTTGAGGAACTGCATTATATGATTCATTGAATCTTATGATGTAATCTTGTACGGTTTCGTTTGGTCTTCTTCTTAATTTTTCAAATTCTGACAGGATCTGAAGAGGATCCTTCTTTTTCTCCCATCTGTTCAAGAATGCCCTATACAAGGCTTCTAGATCAGCAATATTGTTCGGGGTAAGAGCCCTAAACCAAGTTCTAACTTCTCCAGTAAGACTCTGAACGAAAATTCTCATTCGGATATTATCAGTATCAATCTCATAAAACTCAAAATAATCAGTCATCCTTTTGGTGTGTTGTTGAGCTGTGTAAGTACCTGATCCATCAAAAGGTGTGATCTTACTCTGGTAGTCCTGAGGTAAAGCTGGAGGGTTGGCTGGTAACTGTAAAGGGGCATATCGATTAGCCATTGGAAGATAAAGTGGGATAACAGGAGTAGAAGATGGTCTAGCAGGAGGAGATGGAGGTGCAACAGGTGTTTGAAAAGCTTGGGAAAAAACAACTGAACTCGCAGAAGCTTCAGTAATTACAGAGATGTTTGAACTTTCTTCAAAGGTTTGCTCAGACTGAATAGAGTTATGCAATTCTCTGTCAAGATGATGTGAAACAAATATGTATTGCAAATCTTCAAAGAACAAAGGATCTGGAACTAATCTAGATAATTCAGTCTCAGAAAAATTCACAAACAAAGATGTTTCAAATCGTGCATCAAAAGGAATGTCATCAATATAAATAATTTTCACAGGACAAGATGCAGATCTAGAAAGTGGTCTAGAACTTCTTGTACTCTCCTGACTTCCTCTTTCAGAACTTTCTTGACTTCCTTGTCTTCTAAGAATCCTAGGAATCAGATTGGGATTTTCGAATATTGGTGGTGGATTGGGGTCAGGGTTTGACCTAGTATGTCGAATCCTTTCTGAAGCCAGTTTTCTTAGATTATGTGTTTTTTGGATTTTTATTTTTTTTATTTTTTTATTTTAATTTAAAAAAATAAATACAACTTCTACAAATTCTTCAAGAAATAATGATGTATGATTAAAATTTTCTCAAAGATCTGTTTAAACTCGAGAATCTGATTGAAATTTTTTTGAAACTAAGGTTCAGTATATAAGCTAAATCAGAGATAGACTGAAGCAGCTTTTATTTACTTTTGCATTTGCAGAGCAAAAGCAATTTCAAAGGCTTCCTGGCTGATCTTCAGACTCTGTCTATAGCTTATAATTGAATAATAATAACAAATAAAAATGATTCAGTTCCCCAGTATGGTCGCCACTATGTTATCACTCAGGTTTTCCTAGAAGTTGTGTAAGAGGAAAGTATACCCGAGGTAACCACAAACCAGCCTTTTAGATGCAGAATCTAGCCAATCTGCATCCAGAGAGGGCTCTCTCTTTATGATTTATCTTTGTTCTTGGAAGGTTTTAGGCTAGTTATAGATTCAAGAGTTTGTTTTGGGAAAATGGTGGAATCCACAAACTAAGGGCAAGGTTGAGGGCTTTCGGTCCATTGGGCTATGGAGTCAAAGGATGGCTTTACTGGATTTCTATTCTAAGCACAAGATGGTATTACAGGGCAAGATAGCTAGACAGAGAACAATCCTTAAAATTTAAAGTGGATGGGATGATCTTGAAGGGATGAAAGGAAGCTAAGAATCTTTCACCATGTTCAAAAGAAAGAAATGAGATGACTACAAACAAAGAGCAATGAAGAATTCTTTATTATAGTAATCAACGGTGTTTAAATTAGCAAAGCAGGAGCATTTAAGAATTCATGCTTATAGCTAATTTAGAAGAAAACATTAAGAACAATCACATTTGAAAACAGAGTACAATTAAGCAAATTCTGTTTCAATCTTTTATGTAAATTATTCAGAAATGGATATGATGGTATTAAAAACTAATATAAAATTTCAGACAAAGGGTAGAAACACTTATTGAACTGTAGTCCAACACATGAATCCTGCAACAAGTCCAGTGCTTCAAATCGTCATCCAGTAAGCCACAAGTAAATTTCTCCAAAAAGCTTTTATTCCGAAAATCTCAATGTTACAGCAGAGTAATAGAATCCACCCTCAACACTCTCTTTGAGGGTTTATTTATACACAAAATAATCTTAAACAATCTTACACTATCTTAGCCAATAACCTAGGCTGACTTAAAGCATTATTTACAAACAAACAAGAGACAAATGGTCTCGTGGATAGAATAATGGGTAACTGCTGATGTGCTGTTCCTTTTTCCGTGGATGTGCTGGAGGTAAGTGCTAAAATCGGGCTCTGTGCTGTCCTTTGCAGTATTTCTTTGGATTGTTGAACACTCTTTATTCTCACGGATACTCTTTAACCTTTTCACCTGATACTCTTTCATCTGTTTTCCTGTTTTTACCATTTACTTGATAGTAAAGATAAATTCTCATCCTGAAAGCAACTTTATAGAATCTCCAACATTTCCTGCCACCATTGATCATCTGGTATCATAGTTCTTCTGAGCTTTCTTAAAGTTTCATCTGCTTCAGTAAGTTTATAAAAGGTGGGCTCATTCGGAAATAGATACTTTATTTCATGTTCCAGATGAAATAAATTCCTCACTTTATCATAAATACTTTTCCCAGTTGGTAATGTCGATTCTGATGAGCTAGTAGAACCAACAGCTGTATTTTTAGCATGAGCCTTTATTCTCTTCTCATAGGTTTCCAAGTATAATATTTGATCTTCTGTGAGCATGGGACTTGGTAACCCACTATCCAGCAAAGCTTGAAATTTCTCTCTGAAAATGTTGATATCAACCAAAATGTCTGTGCACTTCCTTTCTAAATTTTGCATGAAAGTCCTCTTGGTGAAAACTCTCTTTGCTTCCAAAACTGCACCTGTCCTGTCATCAATTCCTAACAATGCAAGCTGTTGTTTTGTTCTGGAATTCAAAAATTGAATGAGTTGATTGGCCTGCTCAGGCCTGCCTCTTAATTCATTTCTGGTCCTGTTTATTTCTTCTTGGGCTATTTTAACCAGCTCATTTTGTTCAAAGATAGCTTGAATGGAGGGCCATATGACCTTTATTAACTCTATGATGTTACCCCAAAGAATGTCATTTATTTCCTTTAGAGGCTTTTCCAAAGAAAGATCCTTTTCCAAAGAAAGATCCTTTTCCAAAGCCTCAACCAATTTTTCCAATCTTTTTATCTCTCTGGTGTTATCAGCAACTGTCTTTTTAGATGTGTCATATTTTTCCTCCAATTTTACTAATTGCAATTTTGTTTCTTGGAGTTCTGTGACCCTCAGTTGCAAACTCTCCATTTGTTTTATTAAGTCCTCGGAACTCAAGCCAGAAGTGTTCACTTGAGATGGCTATATCTGCTGTCCTGCTGTTGTAGTACCTGTTGTTGATGTCTGCCTGATAGTTTCCTGTTCTTGCAATGCTTTTTCCAATGCTTTCTCTGTTTCATTTAGTCGCTCAGTCATATTTAGGAGCAACTCCATCGTTTCTTCCTGTGAATTCCCTTTTATAACTTCTTGGATCTGAGGGTGCCTCAAGGCTGGTAATTTTAGCTGTTTTCTGAGTGCAGCTATATCATCCTCTTTCTTCTTTATCAATGCCTCAATACCTTTAATGTCTTTGGGATTGTGACCCAAACCAATGATTATCTCTTCTAACGACTTTATTCTATTATCTTTGGCCTGTGATGAGGCCTTCTCAATTTTCAATTGTGCAGTAGTGTTATTCAAAGAATCCTGCAGCGTTATAGCTGCCATGGCCTTGTTGGTGAGAGTAGAATAGACCATTTCCCCTGTTTGTCTGTGTAGCTCTATCTGGTCCAGGGGATGAATATCCTTTGCTAAAACTTCAAAATTTGTTCTGATGTAATCTGCTACTGAAGTAGGCTTTGGCACCTTTGTTTTGAAGTGGCTCATCAGCATTTTACCTTGTGAAAGGTCAAATGCTGACATTAGCCTTTCTTGATTATGGGGAGCCATCTTCATATACTGATCATATACCTTCATTTTCAATGGATCATTCTTTGTTTTAATATTAATGAAGGTCCTTTCAATATCTCCAGTGTCTGTCTTTGGCGGTCTGAAAGAAGATACCTCAGTGCTTAATTGCTTTTGTATCCCTTTCTGGCTTATGTTTGTTTCACTTGCTGTGCCAGTTTGCTGACTATCTTCCCTTCCATCATCAAATACTTCATCTATAATTTCCACATCTGGAGGTGGATTTGGCTTCTATTTCTTGACCTGATGTACCTGTGAGGCCCCTTTTGGAGGTGTGGTATCTGGAGTCAGCCTCTTTTTCCCTATTTCCACATTTAATGGAGTTTGCATCTCTGGAACTTGGATGTGCTTTGCTGGTGTGGGAGAAACCTGTGATTGTTTTGGTGCTTTGGAACTCTGTGGTTTTTCCGCCATGACCAAAGTTTCAATTACCTGGATTATAGGTTCCTTTCCTTTACCCTTGGGTTCTGTTGCAACTGATGGACTGCTTTCCTGTAATGCTTGCTGTAGAGTGGTTGCTGAAGATGTGCCAATGTAGGGTACCTGCACTTGACCATAAGATTCTAGGTCAAAGTTTTTCTCAACATCTTTCATCATTTTATTCAATTTGTTAGTTTCACTTTCTTCCTCAACAAGTGTTCCTTCAATCCATTCATCTTGATTGGCATACTTTTCTAGATCAGGAATCTTGTGGTGTATATAAGGGGATGATTTATTCTTTAATCTCTTTTCACAAATAAAACCAACTGGGTCATAAGGAACCCAACGGAAAGATGTCTGGAAACTTTTGTCTAATAGATTTTCTGCTTCTCTCTCAGCCTCCCTAGAATTGCAGATGAAAGGACCTAATTGGCTTTTGATCCTTAACTGAGCTTTCTTCTTTACATTACAAAAATGGATCACATCTGAATTGTTCATCTGCCTGAAGTATTCCAGGGCAAAAATCCTCATGGGCACATATCTGGGTAACCTGAATGGATGTAATTCACATCCATAAATCCTGATGACTGTATGGTTTTGATACAAATACCAATCCCCAACTTTATAACTCTTTGACAGTTGCAAGGTCTTTCTAATTTCATTACTGAGTCTTGGGGGAGAAATTCCTGTTAATAAAGTTGTTGCAGGATATACAAACTGATCAATGAATTCTGAATAGGAGTAGGGAGAATCAGAGGAAAAATGAATGATGGGGGACCAAAATATGACTGACCTGGGATTTCCCTTGGCATCAAGTTTTTGAACAGGGAAAGGGAACCTTTCTGACTGATAATAGATCATGAGATGATAGATAACTGAGGAGTACTTAAAAACTTTTTCAGTATCTAGACTTATGAATTGATCATGGATCTTGTTGGCTATGAAGGAAGCAAAATCATATTTAATCTCAGGAGGTTTCCCAGGAGTAAAAATGGATAGCAAAGCCAAGGTTATTTCATCCACATATTCACTGGTGTTGAATCCTAAGACAAAAGATATAATATTTACAATGAGCCTTCCCAATGTATTGAAAAAGTAAAAACCGTAGGGAGGAGACCCTTTTGGCTGATGCTCAGGTAACATGAAATGCTGACACATGAATTTTAGCTTTTCTGGGGTTAATTGCCTGGTTTTCTCAATCAATCCTTCCATGGAAAATGGTGCTAATTCTTGGTCTGGTTCAAAGTGTAACATGGCATTGATAGCCTGGGGAGTGATGGGAAACAGAACACTTTGATCAGGAGCTATTACAGCCCTCTGTGTGTGATCATAGTTTGAATGACAGTAATGAATGATTTCTGGGAAAATAAGTACTGAAGGAATGAGATACTTTGGGAGATTGGATTCCCACAACCCTATAAGATCTTGCCCCTTTGAGTATTCGTCTCTGCAGCGAAAATAGCTCAATAGGGGACTTTCATCAAAATGCAGGTCTTTAATTTGGAAATCTTCATCTATCAAAGGTAAATAGTCCAATTCACGGTGAGGAGCATTCAATGGAGTGATATTCAGAGCTGCCGGGGCCTCCATTTTGGTTCTTGTGGATTCAAAATGGAGGTTTTGGTTTTTCTTACAGGCCGGGCGGAATTTCTAAAAATGAAGGAAATTGGTACAGCTCGCCGGTTCAGGGAACAATTGCACAGTCTTAAAACTTCTGGAAAGGGCTCAGTGACGATTTTTAACCACTATTTCCGCGAAAAACAAAGAACACTGAGTTTTATTTGCAGTCGGGGCGGAAAAGGATAAATACCTGCTTTTAGACGGAAGCTGGTTCTTTATCAGGTAACAGGTAATGGCAGGATTGTTCCTCAACACGAGCGCAGCAGAATTTTGGGGCGAAATGATCAATTACAGTGGAAATTTTGAAAATCGCAGCGGGAGCACTGTCGTTTTCAGAATAACGAAAATAACACGAAAAACACGGAAAATGGCTTTATTTACTAGTTAAAAGAGTTTTTTATTTTTCCGAGGAATGACGTCATCGACGTACGGGGTGACGTATGCAAAGTCGGGTGGTAAGTGGTAAGCGGTAAGTTCCCGCACCGCTTTTGGTCGAGGGTGGTTTTGATCGCGGGGGGAGCGATTCCATAGAACGTTTGCCACGTGGATGGTGGACTTTTCAAATACCGCTCGTTCCCCGCTGGTTAACGTTCTCACAAAGGATGGGTAGCGGGGTTCACGTGGATCGTTGATCTGCGGAGGGTTGATCCGACGGCTGAAGCGATGGGGGAATAGGCGGAGGTTTGAGATGTGGGCCCGTCGGGCTTTAAACACTTTTTAACGTTATTTAATCACTCCGGGGAATATTTAATAAGTGGATAAAAGGTTATTAATTAGTCCTGATGACTAATTAATCCCGAATGTGTAAGAAATGGGTTGCGGCGGGGTTTGGTTAGGTGGAATGCCAGGTGGACAATCCAGGGTGGCGCAAGACTTCTCCGAAGTTTTATTCATATTTTTGCGTTTTAAACATACATATCGCATGTTTAAAGTTTTTTGTATATATATTTTATTATATGGTAACCAATAAACATTATTTAATTACCATAAGGGCGGGATTATAATATAAAGATATATTTAACCAAAGGGTTTGTAAAGAGGGGTTTTTTAATGAATACTTGGGAAAATTATTACTTTGGTTAAACTATATAATATAAGGGTTTTTGGGATATTTATGAAAAGGGAGTTATATACTTAGGATAAGGTATTTTATTAGGGATTTAGTACAATAGAGTTAAATGTAAATATGGCAAAGGACAAGGAAACTCAAAATATTTTTGCACATCTAAGAAAGTGAAAACTTTTGAAGTAAATTGCAATATCTTATCTTCAACACTTAAACTTAGAATAGCAAGTTATGATGAGGGATTGTTATGGAATTTTGCATGATGTTCCTAAGTAAAATGGGATTTTACTTAGGACAAGGTTAAAGATGGATGATTATAATGATGAATTGTCTCAAGTACTTAGGTCTTTTTGATCATTAGGCCGAGGGTCCGGTCCCTCCAGAAGTCAAGGAAATGCCTTGAGCCCTTTTGACCTCTAAGTACCCTAGTACATTGGGGGAAATTAGTAAAACTTTAAGGGAAAAAGTGATGAGGGAAGTTAATGATTTTTAGCTTTGCTCGTTGTAATCTTCCAGTATATTTCCTGCTTCAGTACTTATGATGAAAGTAAAGGATCAAAAACATGTAGCAGCATCATTCATCAGATAACACTTTGCAGCACCATCTACCTACCCTATCTACTTGACACTACCATTTTTTCTTCTTTATTAGGGTGCATTTAAACTTGCAAACCCTGTTCAATCTTTTTCTTTTTACATGGCAAATCTATCTAAATCTACCCTTATTACATCCAGGGGCTCAGATTAAACTGTTGAGCGCCTTTTATTCACTCTACCTATCTACTTATCTGCCAAGATTAAACTGTTTGGTCAGATCTTTATTCTCTAATCTATAACATGAAATTGAAATATGAGTAAGCCAAGTTTAAACAGTTTGAGTTATTCATGAATTGTGGAAAAGGTTTGACAAGCTGCACACAATTTCTTTATTACAGAAGATGAAATAGTAGTGGCATTTGGATTTGCACACTTTCCTTGGTCTATTTTTTTTTTGGGGTTCATTTCTTTCTCTTTTTTTTTTGACCATTTTATTTCTTTTTACCCTTTTATCTTTCTTTTAGGGTATACCCTCTTTACATTTTTTAAATTTTTTTTTTAATTTTTGGTTTTTTAAGAATATGGAACACCTTTGCTCAAGTAAGAAGGTTTGAACATATTCCATAATTCAATCAAGACAATCATGAAAGATGAAACCTATTGGTATAGGAGTCTAACACACCCCACTCCTTATAAAGTATCGTGGCTCCAAAAAGGCCATCAAATTATTGTAAGTGAACAATGTAAAGTCGAAATCCAGATTGGTACTTATAAGGATGTTATTTTATGTGATGTAATGCCGATGGATGTATGTCACATATTGCTAGGAAGGCCCTGGAACTTTGATTGGAAAGCCATACATGATGGCAGAAGAAACACTTATACTCTTGAAAAATATGGGAACAAGCATACATTGTTGCCATTTAAAGATGAAGCTAATGAGGAAGCACTTGGAAACAGCGTTATGTTGATGAGTGGAAAAACCTTGTTGCAAGAAGTCGAGAAGGGCGAGGAGATGCATTTTTCTATCGTTGGGAGACCCAAGGAAATTTTAACTTCTACAAATTTAGAAGATTTACCTAAAGAGATTCGAAATCTGTTGAATGATTTTTCTGATATTTTCATGGATGAGTTTCTGAATGAGTTATCACCCATCAGGAGTATTAGTCACCACATTGATCTAATCCTTGGAGCCATTTTGCCAAATAAATAAGCCTACAGGTTAATGCCACAGGAAAATACCGAAGTTGGAAGAAAAGTGCAAGAGTTGATGGATAAAGGATTAATCAGAGAAAGCCTCAGTCCATGTGTTGCACCAACAGTAATCAGTCCAAATAAAGGAGCTGAATGGTGCATGTGCACAAATTCATGAGCCATAAATAAAATCACCATCAGGTATCATTTTCCTTTACCACGAATGGATGATTTAATGGATTGTTTGAGTGGGTCGAATTATTTTTCTAAGATAGATTTGAAGAGTGGGTATCATCAGATAAGGATTCGAGAAGGGGATGAGTGGAAAACCGCATTCAAAACAAATAGTGGTTTGTATGAATGGTTAGTAATGCCTTTTGGACTTACTAATGCACCTAGTACTTTCATGAGGTTAATGAATGAAGTTTGAAGGAATATGCGGGTAAATTTGTAATTGTTTATCTTGATGATATTCTCATTTTCGGTCGAAGTAAAGAGGAGCATCTAGAACACCTTAAATTAGTTCTAAAGACTTTGCAAAAAGAAAACTGCTAATAAATTTGAAGAAGTGCAACTTTATGAAGGAAGAACTAATTTATTTGGGGTTTTTAGTCTCTAAGGAAGGGTTGAAAATGGATCCAGAGAAAATCCAAGCAATTGTAAATTGGCCAACTCCTAGAAGCATATTTGAGGTAAGAAGCTTCCATGGTCTTGCAAGTTTCTACCGAAAGTTTATTCGAAGTTTTAGTCAGATTTGTCCACCCATTATTGAAATAATCAAAGAAACTAATCAGCCATTCAAATGGACAGAAGTAGCAGATCGAAACTTTAAATTGCTAAAGAAAAATATTACTGAAAAACCAGCCTTGGCTTTACCAAGTTTTGAGAAAGTTTTCCAGGTTGAAACTGATGCTAGTGGAATTGCGATTGGAACAGTTTTGAGCCAAGATCCGAAACCAATAGCATAATTCAGTGAAAAACTAAATGAAGCAAAGAATAAATATTCATCTTATGACAAGGAATTTTATGTTGTTGTACAAGCCTTAAAAAAATGGAGACATTATTTGTTGACAAAAGTGTTTGTGTTATATTCTGATAATCATGCATTACAGTTTATAAACAACAAACCAAAGTTAAATCAGAAACATGCCAAATGGGTAGAATATTTGTAGAGTTTCACTTTTGTAATCAAACATACAAAATGTAAATTGAACAAAGTTGTTGATGCTTTGAGTAGGGTGAACTTAATTATGCAGGAGTTACAAGTTGGTGTTTTAGGGTTCGAGGAGATGGTTGACATGTATAAAGATGATGCAAATTTTAAAGAAATTTATGCAGTTGTAGAAAATCCAGCAGTTCATAACAGAATCCAATGGTTGTATTATCTTATCCAAGGGGGATTACTATTAAAAAGTAATAAGTTATGTATTCCTAAATTTTCTATGAGGGAAAACATAATCAAGGAGAAGCATAGTGGAGGTCTATCCGGACATTTTGGGCAAGACAAAACCTTTGCTCAGGTAAATAATTTTTATTACTGGCCGAACATGCAAACTGATGTTAAATGGTTTGCAAAAAAATGCAGGATTTGTCAGCATGCTAAGGGGAAAATTTAGAATACAGGATTGTATCAGCCATTACCAATACCCAACCGACCATGGGATGCAGTTAGTATGGATTTTGTTTTGGGTTTTCCAAAAACTCAAAGGGGAAATGATTTCATTTATGTTGTTGTGGATAGATTTTCTAAAATGGCTCATTTTATTGCATGCAAGAAAACAAGTGATGCAACACATATTGCTAATCTTTTTTTTTTAGAATTTGTAAGATTACATGGATTACCTGTAAGAATTATGTTTGACGGGGATACCAAGTTTGTGGGATATTTCTAGAGAACTCTGTGGAAGAAACTAGGTACCAACCTTAGTTTTAGTTCAACATATCATCCTCAAACGGATGGACAGACCGAGGTCGTGAATAGAAGTCTAGAAAACATATTGAGAAGCTTGGTGTATAAAAATACTAAACAATGGGATTTAGCCCTTGCTCAGGCTGAGTTTGCTTACAACGACACTCCAAATCAAAGTACTGGTATGAGTCCATTCCAGATTGTTTTTGGAATGCATCCAAGAGGTGTCTATGAGCTCAGAGATCTGGGAAAACAGGAGGTAAGGAGCGCAAAGGCTGAAGAATTTGCAGAACAGATGCAGGAACTACAGGAAGATGTCAAAAGCAGATTGCAGGAAAGTAGTAGAAAATACAAGCAAAGAGTGGATATGAGGAGGCGAGAAAAGGAATTCCAAGTGGGCGGTTTAGTTATGGTATATTTAAGAAAAGAAATATTTCCAGTTAAAACTTATAGCAAATTAAAACTGAAGAAGATAGGGCCATGTAAAATTGTAAGAAAATTTTCTTCAAATGCATATGAAGTTAAATTTCCAATAGGAATTGGAATATTGCCAATCTTCAATGTTGCATATTTTTACCTATACCGAGAACCAGAAGAAGAACCACAAGGGGACGCCACAGCAGAAGAAAACCCAACAGTAAATTGGGAAGATCAGATGCCCAAAGCAGGGAAGAGGGAAGTCGAAGCCATTTTGGAGAAGAGAGTGTCAAAGAAAACCAAGAGCCAAACCTATTATCAATATTTAGTCAAGTGGAGAGGACATCCAATGGAAGACGCCAGTTGGATGACTGTAGCAGAGCTATAGAAGTTGGGAGTAGATTCTGAAACACTACAAGATCATTTTTCTTCCCCGGGAGTCTGATGCAAGAGCATCGGGACTTAGCCAGCAATGTGATGTTTTTTTCACATGTTGTGGCTAATCCAAAGAAATAAACATTAGTAGTAGTATTTTATTTTATTTTATTATTATTGTTATTTATTTATGAGAATAGTTAGTTTGTTTTGTATTTTTAACCAATTAGGAATTGTTTTCTTTCCCTGCGTGGATATAGAGCCAACATAGGGATAAGCACTTAAAAATAGGGAGGTATTGATTTGTTGAGAAAACTCGAGAAGAAACCTATTCTAAGAGGAAAATTTTCATATTTCAACTATAAATAATGGGCAAATAGGGAGGAAAACATCATAGAGAGGATTTTCAGTGTGTAAATTGCAAATGCAAACGGAAATTAATGAAATATTTTGTCCATGCCTTAATAATATAATATGTGTTTGGTATTTTATGTGTTTTTATTTGTTAGAATTTGCAAATTATATTTGTGCCGTATATGGATGTGCGAATGCAGGATTCGTTGTGTATTTGGACAGCGATGGTGGCAGAAGTAATTTTGGATTTCGTGGAACGCAAATGAATGATAGAGTTCTGCTGAGATCAAATTTGAAATCAGCCAGCACATAAATTTGAGCGAATTTAGAGTGGAGAAGCTGCGATGTTGGATGCACGCATAAAGGAAGATGAGAGCAAATGATAGTAAACAGCGTGAAACACCCCTGCAAAAGATAAGTTGGCAATTTGCGTTTCTTGCAAGTGACTGTAAGAGTTTCATTGACTTGACCACAACACACAAAAGCACAGTCCATCACTTGGTAAGATGGCTCATATGGCAGCACTTCAGTAATGTAAAGAAATGCGTATGATATTTTTCTTCTCTGTCTAATCGTTTCTCATTGTTGGTTATATTGGCATAGTACTTGCGTTGAGATTAGTGCAGTCCCAAAACGAAATTACGACTTATAGAGCTGGAACCATATTTTGTTTATTATGTTTGCTTTGATTGTTGTGGTGGTTTGTGAAGTCGTGGACTCAACAGCTTGTGGTGCTTATTTTCTTAAGCAAATTCCATGTTGGTAGTGGGCCCTCAATAAATCAACGAAATTGATTCACCTTGTTATATATTCAACAATGGTTCCTTAAGGATTACACTGATTTTTTTTTAATGAAATTTATATAGTTTAATATTGAAGTTACAAAGAAATTTGAAATTTGTAGAGCGACAATAAAGGTCATTATTATATGAAAAAAATTGATATGGAAATCAGAAGTTGCATACTAAGAAATGAGAAACGAATAAGTTCCATTATTATGGAGATTGAATCTGGGACTAAGTAGAATTGGATCATTTTTCTATACTAAAGTTAATGTGGAAATTTGATTTTCTACATCACGCACTAAAAACACTAGTTGGTGATGAAATCCAACATAGTAGAATTTTAATGCAGAAATAGCGGTTGGAACAGCTACCCCGACAACCTGCTTAATGAAATAGATCGGTACAAGTTTCTCCACTTAAACCATCTTGTAGTGAAGAGAACCCTCCGGAAGCCAAGTGAGTCTAGTCAACGTATGCTCCAGGTACAGTGGGACCTTCCCTCCACCGTCACCTTAGGAAATAATCCTAAATTTTATAGCCACTAAGGTCACCAACGGGAACAAATATACCTGGGGGAACAATCTACGATCTGATATACACGCAAGGGCAGAGTAACAAGCTCAATCCCCTTGAAGGTTCCTTGATATAATCCAAGGTTTACTGACAAGTGACCCCAGGCTCCTTGACAATGGTCTATTTGAATTTTACCTTTTTTAATACGTGCTCATCTGCTATCTTTCCTAATGAGATATATATGATTACCTCACTGGTCCAGACATGATCTCGTGCTTGACTCTTTTAAGAAGAGCTTCCCAGAGCATACATGCTATAATTGGATTTTCCTACTGCAATATTGCTACTTGTTTGCTTTAACTGTCTTGGAATGTTAATTACAACCTATTCCAAGACACTAGCCTAAGCTATGTTGGTGGAAAAGAGCCCTAGAAAATGTAAAAATATCTAGATTAATTTTAATTAAAGTGTTATTTTTGGTTTGACTATTTCTTAAGACAGAAGGTATGGAAGTGAAACTTCAATGATGTTTTATGACTCGACTCAAAATACACTAAATGCATCAATATGAGAGTGCAACTCTTTTTATTTTCAATGAAACCTATTTAAAATAAAGATTTGAGAGATTTCAATAACTTTTAAAACACCAATTCTTTCGTTTATAAACAGAAATATTTGAAAAGAAGACTATTCTTTTGAGAACTCAAATTCATATGATGATCGATTACTCATTCAAAATAAAATCCTTCACCAATGAGAGAAGAAACTACAAATCTTTTAATAAACTTTTTCCAAAAAGAAAACTTTTTATGAAAAATTCTAAAAACATAAAATTCAAAAGAAAAAGAAAAAAAACTAATGTTTGAATTCTATACAGAAAGTTTGAGAATGTTTTTCTTAGTTTGTGATTGAACCAAGAAAAAAATGCCTTATCCTTAGCAAAAAATCAAAACATTCAATGGTTTTAAGTGAAATTAGGATCTTAGTAAGCTTAAAAAATTTTCTAAATTTGCAAATGAAAATAAAACTCAATTTTCATAAGAGTTGCGACAAATTCAATGGCTCAATAAGAAAACAATAACATACCAATAAGCTAAGGTATATGATGGTTTCTAATAGAAAGCAAACAAAAGTAGGGCAAACACTTGCTTATAAAATGCAAATCGAGATGAAAAACCACTCGGACTTAAAATTCAGAAATAAATCCACACATAAGACTATTGACAGTCGAAAAGTTGGGGCAAACTGGAGAATGCAACGATCTAGCTCTTAAAAAAGAAAATTCTTAATTTTTTTCAAAATCTTCACAAGTCACAAGTTTTAATGGAGAACATTGTGATGCAGCACTATTCGAACTAAAAACTACGGAGAGGCTACCACATTTCCCTTAAACAAAAGCTGGAGAACAAGAGCTTTCTGAAAAAAATAAAAATAAAAATTATATATATATATATATACTTTTTATGGATTACAATGATTATTTACCAAACCAGGTTTTAGACTAATCAGAATTGAAAAATCAAATTGAAAAGTAAGGAAATAAGTTCATATTTCCCACAGTAGTCGCCATTTTTTATGTGGATAAATCCTTCTTACTTGGAACAAGGAAACAGGTCTCACAGTATCCCTGAGATATCTAAGAGGCTCGTATCAAATGCAAACAAATAACACAAGATCAGTACATGGATACAAAAGTAAATAACAAAGTGCATGAGAGCCTTACTTTACGGATAAACGCTGAAATCTTCTGTCCAGTAGCCAAGGAATTCCGCCCCAGCATGCTGGCCAAATCAAAATGGATAAAGGATTAAACTTTAAGACATAATAGTGGAAGGCTTTTTCAATCACTCTAAGTGAGTACGGAGATCAGAGATTAAATTAGCCCAATAGATACATGAACAATTTAATGAGAAAATAGAATCCATTTGTATTATCTTGTATAATAAGAAGTAACCTTACAACCTTGTCGCCTTGATGTCATACGGATTCTTAAGTAATACCGAACAATCATTATCTCTCGGTTCCAAAAGCCTTCTCCTCTACGAACTAACTTTCGAAACTATGGATATGAGTATGTGATCATTCTCATACCAATGATGAAAGTATAGAGAGTATGATTTCTTCATTAATTCTCCTCCAAAAATACTAAGTTCTAAGTAAATATCATCTACCCTTGAAGTGGAAACATGAGTTCAATTTATAGGAAAATAGAAGTGGTTTCAATTCCATAAAAGGGAGAATAAATTCCTTTTATGAAGGGATTTGAGCTCCAAATACCAAGGATAAACTCCATTAATGAAGGGATAGAAGTCCATGAATGAAGGATGAAGCTTGTGGGATTACGCTTCTAGAAGCCTCCACTTGAAATATTCGATAGCGGGGCTTCTATAACCACTTTTTCTTTTTATTTTTTCCTTTTACAAGGTCCCATGAGTTTAATGAGCGAACGTGCGGGATGTATCACAAATTATAGAGCAAAAGGCTGCGGGTCGACGGGGCGGGACCAGAAAAGTGCGGGGTTGGGATTTTAGGGTTTTTAAATGAGCTTTTCTCCAATTCCGGAGATTTGGTTTTGGAACTTTAAGGTTTTTTACTTCTAAGGAAGCATAATATAGGTGATGATGAACCCATATAGATATTTAAATGTCTTGGTGGCCAAATAACGTTTAATAAGTCCCTAAGTGGCGATTGTTGGGTGTGCGGCTGATTTACATCGATTCAAAGATCTTTGTTTCAGCAGGATGTATACCCGAGGGAGAAGACTATACGACCCTCCACGCGAGGAGGGACTTCCACCCGTGGGGTCGGTGGGAGCTTCACCCTCGGCTAGGGGGGTCCAGAGCTAGCGGTCCCCGTCGAGAGTTTCGAGGGCCGGTGCCCCCAAATCTAAAAACATGTGTAAAATTACCTTGTAAAATTATTGTAATTTCTAGTCAATATAGGTCGTTCATTAGCGAGATAATTTTCTGATGGTTATCTATAATTTAGGGTTTTTCCCTAGAGAGTAACCCCTCGTTTTTTATAAGGGTATTTTATTGCGAGATGTACGTATATGTGTATTCTCAAAGCGAGGAAACGGTGGGGAGCGCGAGAGAGAACGAGAGGATATTACAACGGATGTTTGTGGAGGTTGTGTCTCTTCATTTTTTCGGATAAAAAGAAAAGAATGATTGGTTGTTCGAGATGGACGTAGCTCAAATTGGGTGAACCATGTATGTCTGTGTCTCCTCTTGTTTTATATGTTTTTGTGTTTGTGTTTGCACACATATTTTATGAGTTGCATTACTTTCTGTAATATATAATTTTCTAACGAGAAAAAGCCACCAAAAATTGTATCATGGACATGCAAATAGAGAACACTCGCGCATAAATTCAGCTGTGTCGAGTTTCTAGTGGCCAACTCCTCCACCAGGTAGTGCTTCACCGGGGACGAGTTCGTGAAGTTTCCTCATCTCACGGAGGAACTCAACGCGATGGGAACATTGCTTCTAAGGGGAGGAATGATCCGGTGGATGTTGGTGACCACTTGCTTATTCCACTTGAGGCCCCACCATTATTTCTTTCAATTTTTCATTTTTCCCTTAATTATGTCATAGTTTACTCTTTTTAGCGAGTTTTTTGGGTCTCGAAATTGCGGAGCGGTTTTGAGGCCTAAATGACGTTTTGGGAAAACCAAGAGCAACATGGGTCTTGAATAATTTTTATCACTCAAAAGTTGTGTAGGCCTCGAATAGATCTTTCTAACAAGGTATTGAGCGCGTCAAGCGAGATGGTATGCCAAAGTTACATCCCCATGAAGTTTATGTAACAATTTACCCAAACGGGGCCCATAGTTTTGGCGCTTCATCTCTTAGGGTTAGGTTTTGGATTTTTAGAGTTTTCCATTGTTTCTAAATAATAAATAGGCCCTCGAGCCTCATTGCTTAACACGGTTCGGAGACACCTTAGCCACCACATATCTTCTCGAGAGATAGCTACCGGCGCACGGCTAGTTTATTTCCATTCTCTCTGTAAGCAAATTTCATTTCTTTGATATTAATGAAATGAAGTGTTATTCTGCTTAATTTTTTTATTTATGGTTATATGTGTATTATGTTTCATTCCTTTATAAATCCCGAGATCTTGTGGGGTGGATTGAAAGTGCATACGCACTAGGTATATTGGAGAACGCTCAGTCCCCGGGTGGTGTGGGGTTAGTTGGAGCGCATTAGCTAGGCGATGATCCAATGTCATAAACATGTTTGAATCTCATGATGGGGTCCGAGGGAGTAAAATAGGTAGTTGTAGCCAATATGGAAAAAAATCCACTATTTTTCAATGCCATGTCCACGAAAGAATTGTGGGTTTTCGAGGCATGGGCCCGAGGAATATAATGGCCCAAGAAGATAGAAAAATTGGAAGCTTGGGCACGCTCACTCTAAGAAACATGTCAGCTTGGATGTACCATCCTCCTCCTCCTCTGGGAACCAAATAATATTGCTTCAATCACTTGATGACTAATTATGGAAATTGATGTCTTTCTAGTTCTTTTTGTTTTCTCCTTGGGTGTCTTTTTGTATGTAGCATGGTAATAACATTTGTTCAACAAACCGGTCGGGAGTGGAGGACCACATGCATTTTGACATATTTCTATATGGTTTGAAGTAATGAAAAAAACTTCGACTTACATAAAAAATTATAATATATTTTTTTAAATGGAAATATCTCGTTTAAATGAAAATTGAGTTATTTAATTGATGTGATAATTTTTCCATCACGGTGTTAACATTGTTAATAATTTTGTTATTATGCTTAAGTTTTCTGTGTGGTGAATAAACATTTCCACATTTTTAATTTGAAACAATAAGTAAAGAATCCTCACTCTTGATTTGACGGAGTGCCTACTAAGTATATGATATGCATTTATAGTTTGGAAAATTTCCACATTGTGAATTTTTTTTATTTTACATATATTTGTTTTGTATGTGGAATGAAGAAATTATAAATCTCATTCTTTTTTTCTTTTTTTTCTCCGAAGGAAAAAATCGAACTTTTTATTTAGAGGATAAAAGTTACATGTTTAAATGCAATTAAGAATTCATGATCAAACCATGGATCCACAATAATGTGAAGGAGAACACAGGCGGTGAGAAGAGTGAGAAAAAAAGCCTCACTTACTCAAGGCAATCACATCAAACCGTCGAGTCTGCAAGCCTCTGCTTTATAAACATGAAGAAAATGACCCATTCTATATAAAATAATTTAAATTTTTGTAATTAAAATTCATTTCCATATAAACATAAGCCATAACCATAAATACACACGAACATATTTTTGCTACTTGAACCCGATAATAGAAAATACCAAAAATGTAGAGCAAAAACAACAAAATTGTAAGCTAAGTATTAAACAACATGTGAGCGGGCTATACGACTAAAAGGTCTATCCATCCATAGACTAAACTATATGCCAGGAGGGTCCATAGCCCATTGTAAACCTTTCTTAGAAAGGAAGTCGCTTCAACATTTCGCTTCTTGTAGATATGACAAATAGTAAATTCAACAAAACCATATTTTTAAAAATGTAATTTCTTCAAATAGGAACCAAAAATAAAAATTTTGACATCTACGCACATTGTTTTATCAATTTATAACATTCAAGGAATCTCCAAAAAATTTGAATAGAGGCTATCCCAGTGTCTCAACCAACACAAGAGAATTTTCGAGTTGAGGTTTAGCATAATTATTTGATCATGTACCCAGTACTTACGAAATATTTTTAGGGACTGGATTTCATTTTACATGGATAATAATTCCTACCAGCATCTATCACGAATACGAGCCATTGCTCAGAAGTAGGCCCATGAAATTTTCCCTAATCTGTTCCTCTTTTAAGATCCTTGTGTTTAAATTGTGGGAAGATTGAGGGGTAGCATAACATAGACGGAGGCACATTCAACATCGATAGGATACGAGTCGTGGCATTGTCTTGGAACACAACTTTGTTCGGTGGCATTTCTCTTGGAACACCCCTTTGTTCAGGGCCAACCATATGCGGAGATGATTGGAGGGATTTTTCTTGTAAGATCAGAATTTGAGAGAAGACAATAATTTTTCATGCTTCCACTATAGAAGTGACATTCCCATTTTAGTCTAATTCCAAAAATATTCGGCACGGCTTCCCAAGTATTAATGGTGAGAAAACTTACAAACAAGCTGATGAGTAGATTCTTGGTGCCATAATTTTGCAAGGCATTTTAGTTTACCGAAGCGACTTATACCACCACCGCAGTTGATCCCCTCTTGTCAAGCACCTGTTGCATGTTAACCAAATTTTGGTACATATTAGCCACTAGGGAGCATGTACCCACCAAAGCTCATTCTTTCTATCCTAATCCTAACATTTGATCATTCAATTCTTTTGATATAAGCTTGCTAGACTTCACCCCAATAGGGCTCAGAATAAGGTCCTAAATTTTTTTCATCCTTGGTTCCAAAATGTTGTATTTTCCCCATTTGCAATTTGGTTGAGAGTATAAACTCCCTGAGCACTTAGATAATCTACTAGTTCTCCTGGAAGGATGTAGATCCTAGTCATGGATCCACTCCCACTGCGAGCCTTCTACCATCTTCGACATGCCACGATGAACCATCTGCAATGAGGTAGAAAGATTCTGTGGTGGCCTTCAAAATAACGAGAAGAGATTTTTGAATTTCTTATCCGGATTCCACAACTAGACATCCGCAGGAGTTAGCTATGTACACTTCCTTTTTTATCATTGATGTCTAGAGATTATCCATTGCTAATAATCACTAGCTTTGATTTCTTTAGCAAAGGGGTTAGTGAACAACTTGGAAAGATCCTAACTCCCCGGCCTCCCCCGATCCTTTGGACGTGCTATTTTCTCCACACAACCCATGGAATGGAATCATCCTCCTTTGATCCCGACCACGAATGACCACACACTTTTAAGTCTCGGTAAGGATACCTTTCGGGACGGAGTGAAACAACCCGATCAGATAAGGATTGCAATTAAATTTGATTTTATAAGAATGACTATCCCGGCTCTCGAAAAACACTTGAAACTCTAGTGTTCAACTCTCTTTCAATTTAAGCTACCAACCATTAGCAATCAATTTTTACGCGCGGTCGAACTTGAAGGAAAATTCCGGATATTAAAACTCTGCGACATAGAATTTACCTCATAAGGGAACATTGTATACAGATATTTTTGACCTCCACTCCCCAAAAGACCATTATAAACAATTGAGGATTTTTTGTCATTGATGAGAATCCCTATGGCTTTTAAATTTTTTTCGAAAACTTATTTTAGTTGGTGTAAATAACCCTTGTTCATCACAAAACAAAAGGATATCATGCATAAAAAGGATATGGGTAATGAAGAGATTTATTCCTACTTCAATTCCTTTGAACTCCCCCATTCCCCGGAATTTGCATGTGTATTAGTTGACTTAGCCCTTCACAGGCGATGAGAAATAGAAAGAGGAGACAAGGGCATCCCCATCTTGAACTACACGGCTATGAAAAAGGGGGGATGTAACTCCATTAATGAGGACATCAAAGGTTACATTTGTTATACAACCCATAACCAGTTAATGAATCCCGATACCAAAGCCAATATGAGTCAACCAAAGGTGCGGATACATCCATCTAATAGTGTCATAGGCAACGTCGGTCAATTTTGACAATCATTCCTTTCTTTTTTTATTTTTTGATATTGTGCAAGGATTCATGAGACATCACGGTGGCTTCATGAATTTGTCGGCCATCGAGAAATCCAAAATTTTCGTTGGATGTATGTTTACAGAAAGAATAGGTTTGAGGCGAGATACGATGATTTTGGGGACGACTTTGTAAATACACTTGCAAAGATAGATAGGTCTAAAATCATCAAAACTTTGGGGATCGTCGGATTTTGGAATTAAATCCAAGAAAGTAGATTTGGGGGCTCATGAACAAAATCTATGAGTCGATATTCCTCGACCACATTAGATCATCTCCTAAATCTCAAAGAAATGTTGAAAAAATTGCACTATCCAACCATCGGGGAAAATTTTAAGACCCCTAAATTTATATATATAATAAATAGGCGAATCCCCATGATACATAGGAAAAATGGAAGGCGGTTTTTGTGTGTATAATATGTATATATAATTTTTTTGGCGAATCTCTCACGGGGTGCATATTATCTTGTAAAATCATGGCGAATCACGATTACAAAATGGTGAATCATTGTCTAGTGGAGTTCGGGGTGTTGGTTCAATGAAGATATGGTAGTTGAACCGGGAGTAGAAGGAAGAGAACCACGAGACCAAGCATGGCACATGGTGACTCGTGAAGTAGTTCTCGTGTAGTTTGGAAAAACGCGTTCCTCTTAGTTTTGCTAAGCGTAGTCTGTTTCTCATGCTACTACTAGCAGTATTGAGGTTGGAGAGGAGTTTGAGGAAGCATGGAAGGTAGCCGGTGGTGGAGAATTACAAAGAGTACCGCATGATGGGATCCATTTTTTCCCTTTGGTATTTGTGCACCCGCAATATTTTGTCCATTGGACAAACAGTTAAGCATTTATTCAACCAAAAATCAACTTGTTGAGTTGATTGAGTGCGATTCAACTTAGACTAATCTTCAAAACTATGCTTTGCACTATCTCATATTTATCACACTAATACTACACAACATTGTGCATTTTTGCATCCAACTATCATGCATGCACAAAATTTTCATTAACATCTATAACCCTAACCAAGTGAGAATTGATCAACAATTTGCACCAAAGTTTGTTAGTGTTGAAAGTTCATAAGAAATTTAGATCCATGGTACCTTAAATAAATTTTTGAAATAACCTCCACAAATTTGACCACAATAGAGAAAACTTGTGATAAATTTAAACCTACAAAAAATTAGGATTCATGTTCTAGGAATGATCATAAGAAGCGGGTTGGCATATAGGTCGAGTTTTGAGCCTTGACACATTGATAATGTAATGGCTTAGGTCAAAACACATTCAAAAAGTCATCAATGAAGAGAAGACAAGATCATTATGAAACACATACTCCAAACTTCCTACCAAATTCTACTTGGTTAGCAACTCGGCTGTACATAATCTTATAGTAAATAAAAATTCTACAAATCCTTATTCACATAGGTAATAAATGGCCATTGGAAAGGCACCCCTTATATAATAGTAATAGTAGCAATCAAAAGATTATTTCATGTTGAACTTCTTAGCCATAGCGCTCCCTATGTATTGTATGACGTATTCAACTTGCATTATCAAATATAGGTAAAATCATACTTTTGATTGATCCATTTAAAACATGCCTTTTTAATGTTGAATGCAATGCCGGTCGAGGTAAAAGAGTCGGTTTAACGTGTAATAATCTATAACATAATGGAACCTAGATGGAACATAGAATGATTTAGGATATAGGTAACCCTGCGAATGTAGACCATTCCTTGAAGAACATTTTTATTGATGAGGAATTTAATACAATATTCAATTTTAAAGGAAATAAAAATATTATTTCTATAGATTTGTGTATGGGGTAAAAAATAAATAAAAAATTTAACTATCCTTGGGGTGGTCAATATTTATAAATTTTATTTATACTTGCTTTACCATGTATATCATATACCTATCAATCACAAACATGAAAAGTTTGTGGAATTCACGGTGATACACTTTCTGGAAACACAACCAACCTTTATTATTGCCAATATTAACTTTTATATAGTATCACATATGTAGATAAAATTTCTGGCCCACACAAAGAGACAAACTTGCTTCTCCAACATGATGGCACATTCTTAACTACTAACATTTACGATTCTTGAATGTAAGAAAGCTTTCTAAGTACATCTAATATCTGCGAGGGTCAAACTCCTAGACTATGTTCTTTTTTACCATGTATCTATAGGTTGTATCCTTCTTCTTGTTTGAAGAGGAGTTGTCTATTATTAGAACTACCTTCCACTGCCTGCGATGCCTTGAAGGAATTGCAAATTGACTCATCGAGATGAAGACAACTTTTGTTCTTGTCAATTAGGGTTGAATAGCTTCCCTGTGCACTCAACACAAAATGCGATCGATATAGAAACATCCCACCCACCAACTATGAGGTCCCACATAAATGTTGCTCCCGCTTGAACAACGAACTGACTTGAATGTGAGAATTCAAAAAACAAATAAAAATCCCAATCGCATATATCTTGAGGATGAACTCGATCTCAAATCAAAACCCATAAAATTTATATCCAAAACTAAAACTCATCAAATTTGGAAGTATATTGGAAACAAAACCGAGGGCAAAAAGAGCTAAGTTTGAATGCAATCGACACAAAATGCGCAAACTTGAGAAATTTTTGACGTACGGTATTTTGTTTGAAAAAATAGATCGAGGAAGAAAGGCCTCGAGGAAGATCACACTAGACTAGGGGGTAGTAAAAACCACCAAGGTGAAGCATGGGAACAAGAATACAACCAAAAATCATCTGCTAATTTTGTTCAATCGGTGATCCATCCATAGGACAAAATGTTTCTCCTAGGGGTTACCCACTTGGGTGTGTAACAAGGCCCATCAAACGGTTTATGAAGCTATTGACCCTTCTCCTTTAAGAGTGAAAATAAAATAACATGGGAGCGATAGAGGAAAGAGATATTTGGTGTAGAGGATTTTGGACACCCTTAATCTTCTCCGTGCTGAAGAATAGCGAGAAGTTAGAGATGTTTTCAAAGAAACGAGTAAATTTAAAGTGGCCGGTCGAGGATATGATAGTACACTCGGGTGAAGAAAAATTGGAAAGGATCAAGAAGATAGTAAAGATATGCATTTTTTGATTCTACCATAGAAGCTCAACAAGAATAATGGACAACGGTAGGGATTTAAGAGGAACTCCTAGCATCGGGGAAGAAATACAGAAACGAATTATCATTAAAAGAGAAATCATCCTAACTACGCCCTCTAAATTTCTCAACATTTCTACTGTCGATGTTTGGTCGGACGAGAAAGCCTGTGGCTTGCCGGTTGTGCTTCTATTATTTTATTGAGCAACAACTGCGACGGTAAGACAATAATAAAAAAATATTTCAATTATAAAAAAAACAGGACTCTTGATTTTTAATGCTCGGTGTCTTTCTTGTTCATACAACTTGAATACGGTGTGACTATTGTCGAATAATCACCTTTAAATATGAACATAGGATGCATCCACGTAAAGGTTTGGCTAAGGTGAATAACGGCCTTTCATCTTTGACTTTTGAATTGTTTGGACTCTTGAGGAGAAAGATTGGAGAGCGGGGGCCAAGCTTGGTTCAAGAGAGACAGGCGGGAATTGGATTGCATATTTACTCTTGTGATATTATAATTTATAGATGAGACTGACAGACGAGACATCCTCGAAGGTTCTTGTTGCTCTTGTAGACTTTCAAAAGGCTTTTTGGCACTACACCTTTGTTCCCGAGGAATTTACCCATCAAGCAACTTCGTGTCCTTGGACTACTTGAGGACATTGTTTACGGTGTGGCCAGTGCGACTTTATGATAGAATGATTGGCCGATTTTTGCGATTACTACGATTTTCTTAAGGTATCACGAGTATTGGGGGTGTCGAGTGGGTGTGTGTTCTCTCTCCGGACTAGTTGGGATCTACATTGATTACCGGCAATTCATCGGGGGAATTTACTCAATCTCGGGATGGTTGCCTACTTCATCGAGATCTTGGTTTCATTCACTTTATTTTGTAGATGTTGTTGTATAATTGGCCTCCACTCCATAGGGGGTCATAGAGTCAACTCGATGCATTGGATAGATTTTGCAATAATTGATAACATAAAATTAACCTTGGGAAATTATGATCGCTAATACCACCATGGAGGCCCTCTTTGCCAAGTATTTCATTTTCCCTTTCGACGGGAAGTTAATGGAGATTACCGCATTTTATGTAGGGATCTAAAACCATTATTTTTCGAATCTTGAGAATGAATTAAAATGGATGTTATATTTTGCATAGTGATCATCAAAATAATGGATGTTATATTTTTTTTGGACGGTGATAGTCAAAATCAATCTTGTGTTTTCATGCTTGTATTGAAAATGAATGTTGTATTTGAGGCAATAATGATAAGTAGTTCTACCAAGGAAGCCATCTCAATCTCATCCTTTTATTATGTATTCCTCGCATTGTACTTATGTAATTACAATAGGTGACCCATCAAATTGCAAACCTATGCGAAATGAATACTTTGATCGGTCCATACGGGAGAGTTTAATAAATATAAAGTTTTATGAAGCCTTGATATAGCGGTCTTTCAGTTCCAAAAACTAGGCTCATATTCTGTCAACTTAAAATGTTACCTACATTAACAAAACAGAAGGATAGGCATTGTGAAATGACGCACGAATACTCTACCAACCATGTGGTGGCCACTTCTTTGTCATGTTCTCACTCTATTTGAATTGAAAAGATGTATTCCTTCTCATGAATCATCTGAGATGAAAGACATCCAATGGAACCTTTTTTCGAATGAAAGCCTTGCACATACTTCTATGGAATATTCTCCGGTAGCTTCCATAATTTCATGAGCAGCATTGTATGGAACAATGGTGAACTTTCCACAATTACGGACATGATGAGAATTCTATTTCACGTCCTTGGTAAAATACACGAAAATTAGATCAATGTGATAATACTTGCAGTGTTTATAAAAAATCTAAAGCACAGGTGAATCCATGTGCAAAATGTGTGGATCGTTAAGAAAATGCATCAAAAGCCTTTTTGATTTGAATGTTCTAATATATTTATATTTTACGGCTTTATATAAATTCCAATTATGTTAACGGTGAACACCCTCCCACTAAGACAACAACCATAGTACACCTCTTTTAAAATGATGAGCTTTTCTTGTACATAGAATGCCATGGAGATTCATCCGGCAAGCACCGACGGTGTTTGAACTTTGAACTATGGAGGCAATTTAAAGAAATCCTCGGGTCTGGGACCGATCCAAGATCACATGTAGCACCTGTCAAATGGTGCATACCTCATGATACCTCATGAAAATAGATGTGATCGTCGATAAGTGGAGATATGTATTTGAGCCCTTGGTGTCACCAATGCCAAAACAAATCAAAAAATACTAATTAAACTCATGGTAATTTCTTTATCTTGGCACAACTTTATCAAATGGTTAGTTGTTTAAAAGTAAAAGTTGAGATCACGCTATCCCTGTGTCCATTCCAAACGGTGTTTCATTTTATTTATTTTCCGAAATTGTAGCTACATCAACTATATGAAATAATGCTTGCACATGGAACTTAGAGACATGACGACCCGGTCGGAATTGCACTTTTTCACTTGCATTAAGAGTTACAATTTCAGAAAACACATGGATTCCCTAGGAATTGTATATACACACACCTTTCCCTTGAAGCCGAATCATCCCCACCACAGTCCTTTCACTCCCGGCCAAAAGCAAAGAAAAGGTATGAGAACGATGAAATCTGAATAAGTTTCTATGCCAATTCTTAATTTTATGCAAGAAGGGGGCAAATAATTGTAAATTTTGAATTCAAAATATTGCCTTCTTAACTATTGAAAGGAGAAATTCCAAGTGCGAAGACAACCTTAACAATGCCGATCAAATAAATAACATCCATCAAATTTTAATTGTTTTAGTGCTTCTCTTTCTTTGGTTAATGTTGAGAATTTGGAGGGCTTGAGATTAATTCAAATTCTCTTTTTGATAATTACTTGTAGTTACTTGAGTTATGTCTTCTCTTGCTTGACTTAGTTAGTCTTTCATCAAGTCAATTGCAAAATACAAAAGACACAAAGTTAGGCTCTTTGAGCCAAGGAAAAACCTCTCCTCTTGGAGAGAAACCCACAAGAAATTCTTCTTATAGATCTTCAAATGACAAGTACCATGACCAAGACTCAAACCCTTGACCTATGAATGCCTCCAAGACCTTGACTGCTTGCTTCTAAGACTTCCTCAATCTTTGATCCTTCCTTTCTTCGCCAATGTGCAACGACCTTCTAGAAAGGCTTTGTGGAAATTGAACAAATCCTAAAATGCTTTATATCTTATACCTTTAAATTAACAACAATACCCACTATTCCATTCTCCTCTTAAAGATCACGCTTTTATTTACTTTGAATAAGGTTATAACTAAGTACCCAGTATGTGCATAAAACAATTAGCATGAAAGATAAACAACTCCCTAACATTGTATCAAGTTAAATAAAGGACATTTGAGGCTCCATAAGATGACATATGGATGGATTTTCAAGACTAAGCCCAATGAGGATTGAAAGTAGGCACTCTTCAAAATATCCATAATTTGAAAAAGCACTATCACTACTATATAATTAAAAAGAAACTCGATGTCACAATAAAATAAAAGAATAAAGAAAGAAAAGACTAGAATATTAAAAAAAGGCTATTAACCTATCTTTAAAGAACAAACTATCTTACTCTTTATAACTATAATTATTAAAGAAGAAAATAATATTGATAAAATAAAAACAAACTTTTATGGGGTTAATTTATAAATTTTCTTAATATTATTTAAAAATATCATTAAGATACTTTCTTATGTAAATATTAAAAAAAATGAACATCACTAAGATAAAGACTAATTCCCATGAGCTTCGAATTGAGGCCAAGGCGGTGGGTATTCCCAGATTCCTTGGGAGACGATAAATTAAACAAAAATTTGTGATTCTAAGCGGTGGAAGATGAAAAACACTTCATTTTAGGCCATCGGACTCTTATTCATTCGCTCTCAATTCCCTACCATACGCACACTTCCAATCTTCTTGACCTATTAAGCCAACCCACCTATAGTGATCTTGGAGCACTTATTTCCTTTCTCTTTGACCATAGAAACAAGCTTTTGAAAAATCAAACTTAGATTACTTTCTCTCTCTTAAAATCCGATAGACCGCATTAGTCTTAACGATAACCACCACCATCATCATCATAAAAAAAATTAAAATAAAAAATTATTATTTTTTAAAAAAATTCAATAAACCAAAATTTAATTTTTTAACCATAATAATAAACTAAGGCACTTTTCTTCCCAACTTTTCGAGAATAAATACTACTTCCCAACTTTTTGAGAATAAATGCAACTTTTCCTCACACCTTTGAGAGAATAAACACGCTCTTAATTTAATGGCACTTTTCCTCACAAGTTTGAGAGAATAAATACCCCTCAATTTAATGCACTTTTCCTCACAAGTTTGAGAGAATAAATACCCCTTAATGAAGGCACTCTTCCCTCCCCAACTTTGAGAGAATAGATACGTGGTGCCTCACCATCTTTGAAGTTATGCATATGACCACTTGAGCAATAACTATCCATTGTATCTCCCAAAACATACATCACGCGAGGAAATAAAAATTCAGAAAGCATGTGATCACAATTATACACCGCCAAATAAAATTCATCGATTCCCTACGCCACCTCGTTGGAAAGCCGTTAAAGCTCGAGTATCTTGCTGGATCTGAATGCTGAAATTCAACGCTGAATCCCTTTGCATTTTTTAAATTGGTAAAAAAACTAATTTCCAGTGTTATTCACAAAATTAGTATTTGTATTTTGGAATAGGTTTTCAAAATTTGGAATTTAATTATTAATAATTAATAGATAAATGGTAAAATTTATTTTTAAATATTTTTTAATAATTATGATAGAAAATTGATATTTATCTTAAAAATAATTAGATTTGTTTTGTTTTTCAATTTAATTATAATAAATGTGATAAAATTAAATTAAATTAAAATAAAATAAAATATTTTGATTGTGAAATGTGTTGTGGATTTTGGACATGTGGTATTGATAAGCTAAAACAAAACTTCTTTTGCATAGTAGCAAAACTTATTTAAAGGTTAAAAATCTCTATGGTAAAGTGGGGTTGAATCTTCATGGTTAATAATCTCATTTTTTAATTTTTGTAAGTCTAATTAGTTATATTATCACTAGCCTAGATCCATCTTAAACCTAGCTACATCAAGCGCATAGAGGGATCAAATATCTTGGTGCAAATCTTTCCCTCAAGTTTTGCACTACGAGAAATTTGCACTCAAAAATGACTTTGCACCTCGAGAGATTTGATCCTCTTAGCTCTTGATAAATACGAGTTTAAAATGGATCTAGTCTAGTTTAAATTATCTAAAATATTGTAGCTTTGTTTTACATTTAAATTGTTCTTCATTTTTCCAGGAGAAAGAAAAACATTGGGTTATATTATGTACTAGTACAACATTCAAAATATATACATACATCTTAATCATTAGATACGGAAAAGAATAATCTCCATGTCCAAAATGTGTAAAAAGCATAAAAATAGCTCTAAGCATGAAATAGGTGCATAAGAATCATAAAAAACATAGTCACATATTGTATACGTTCCCAAAAACCCATGAGAATACAAAAATAAATATGTTTAGAGTGGAAAAAATATACTAAGGGAGTAGCAAAGAGCCCTCATCTGCCAGAGAGTATTTTCCACCGGTTGGAAGTGCATTGTCACAGTGGAACCCTCTTCAGCAGCTTTATCTCAACAACGGTGTTAGATTCCCTTATTATGAGTGAGTATTGAAAATCGTGTTGAGATGTTGAATATGATTCAAGCAACCACAGAGAGTAGGAGGAGAAAGAACAAAAATCCTCAACATTCCATCGACAAAAGTTTGAAATCTAGTATATGTGAATAAGTCCATAGTGATCTCATTTTCAAACTAAAGGAGTCCCCATAATGCCATAATTTTTCACTCATGTTCATAACATTGCCTTAGTGTTTCTTCTATGACTATTCCTAGGCCATGCTCATCCCCCATGTATGAATTCTTATTGCTCCATTAAAATATCCTACGGGAATGACATGTAAGGATATATATATGATAACAAATATTTATCCTTATGTTGACTTTTATGTTAGTGCCCATCACATCACTATGTTGGAGCGGATCATGTGTATGTTGAGGAATACTATCGAATATGATTCCATTCATTTGTCTCTCCATTTCAAGATATGTGAAAGGATTATAGTGCTTACGCCCTCTCGGCTCCAACCTGTAAAACATTGTTCAGCAGAGGTAAGTACTAGAGGAAATTATAAATAGAAGAAATCCATTGCCATACACCGACGATGCAATTAGGCACTCAACGAGAAGATGTAAATTAAGTATTTGATGAATTATGACATAGAACACACCATCTACGCTTTGTGTATGCCTCTCTTTCGATTTTACATCAAAGTTTTGTCTTGCCAAGCAATCCAAGTATATATGATGATCTTAGTAGGGACCTACAATTTCCAAATATTATGGAGCAACTCTTGTTTTGTAAAGATAATCTAGAGCACATAATGTATTGGTAAGTTTCAACAACCAACACAATAGCATGAAAAATTGTACACTGTTATATGATCACCCCCTCTATTACTGCACATGCAGGCAACACGAGTTGCGTAATGGCTAATTTTTGAGACCTCGACATAACGTTATTGTATTTTATGTCATTGCCATCTTCTAGACTAGAAACCTCCATTATCGGTGTTGTGTTACTTGTGCCAAGTAGAAGTATCCCCTTGCATGAATTACGTCGATGATGTCCTTCGAGAAGGCCATATTCCAAATTAACAAAAAATATTTTGATCTCGACTAATTAAGATATAATGACTCGAACCAAAGGACCAACAAATTCACTAGAGATGAAAATTCAATCTTGTTGAAACTCATCGAGATATCGGAAACCAATATTTTTACCTATGAGGCCATCACGATCCCATTACGAAGCCTCTCGGTGATTTAAGTGCTTTTCTCAAATGATATTCCTCCGGGGAAACCTCACGAAATAATGAACGCCATAAGGATTTGATGAAGAGCCTAGTCGAAAATTTTCACATCCAATATCCCCATCAACCATATTGTTTCGTGATGATGATCTTCTCCCATTTAATGGATGGAATTTTTCTTCCCTCCCTGATGCCCTCCTAGATGAAGTGTGCCGATGCTCAGTTCTGGTTATAATAACAGCAGTAAGGATGAATGCATGTGCCCGATGGCAAAAATCCTTTGTAGAAATGATTGTCGAAAAGTGAATCTCCTTCCAGAGTGTAAGGCATCTATGTGATTAGGCTTATATAATTTACGACGGGTGTAGTACTCATAATGATATTCGATCTTGTAGTTCTTGGTCTTTATTCTCTATCCCAAATATGTGAAACAATCACACACGGTAGATATCTTTAAATATACCAACAATAAATTCAATAGCCTCTCTGTCTCTTTGCGTAAAATGAGAAGTGACTTGTTTCCATTTACTGCCAAACAGGATACCTCTCCAAATCTCTTAAGATATGATCTGAGAGCTTGTCATGTGTTGTGGACACCATCCGTGAGATCGTGATCGACAATTTGGCCAGGATATTTCGTGATACTTCAGGTTTTACATGCCATATAAAATACCAATGAGATATTGCCTCTTGAATCTTATGGTTGAGTTCGTCCATAACTAGAATAAATAGTAGGGGTGAAAGTGAGCATCCTTGTCGTAAAACTCTACTAGCATAGAAAAAATGAGACCGACGGTATCCATTGATAAACATTGAAAATTATGTTGCAGTCACACAAACAGAATCCATTCAATATTGTACATTGCCGATTGTGTTGACATAATGAGGCAAATGAAAAATCCAGTCCACCTTTGTCATATTCTTTATGCAAGTCCACCTTCATGACAATCGCCTCCATTTTCTTCATGTGGATGGAATGTAGGCATTCTTGGGCCATGGCCACAACATCATGTATCAAACGGTTGTGGATAAAACCATATTGTTCTGCAGTGATGAAGGATGAGAGAGTCAACTTCCAAAGCGTTCCTGATGATCTTGGAAATTAGTTTGTAAGTAATATTAGAGAGAGAGAGAGGTGAAATCCATAACGATTGCCGGATCTTATGTCTTCGAATGAGAGCGATAAATTTAGAGTTAATGACTCTGTATTATCATTGATCCTTGATTCTTTAGCCATGTGTAGAAGTTCCATCCCACTGAGATCGAATAAGTGTATAAATAATTCAACTATCCGATACATCGAGGCACACTTATCTTTGGCGAAATATTTTAGAACCCGGTGTGTTCATCCAATTGTATAGGAGTACGTAAATATCTGATTTTGTGTGCCTCATCGAACATGATTGGGTGGCTCTCTTGATCCCCATTTGATCTTCTATATGAATGCCATTGTGTTCTGTAGAAAGATTCAAAATATAAAACAACTTCCCCTTGAATCTTTGTTATAGTGTTTACTTGTGTATCATTGCTCCCTCTAATGTGCCAAATAGTGTTGATATTCCTCCTATGTTTTGCGTACCTATGGAAAAACCTTGTGTTTCGATCCCCCTCTTTTAGCCATGAGCTTGACTTTCAATCACCAAGTGGCCTCCTGTGTATGTAATATCTTTACTTTTACTTTCCACATCTCCTTCAACTTTTCAATAAGTGAATATCCTCTTTCTTATAATGGATTATAATTTACAAATTTGAATAGTTTAAGTCCAATTAAATTATACCCCTATAAAAGTATTTACTTTGATAAAATTTACCTTAAACACATTTTAACTATAATATAATTTATGTAATTTATTGTAACATTATTTTCCATTTAAAATATTATTATACTTAAACATTTATTTTAGGTTAGACAAAAAAAACATTCACACACATGTATATATTCCCTTGGTTCCCGTGCCAATTAAAATTTACCTTAAAGAATATATATATATATATATTATAGTTTTCCTTTTACATATTTTAAAATATTCATTAGATTTTTATTTGATAAAGTTTACACTCCACACAAAAACATTTCAACTATGATATCAATTTAGATAACTTATATACTTATTGTTTTTATTTGGATAAAGTTTAGGTGACCTAAACGAGTTTAACTACGATATCGTTACATAATCTATATATTTGAAATATTTATTAATTTTAAGTTGCATAAAATTTACTTTACCCAAAAACATTTTAACTATAATATCAATTAACATAATTTATGTATACGCAATACTTATTAAATTTTACTTGTATGAATTTTACCTTATACAAAAGCATTCTAATTATCATATTAATTACATGATTTATATTTAAGAGAAATACTAATTGGTTTTAATTTTTTAAGAAAATTTAACTCACACAAAAACATTTTTAACTATCAAATCAATTTACTTAATTTGCATCTCTGAAATACTTATTATTTTTTTACTTTGATAAAAATTTACCTCACACACAAACATGCTTTAACTATGATGTCAATTTAAGAATTTTTTATTGGTAATATTTTTAGTTTTATGCATGTTAATTTCATGCCATATTTCACACACACTTGATAAGAAGTTTTTAGTTTTCAAGTTTTTGGCAAATAATCTTGTAAGAAATTTTACATTATAAAAAAATCTAATTTAATATTTTTGAGGAATAAAGTGTTAGGTAATTTTTATTAAATTTAAGGTGAGTTTGTTTTCTAATATGAAGCTAAACAAAATTTTTACACAAATAATTTTATTTCATCACTGCATAAGTTACAAATTATATAGTTTAAAAAATTTTTGAACAACAAACATTTATATCTTCTTCTTTTTTCTTTTCTTTTTGCATTTTTTTTCTAAGCTTTATTTCCTTTTATGGTTGATAATATTATTTTGTATATGTGGTTTTTTATTAAAAATATTAATTTAATTAATGTATTCAATATTATTCTTTTTTTCATTAATTAACCAACATATATATAAATTTTATGAAAAAAGAAGTACACATCCATTCTCCCCTCACTATTAGTCTACCCAAAGAAACCGGGGGCCATCGTATCAATAGAGAGGATGAGTGGACTAATAACATAAACTATATTAACTTTGCTTATATATTTCATAATCCTACCATATATAGGAAAAAAAGGAAACCTCATTGGTGAGAGAAACAAAGCAAAACATTTGTCTATCGGACATGTCAATTAGAGAATACAACTATTTAAGAGACGGATATGCATTTATGCCTAGAGGACTACCTGGAAGAACACTCAACCTTTTGATTAGAGTATAGACTACGATTTCGGTTTGTGCACTTCTTTTAGTACATCAAAGGGAAAGCTCTTTTGAGTCTCTAAAGCCCCTATAGAACTTTGTCTCAAAAGTGTTTTCATGTGCCAATATAAGTCTATAATTTACATATAGCGGGTCTGCAGATCTGGTGTTGCCAATCTCTGCGACGATTTCTAGTATCCATTTCAACATGTTGATCAAGAATGAAACGTTGATCGAAGCACACTTCATCGTCCATATCAAAGATAATACAATGAGTTTTGGTAGGTGTAATGTCATTGTATCTTGCCATAGATCTTCTAACTTCTACCTTGGCTCTCGACTGTGGAAAAAACACTCTTGGGTCACTTGTTGTGGGGAGCTCTTCAGCCAGGCCATAATGAGAGGATGAAATAAAGGATATTACTTGATTTGGTTGTTGTGAGAACCACATTCCCATCCCGACTAAGAACCATATACTAGTTTTAAAATTGGAGGATTGGGGATGGGGTTTGATCCACTTATGTGCACGAGGTCATAAGATCATTTAATATAATCTTTCTAGGAGAAAGCGCACATTCAACCACTACTAAATATGCTTAGTGGCCTTGAAAAAGTCCTCACTTCTTTCATTGGACCCAACCCCTTTCGACTTAAGAATCTTGTTACATGTCTTTTTAAATGTGTATATGTTTACTCATGTTAATTATTTTTATAATAATAATAAAATAATAATAATTTGTGTTTGTCAAGTGATACGCTGTTTATCCAGGCTTGACACGTAGCTTGAGGAATCGCACCCGGCCTGAGCCCACCAACCCTGAATGTGGATTTTAACATGTCTCCTCCCCCAGCACGGGCACAACAACCTCCCATGAGGTTTGATCTTGGGTCACCTTACTAACACAACCCATCCTCAGCGGTGAAAAAACATAAAAAGTAACTAAATTTCTTTTTCAGTGCTTTTTGATCTTGGGTCATGATACATCTCATGGTGCTACATAAAAAGTAACTAAATTATAACGTTTTTTTAAGGGAACGGTTATGGATTTTGTATTAATGCGGTATGGTTTTGAAGTCCATAAATTTTTACATCTTTGACAATAGTAGTTCCAAAAAATATTGATTCTCATTCTCCTATGTTTACATGCAAATTTTCTAAAAAATTTATCCTTATGTAACCTCCCAAAAGCATACCTAAAACCACTATATATTTGTAGAACATAAATTAAACTAACAAACATAACTACTATTTCGGGTTTTTCACACCAGAGAACGGTGTCTTCAATTCCTTGTTTTTCAAATCTAGGCGGAGAAGAAGAGGACACATCACTAGTTGTCACCACACCAAATCCAAAATTTGTCTCATGTTACACCATAATCTTCAACTTCTTCACTATTCTCCCTAGGTGCTTTTGAATTAGACGGTAGGTTCAAATTTACCTTTTTGAAGTTTAACAAATTGGTTGCCACATGTGACCTTTTTCCAATTAGCCTCCACCAAATTGAGTTTACGATTTAGCACTTGAAAATGGGCTTGCCACTTGATTAGCATCATTTCTCATTGCCTGTGGAGAAACCAAGATTATAATAAACTCCATGGATGCCACCAATTGGGGGTACAAGAGTAGAAATTATTTTCCTCATTCTCGGGATTGTTGTGGTTTTCCATTGGGGCATTCACATTACGAGCCTTAAATCTCCACGAAGAAATGAAAAACAAACATGAGGCAGCGTGTGCGTCTATATATTTCTTCTGTACAGTACTATATACCTAGGAAAATCATGGTTCATGCACTCAGCCTTGTTGTTCTTGTTTCAGGACATAGAAATCCAATACCATATTTCTCAATACATAATTTTGGCGAGCATATACTTTAGAAAACAAGTGTGCTTCCATCCTTGGTTGAAATTCTAATTCTTAGTAGACTCAAATTTATTAACGAGAGGGAGCTCATTATACATATGGTGATAGATCTTCAGGTATAGCGACTTTCTAATTAATTACATGAATCCAATCCTCGGCATAGGAAATTAAACACCAATAAAATAATAATGATAGAAGATATAGTGAAAGGCACATATGATAGCAATGATGGAAAAATATATGTCCCATCCCTTAATTCAATTTTATTTTTTATTGCTACCTATGAATTCTAAGATAAGATAAATCTTGTCTTTGCAATGGTTATAGAGTTGGACCTCATTATCCAAAATTAGCACTTCTTGTTCCAAGGTGGCACCCTTGTTTGTAAAGAATATGTCATGGTTTTCAAGCTTCTTTGGTTGTCGTTGGTGCAGAAATTTCCGGATTATCCATAGCATCATAAAATAATGAGTCGACGTTTCGAATCCCAACGGAGATCCATCTTCGGGACAAGATGTGAATGAAGAATGAAAGAATATGTCAAAAGGTTGTGGTTCCTTCTAATATGAAAAGAATTCTACACTTTCAAATTTAGCTATTTGGAAACTTATTCTATGCGAATGGGAATTTGTATCTTCTTGGAGTTGTCTTTAAGCTTGACCATATTTGGATTACAATCACATCGAGTTACACAAGGCCAACATATGTCGAATTTAAGATTGAAATTTCCAAATCTAATCCTTGCCATAAAGCTAAATGTTTGGCGTGGTTGTTAGTTGAAGCCCCTAGTCCCCCGACATGGTAGATCTCTCTTTCTTCTTCGGGGTGAAAAATAACCACAATAAACTCTTGCATCCTCTAAATTTATTTTAATTTATTATTAATAATTGTAAAAAATAATAATATAAGTTAAACATATATACATTTAAAAAAACATGGAATAATATTTTTTATCGCCACCATAGATCCATCTTAACTCTACATCTGCCAAGCTAAAAGAGGAATCAAATCTTTTCACTCTAAAAGAGCTTTGCATATCAAAGGGCCCAGTCAGTTTAGGGTCTTGGTAGATCCCAAATTAAGATGAATACATGCAAGTTTAATTCTTTTGAATAGACTACATTCCACATGAATACCATGGGTCGGTACCATTGACAATTTTATTTTTATTTTTTTAGGGTTTATTTTTATTTTTTTATTTTATTTGACCTAGCTAAAATGTTTACATTTACATTAATCTTTTTATTTTTATTTATTTTAAAATTTTATTTTATTTTTCAGTTTTATGTAATTTGACTTAGTCAAAATGTTAAACATTGCATTACAACATCTCTACCATACGCAATAAAGATTTACCCCATTTTTTATCATGGAGATTTTTAATGTGTAAATATGTTTTATTACAATATCATGGGCCAATACAATGACTTATGAATACTACAAGCACATAAAACTTTAACTCACTTCATATAACACTTGTTCATGTGACAATAACAAATACAACCACATTAAAAATATTAATGTGGTTGATATAGAAAGACTTCGTTTGTTTCTACCATTACTAAATACATAACGGAAAAACTATTATAACAAAAAATATTATTATTAACTTTGATTTTACTTAACACTTAAGAATGCGAGGTCTTGATAAAAAACATAAGTGTTGAAGAGTTTCTATTTTTTTACAAGAGAATGCTCACATCATTTTTTTAATTTGTTAAAAGTCAAGACAACTAACAAACTTTCTAACCTGCACTACAACCTTTGATAAGCATTTTTTTAGAATCAATCTAGTCGATTTAAAAGAAAAAAGTCAATAGATCCTCATCCACCTTAAGTTGAAATAGGAAGGTTTCAACTAATTAATCAATTTAATTAAAAGGTTAAAAGTGCATAACTACTTTGGAAATAAATTTCAACCATTTATTTATGTATTATGAACATTATATAATATTCCATGGAAGTTAAATACTAATCATCCACCAAACAATAATTGTTAATTAAAACATTATATAATATTCCATGAAGTAAATCCTAATCATCCACCAAACAATAATTGATAATTAAATTAAAATTCTTGAAACTTTCTTCTAAAATAAAATTATTATATTATTATTTTTTTCGGGGTGTCAAATATATTTGAAATAAATAATTATTTAACTTTAAAATAAAATCTATATTGTTATAAGAATCTAAAAATATATTTTAAATTAATATTAAATAATAGTATAATAAATTTAATTTTTAAAATATTGTCCGATTTTTTATTAAAAATGATTTTTTTTATTATCCCTAATACCAATTTTAACATTATTTTTTAATCTATAATAATTTTTAAAAACCAAAATATGTAAAGACATCTAACCATCTTTACACTCAAATCATTTATAATATTTGTTTATCATTCAGTAATTTAAAATTATTTTTCTTCATTCTCAAACAAGTTTTGAAAGTTTTGATTCAACAATTTGTATAGAAATATTTTGGATTCAAGGTTGTGATATTTTAGGAGAAATGATATATGTTTAACAAAGTCGTATTATAAATCATTAATACATTCATAATTAATATAAACTTAATGTTAGTGTAAAAATATAATCGATATAATTTTATACATAATTTTTTTATAAAGTTTTATTAAATTTTTAAATTTCGTAAACATATTATTACTTTAGTATGATATAGAAGATGTAATGTTTAACATTTTTATTTGGTCAAATAAATAAAATTAAAATTAAATTAAAATTAAATTAAAAAATATGGTTTTTCTTATATTATTCTTAATCCATGGTTTTTCCTATAGTATTCTTAATCCATGGTTTTCCATGGTATTTTTTCTAATGTAGCATATTTAAAGATTAATAATTAAACCAACATAGATCCATATTAACTGCGGATATATCACTCTACAAGAAGGTTTCCACACGATCTATCATTTTCACTTTAAAAAGAGGTTTGCACACATTTGATCCCTCTCGGCACTTGGTAGATCTAGACTTACGATGGATTTAGTCTAGTTTAAATATTTAATAACCAACATAGACCCATCTTAATAGGATCTACCAAGTGTCGAGAAGGATCAAAAATTCTTTTCACTCTAAAACGAGTTTGCATGTCAAGATATTTGATCCCTCTCGACCCTTAATAGATGCGAAGTTAAGATGGCTCTATGTTGGTTTAATTATGTTAGGATATTCGACACACAGGAAATAGTTAAGTACTCCTTCAGGTCTAACGTAGGGATTAGGTAATTTACATTTCTTTACTATGTACATTTGTAACTTATAATCCGACGACCACGATATTTAGTGATTTGACGGTTCACTCTCTCCCTCGGTAATATCGACACTTGATCTATGGCTTAACACTCGATTGGTCATGATATCTATTTAAAGAGCATGGAGGGTCATTTGTCCGGTAATCATTTATGAGATAAGCTTATGTAAATTTTCTTTCTTTATATTAATAAATTGCCTGAAGTGGCGTTAGCTCGGGCAAGTGGACTATTCCCTCTTCGAGGGTTTAACCCGTCAAATATTGGTGTGCGGTTGTGATGTTTGTTTGTGAGTGGTGGCCTTTGGTGTTTTATCTAAGAAACTTACCACTGTAAATTCTTACATGGTATCGAGCAATTTTGAGGATCGCATTCATTGTTGATCCAAATCTAAAGCTAGAGTTTGATTGCATGCGACTTTCGTTTTCCATACCTACTATTTTTAACCACTTTCAAGTCGTGAGAGCGCTCTTGTTATGTACGGAGCGTCTATTACGATTGAGGAACCCCTTTCGTTTCATGTGAAAAGGTTTTGGTTGCCCAAGTTATGTCATTTTAGATGCGGAGGTATAAATTATCTTTTTTGCAGTTATAGTTATTAATCATACATTTATTTCGGTTTATAGTTTTTTTTATTGTCAAATTTATACCCTCTTATCTGTGTATGTAATTCTCTACTTGCATTGTATGCGATCTCGGAAAATTAGAAACATGAAGACGAGATTTTTTACGCTGTGTATGCTCTTTCCCGCGTCTTTGTGCGATCTCGAAACCGAGATATAATGAAAAAAAAAGATAGTTGTCGATAAGACTAACCGAAAATCTAATATTGTATTCGTAAGACTTGTATTTTGCTTTTTTTACATGGTTTGTGTTTTTTTGCGGGAAAAAACACGCACATCAAAGAGCAAGAAAAAAACCCTTCCTCCTTTCAAAAAATTATAGAATCATTTTATGACTCACTTGGTGTAAAGTTATTTTATGAGAAAAGAGGTTTTGGGTTCAAGTCTTTTTGGCAGCTCTTTTTCTAACTTTTTGTTAAGTTACTTTCTTTAAAAAAAACATTTTGGCAAGTTGTCGAGTTTTAAAAAATGGGTTTTTTATTTAAAAAACCCATGTAAAAAAAATAACATTCTAAAAGTGACTCTCACTTATTTATAAAAGTGGGTCACATAAAGTAGCTTTTTTAAAAGTGAGCTTATTGAATTAAGTTTGGAAAATGGGGAGATTTTTTTTAAAAGTGCATCTTCATCATCATCTTTCAACCTCTCACGTAATTATTCAACACCTACTACAATTTTTTTCAAAAAGGTATAACTTCTTCATTCGTAAGCCATTTTTTTTAACAAGCCTCATTTTTGAGATCTTTCCATTGGAGTAGTTGGTTTCGACCCTTTAAGCTTTTAGTAATGGAAGGCACCATGGCAGGTTATTCTTAATAGCACAAATTATTTCCAATGGCTATCATACATGGTAGACTTACTTAGAAGTAAAGGGCTTTATAGAATAGCCACAAAATAGAAAATTAAACCTATCGATGGAAATAAGCCACTAAATGGGAAAATAAACAAGAACAAGCACAAGGGTTGATAGGAATGTCCATTGCTCAAGATCTTAGATTTCATATCCAAGGCATTGACTCCTTTGATAAAGCTGTAAAAAACCTAAAATACTCTTTTTAGCATTAAAAAAAATGGAAATCGGAAGCCCACGACTTGAAAATGAGTTGCTTACTTTGGACCCCGATAATTTCTCCTATATTGAATATTTTATGTCCAAATTCAAGACCATGAACTTCTTTTTAGAAAGTTGTAAGGTCAAGAAGATGGTAGCCTTATATATTTCATTCTTGCTAAGCTTGGCCCTACATACTCTGTATTTGTTCCACCTTCCATTCCCACTAGAGAAGCCCTCATTTCTCGAGTGACCTACAAGCCCCCCTCTTTCGATGCCTTTTTGCGATTCTTTGATAAGAGAACAAAGAAAAACTCTTACACCTTGGTCTTATTAATATTGGAAACTCTGCTAAGAAATCCTTAGCGACCCCGGCAACGACCATACCAAAAGAATCCTAGAAAGCAACATCCTAAAAATAATGGTCATAAACCAAACAAGGGGCTTAAGGAAATTTTGATCCTGGCGAAAAAGCAACTCAACAAAGTGATAAGAAAATAAAAACAAAGGAAGAAGTCGGATAGACATTGCAACTTTTGTAATCGTGATGGCCATGTAGAGTCAAAATGTTTTAAGAAGATAGAAGCAGCAGAGCGGCAATGAAGAAACACAGCATCGATTTGGAGAACTCTTCAACTTCATCTTCGGGAATGGGACTTTTTGCTTGTGGTTGTCAAGCATCCGGATACGGTTATGCTTTGAATGTATCTTCTTCTTCTCATTCTCATGAGTGACTCGTTGATTCTGGAGCCTCTTACCACATGGCCAAAAATAAAGCCATGTTTTTCTTCTTTAAATGATTGTAACACCAAAAATATTTATCTTTGGTGATGATAGATCTCTTAGTGTTGTAGAGATGCGGAACCATTCATCTAGATAGTGTTCAATTTAATGATGATGTATTGTGTGTTCTTGTCCGCAACCTTCTATATGTTTATCGTACAGCTCATTCAAGTGAAGGGAAAACATTCAAGAATTCTCACCTCATGATGTTGTAATTAAGGACCTCAAAGATCTAGACATATTTTAGCTACGGCATTATTGATGATTCCACAAGGTTGTATAATTTTGACAACTTTGGGTCATCATGTCTTCCCTCTGTTTGTTGCTCATAATGATGAAGTGAGCAAACTTTAACATGAGCGATTTGGTCACTTAATGACATCGCTCTCTTCAAACTCTATGTAAAGAAAATATGGTGACGGAGTATTCCTATGGTACCTTGCGGAGATGGTGTTTGTTCTGGATGTATACTCGAAAAACATCATCGAAGATAGTTGCAACGTGCCTCTTGGCATGCTTGACCCCTTCGTAAGCTTGTGCATAGTGATTTATGTGGTCCACTCTGTTGTTTCTTTCTCTGGATGCAAGTACTTCTTAAATTTCATTGATGATTTTTCCAAACGCACTTGGGTATACTTCTTAAAACTCAAGAGTGAAGTTTTTAACATGTTCTTGGCCTTTAAGGCCTTTGTTGAGAAACAATCTAGACATCACATTCTTAAGTTAAGATTTGACAATGGAGGAGAATATGTTAACAACAAATTTATCCACTTTTGCACTAAGCATAGCATTTGGTCGCATATACTATTCCATATACTCCACAACAAAAATGGTGTAGTTGAAAGGAAGAATCGCACTCTAAAAGAAATGCCTAATTGTATTCTTCAATCTAAAGTACTTAGCCTTAATTTTTAGGCGGAAAAGTGTGTGCAAATTACATAGCAAATCACACTCCTACTAATGTTTTAAGAATATAACACCGAAGAAGCCTAGAGCTCAATCAAACCAGATGTAAGTCACTTTCGTGTTTTTGGAAGTGAAGCTTGAGCCCATATTCCGGATGCCAAACATAAAGCCTTAGAACCTAAGTACGAAAAATGCATTTTTGTTGGATATTACGAAGATGTCAAAGGATACGGACTTATTCAGCAAAATCCAAAAATGAATACGTCGAAGAGATGTAAAATTTGATGAAAATATATCGACTCACGAGCCTAGTTTTGCGAGTGTGCCACCTTTTGTACCGGGAGCTTGATTGACATATGTGCCACCTCTCTCTATCTCTTCTATTTTTTACAACATTCCTTCTAGTTCGGATGATGACAACAAGGATGACAATCCTCCTCCACCTCCTCAAGATATCCATTCGGCTCACAACTTCTAAGATGGAGTCTGCTCTACTCGGGATGCAACATGTTCTCTCGTGGGTGACCACGGATCAACGTCGTGCATTCTTGGTTCGAAAGAGCCTCTTCCTTATTGGCTCAAGTTCCGAGAAAATCCACGATTGAGACACCTTTGAAGAAGATTCGGGTGATTTAGATTGGCATGAAGCTATGAATGAAGAACTTGTTCCTTATTGGCAAACGATACTTGGGATCTTGTTCCTCTTCCAAAGGGAAGAAAAACTTGTCAGGATGCAAATGAGTTTACAAAACAAAGTTTGGACCAAATGGAAAAGTGGATAAACATAAAGCTTGTCTTGTTGCTAAATGATTTTCACGAGTTGAAGGCAGTAACTATACTAAAAAACTTCTCCCCTATTGCAAAATGAATTCTATACGCACTTGTTCTTTCCCTTGTTGCATCCTTTAAATGGAATTCCATTCAAATGGATGTTAAATTCGCCTTCTTACATGGAGATTTGCATAAGAAATCTACATGGAACAACATCTGGCTTTATCCAAAACGACTCTAGCCTTGTTTATCGCCTTAGGAAGTCTCTCTGTGGTCTCAAACAAGCTCCTCGGGCTTGGTATGCCAAAATGCTGCTTTCTCTTACATAATGGCTTTCTAGGTGTCATTCTCCCTTTGTCTACACCAAGAAAGTGGGTAAGTCCTTCATCATCCTTGTTCTTTATGTTGATGATATTATCATCTTGGTAGTGATCCCAACCATATAAACCATGTGAATTATAGCCTCAAAAAGAAGTTTGAAATAGCCAATTAAGACACTTGGTATTTCCTTGGTCTTCAAGTGTTGTGTCCGAAGAAGGTATTACCCTTTCTCAATCCAAGTATGCTGTGATCTTCTAAGACACTTTCACATGGAAGACTATAAGCCAACCTTCTCCCTTTTAGTCTAGAGTCAAGCTTTCGATCACTTGTACTACCCCCAAAGTTGATGCTACCTTATATCATCGACTTGTTGGTAAACTTTGTATCTAACCCACACTCATCTTGACCTTTCCTTTTGTTGGTCTTGTTGCTCGATTTATGCACCAACCTCATTAAAGTCACTAGAAAGTAGCTAAAATAATAATTTGATATATTCGAATAGCTCGGTTCGAGTTCATTACAATGAGGCATCTCCATTGTTGATTGGTTTTATTTGATTACGGTTAACGCGGTGACCACGATGATTGAAGAGTCTATTCTTGGTTATGTATTCACTCTTGGTTTGGGACCTATTACATGGTCTTGTAAGAAACGAAGTGTCATCTCTCTTTCTTTGGTAGAGAAAGCGGTATCGTGGTGCGATTGAAGCCGACGAGGAAGCCACGACGAAGCCGTCGGATATTGGCGGGTCGGTCTTCATCGGTGGCGATCAGCTTCACTTTGGTGTGATAATCGGAAGTGCCATTCGGCTATGCAAAGATCCAATCCGGCATCGAGGGCGTATGAAACACATTGAGCTTCACATACACTTCATGTGAAATCTCATTCATGATTGTGTTCTTGAAGTGCAATATTGTTCAACCAATGATCAAGTTGCGGAGTATCTTTACAAGGCTCATAGAAGAAAAGTTTACCAAACTTCGATCCATGCTTGGAGTTCGGGAAAGTTATCATTAAGATATGATCTAATGCCTCCTTCATTCTCCTATTGTGTCACCTTTGTAAATCCTTCAATCTATCCCAAGTTTTTCTTAAGATGTTGGGATATTCCAAAGTATGAAATAGTTAAGTATAACTTGGTCTAGCATAGAGTTGGGTAAAGTGTGTTTCTTTACTATGTACATTTTGTAACTTATAATTCGACGATCACGATATGTAGTGAGCAGATTGGTTCACTCTCCTACGATATTCTGAGCATTTTGATCGGGAGTGGCTTAACACCCGATTGGTCCATGTTCTCTATTTAAGAGCATGGAGGGTCATTTAATACGTGGTTATGAGAGAAGCTTATGTAAATTTTCTTTTTTTATATTGTCGAATTTCATGAAGTGGCCGCGTTGGCTCGGGCGGTGGGTATTTCCCTCTTCGAGGCTTTTAACCACATCAAATATTGGTGTCTTGATTTGTAGTCTATTTGTGGCTTAGAGTGACCTTTGGTGTTTTTATCTGAGGAACTTGCTTGTAAATTCCTACAAATTATAAGCTTTAAATAGGCTACATTCCACATGAATACCATGGGTCAATACCATTGTTTCTATGGGGTGGCGGAGGAGGATTCTCATAAATCCCGAAGCGGAAACATCGAGAAGACATGTATGCGGATATTGAATCGGAATATAAACTATTGAAATTTGAAGGGCATATGTGTTACTCTTTGGAATGAATATGGCCATCACTAAACAAATCAAGCTCCAAATCCTCGAAGGCTCCATGATAATAATAAACCATAAGAGAAAGAATACCCTTGCTAAAAAACACTCTCTTAAACCAAGTTATCAAGAGAACCCAGGAATGTCCCCTCTATTGGATGAAGTAATTTTCTACCATATTCTCAAGGGAAACAACAAAGAGGTAGACAAACAAGGCAATCGGCTTGTAGAATTAAAGAAGAAGCCTTTGTGGTGAATGGAATTGAAGGCTACCTATGTATTCCATAACTATGACTAAGAATCCTAAGTCAAATATAATTTATAACCATGCATATGGGAAAAATGGATAGCTTCTTAGACCGTGCAGGGAGTGATTGACTTCCTTTTTAATCCCTCTCCCAATGACATCCTCCGAGCCCTCTAACCCCTCCCTACCCCCCTCCCTCTCCCCCCTCCCTTGGAGAATTGACCTACCTCTTTCTTTTGGCCTTCTCGTTGGCCCCCGCCCCCCCCTTCTCCCTAACCCCTTCCTCTCTCTCCTCCCGCACCTACCCTCTCCCCTTACACCCCTTCCTCCTCCCCTTACCCCTCAGGATTGGCACGGCTTGTCATTTCCCTCCTGCCCTCCAATAGGTGACCGCATCTTGGTTGGCCCCCTTGATTTAATAATTACTCAAGAAGTCTTGTCATTATTAACTACCCTTGCCTTGCTCTCGGCTCTGTGACACAACGTATAGAGAAATCACTCCATAGAGGTGGCGTCGTACGGCTCGTACCCTCACTGGTCCTACAACATCTCGGTATGTGTATACACGGTCCACCGCCTTGATATCTCTTTAACACGAGTCATTTTGGTACCTTGTTCTTGGGAATGGTGGTCAGGGGAATAATTTACTCCCTAGACTGCGGAAAACACGGGAGGAGCGTGGGAAGAAGGTGGAAAGGGAGTTAAGAGAAGTTGTGCAAGGTTGGGAAATAATGGATCAACATTGGGAATCCGGCCATATGATGCTGACGGTATCGTTTCTCCCTGCTTGTGTACCACAAGTGGTTATATAAGGGATAACGGTCTTGAGTAAAAGCATAAAGCCTTTGTGAGGGAAGGGCCAAGGAATTCTTGTAGCTATGTCCCTTGTGTTTGCGATTTGATGGTCGAAAGTGGTAACATTGTGCGTGTTGGTAGTGTTGGTGGGTTGTATGTTCACACGGTTTTATGTGCTTGAGCTCTGTCTTTTGGCAGAGCCTGCGGGTTCATTCGGATAGAACTTGGGAATTGGCGGTGAGCGTCCGGTGAATTACATGTGTGTGGGAATTGAGGTGGCCTAGAAGGCCACCTGTGCATTAGCTTATGTGTCGGTTATGTTTGCTTCTCGTGTTTCGGGTATTTTAGGAGGTCTAGGGCCATTTGTGCTCTCGTGTTTGTGACATCCAAGGTCATCGGCCGGTTGGGTGCAGGTGCAGGGAGTCGTCGGTCATCACATTGTCCAAGATGAGCGGAAATGTTGGCTACTGTTGCTAAGAGCACATGCTCGGGTTCACGGGGCCTCCGCGAGGCCCGGAATTTGGGAAGTGTTAGTCTTCGAATCGGCTCGTGGAACTAGCATCAACAAGTTGAATTGAGGAATACTGTGCCCTAGAACATGGATAATTTTAGAAACAAAATTGATGTCTTGCCAAAGTGTGTGCACCAACACCACAAGGACGCCATAAAGATCGAGGAATGACAACTTGAATAAAAAGAGAAAATTTGAAGGTTGGAAGATGAACTTGAAGCCCTCGGTGGAGATTGAAGGGTTGAAGCTAAATTTGGCGGACGAATGCAAGGAGGAGGAGGTGCCAAAGCCATTGGACCTCAACTCTCTAGCTCTAATCAGAGGAATATACACCCTTCAACACCATCTATTTTTTGTAGTATGTCTAATCATACATGCATATATCTCCACGAGTCCTATCACGGTTCTGTAATGTATTTAGTAGTAGACAAATAGTGTTGAATTTTGATAATGGGATGGGTAATTGAAAAAACTCACATAAGAGTTGGCCCAAATGTATCATCCACAGCCAAGGAAATACTCATTTTTTTGATGTAAACATCCCACTTTTTTATCGTAATAAGGCGCGCTTTAATACAAAATATATATACTCTTTACGGTTAAAGATACCATTGTTTCTCAATACCATGGAGCATTTTTATTTTTATTTTTATAGAGTTATTTTTATTTTTTATTTGAGCGAGTTAAAATGTTTACATTACATTAATATTTTATTTTATTTTATTTTCGATTTTATGTAATTTGACATAGTCAAAATGTTAAACATTACGTTGCAAAATCTCTACCATGTTTTGTCTTTGAAGAGCCTCTGCGACCGAAGCAATTATAACCAACCTAGATCCATCTTAACTTTCCGGATCCAAGCGGCGAGAGGATTTAAATCTCTTTTCACTCTAAAAAGAGCTTTGCATATCAAGGAGATTTGATCCCTCCCGGCTCTTGGTAGATCGAGAGTTAAGATGGATCTAGGCTGTTTAATTTATCTCTTTAAATAGACTACTTTCCACATGAATACCATGGGTCGATACCATGTATAGAGTTATTTTTATTTATTTATATTTTATTTTAACCAAGTTAAAATGTTTACATTACATTAATATTTTTATTTAATTTATTTTTTGCAATTTTATTTTTTTATTTTTTTATATAATTTGACTTAGTCAAAATGTTAAACATTACATTACAACATCGCTACCATACGGGGTTGTAGAGCGCCTCTCGGTGCAATTAAAATTAAAACACGAGCCCAATACTACGTTCCCTCTTGCTATGAATGCTCATTTTGTTGGTAGTCATACGGTCCATCATTTGAGAAAAATATCCTTTGGTCATGTGCTTCACTTCTCTCCTCCTTGAATCCTACGCACAACTTTTGAGATTTCAAAGTTAATCGAGGCAATTGGAGTGAACACAAACTTAAACGGTGTCTCCGGTCAAATTTCCGTGAACTTCCAAACTTAAAGAAGTGTCTCCGGTGAACTTTCAAATTCCATACACGATTAGATACGCGCGGAAAAGGTGAGGGCGAAAAACGGTATACGGGAACAATGAGTGGCGTCGATAGTTTCTACGAAGATAGGGAAAAATGCCACCAGTCGAGTTGTTCTCATCGAAATAACCCGTGATTTTCAATTTTTTTGCATGCCCAGCAATGGCGGAGGCGGACGCGGTTTTGTGCGGCCACGCGCGTTTTCCCACTAGCATTGCCTTGTTTTCGCCAAAGGTTTACCGATGACCCACCATTCTCATCAATAGGGTTCACGGTGATGGGATATGCGCGGTTCAATTATTGTCCATGCATGTCGTAGTGACAGCACGCATTGAAGCTTGATCTTTTAAAATGGTGGTTTCTATAAGCGACACAAGGTCGACCCTAGTTCGGTGAGGCGATTTATCTTAGCGATAGAAACATGAAAATACAACGTTGGTTTAATGGTGGTATTTAGGAGGTGAGGGTATCAATTATTTTGATTAGGCAATGCCATTACGAAAGCAAATAGATGCAAATTTGATTTGGGGCTGGTTTCGGGTTACCTTTTTTGGCATTGCGAGGTCACGGTTATAGTTTGGAGTTTGAGTTGGAGAAGAAGACATTGTTTGAATTTGAGTGGAAGGTGGGAGTTCGACACTCCAAAGAACAAGTTGGGCAATGCATTCAAACATGATAATGGGACAAGAAATTTCGAGAACCCATGGAAATAAATGATATAGGACAAGTGAAAATTGCCTCATCGACCAAAATTTGAGAAGTGGGTTTGGGTCAATTCCAAACAATATCGGGGGCATTTAAAACGGAGACTAGCCCATCTAAAATGGGAGCGACCAAGAAAAATGAACTCAAACGAAAAGTACTCGGGCCTTCTGAACAACCAATATTCAAACAAGTCCTCTTTGCGAGCATGAGGAGCTCGGAGGAAAAGTCATTGATGATTATGCTTTGTACAATACACATCCACCTCTCACATGGTCATCGATCTCTATGTGAGAGAATTGTTAAGTGAAAAAAGAGTTTGGAGGTTCTAGAAGCTAAAGAGAAGGAAAAGGGATCATACGATTCATGTAATAACGATTTAAGAATTAGGCTTTAGAAAAAAGCAATAAAATTTTGAAGGAGCAAGTGGAATTGCTACGAGCTCTCGATAGGAATAAAGAATGATAATACATGAAGGCGGATGTGGCAAAACATAGAAAATTTTGTAATGGAAGTATAAAGGTGGTGGACGAAACCATCCTAGGATAAAGGGAAAGCGGTTGCCCAAATAGACAACCGCCGAAGAGACAACAATAGAAGAAAAGAAGAAGGCTCCAAAAGAGTTTCCAAAACTTGGGTTGAAGTTATTAGCAAATTTTCTAATAGGGAGGGAGAAGAAAAATTTAGGGTCGACAACATGAAATATAGGGAAAGTGTAATATCCCCCGAGGAAATAACCGATGTCATGAGAAATGCACTAATACGGATATAAGCGAACCGGAATCCTTTGAATCATGACGCATGTAACACCAAAATCGAGCCATTTTATTAATCGAGAAAGTACATAGAGGAGTACAATAAATCGAGTAGAATTGCACCTGTCTGCCCTGGCGGTGGAGACCCTCTCAACGGAAAAGTGGGCACAACAAGGACGATGCCGTCTGCCCAGGCTGCTCTGCTGTTGAAGATGAGCGCGGCGGGGGTGGAAGTGCGAAACCCTCTCGAATGGAAAACGCGTCTGCGGTGGCCGGCGCGGCTCGGTCGCCACCAAGCCCTCAACTCTCCGGACGGTTGGGGCGCTACGGGGATGCGGAAATGACTGTTCGCTCCTCACAATGATCTGCTCCTCGGATGCGTCCTTTTGATGGATCATGACCTCCTATCACAAGCTGCGTCCTCCTTTCTTTGATGCGTCCTCCAAAACCCAATGCGCAATCCCTCGGATACGTGCTAGATGCGGAACTATCTCCTCGGATCTACGGCCTGCAGGGCTAGATGCGGGTGTTTCCCCTTCGGATGCGGACTAGATCGTCAATATCTCCTCGGATCTTGTCCTCCTCGGTCGGATCTCTTTTGCCGAGCCTCGGATACGCAATATACAGGAAGCTAGATGCGCAACATACGGACTAGATGCGCGGATCTATCCTTCCTGGCTAGATGCGACAAGAAACCTTCGGATACGCAACCCTCACCTCCAAGAATGGACGGCGTCCTCACTGCGGAAACGGTCGGCGTCCTTACGCCGCCAAACGGCGTTTTCTGCGCCGATGCGGAGCTGAGTCTCTTGGACGGCGTCCTACCTCTCTGCCAAGGGACGGCGTCCTCTCTTCGGATAAAAACGGCGTCCTTCTCTTCAAAGATTCAACGTCCTCCCTTCTCTTGCTGCGCGACCACCAAGGCTTTCCTCCTCCTCGGATGTGCTTCGAGGAGGAAATGCGCTGCTTTGCTTTGCTCTTCGAAAAACCTTACTAGGGCGGGCACTCGAAGTCCCCGGAAGGCAAGGGTGAAACCGGAAAAACCTTACCCGGGGCGAGGGCACTCGAAGTCCCCGAGGCTAAGGGTGAGATCTCCCGGCCAGGAACACTGCATTGCACTAGCGATCTTTGTGACGGAAACTAAACAACGGCGTCTTTGAGCGAGACAAAGTCTAGTATACGATAAGAATATCAAAATCATGGATGATCAGCGAGGTGAGAGCACTCTCCTTTTATAGCACCAATCTCCCTCCAAGCTGCTCACCACGGATGTGAGTTTACCTTGGGTTAACTTTATGTCTCCTCCATCACCCATGGACCCCCAAGGCCCCCCTCTCTAAGTTACAACGTCGAAGCTACTAGGAAAAAGAACACTTTATTATAAAGTGAGGTGGCTAAGTAGGGTGACCCCTCTTATTTCTCACTTTATTTATTATTCCTATCTAAAGCGACAAAATAACACAAAAATGCAATATTCCAATTAGCAAAGCTAATTGGGAATAATACGATCTCCCGACAACGTTGCTTGTCCTCAAGCAGGCGAAGTGAGGATGCGCAGATCTTCTCATCCTCCCCAGTGGCATCCTCATACGGCGAGATTCTTCCACATCTCACGGGGAACTCTCGGTCTTCTGCTCGCAAGCCCATCTCCCTAGTGTCAATAATGGCCTCACAAGTACAACAATACCAGTGCCCCTCATCATCTGTCGGGTAGCTCCCCCGGTGGCTGTCACATGCGGCCCCGGTGCCTTCTTCGGGCATGATACATGGAAAATCGTATGAATCCGGGCGCCTTGAGGCAACTCCAACTCTGTCCCAACTTTGTCAGATCCTCCCAGGATCACCCTGTGTAGTCCATAAAACGAGGCTTAGCTTCTGCCCATACATTTGAGTGAGGCGGCGGTATGGGCGTAACCGCAAGTAGACCAAATCCCCTACCTCAAAGTGTCTCCTCGGCCCCATGCATATAACCTGGCGATTTTGGGCGGTGGCTATGTTGTCCTTGAGAGTCGAAGGATGTCTTGGCTCTCTTGGATCCATAGTTTGGCCTCGTGAGAACTGCTAACTAAACATCACATCCACAAAAAGACGAGCCAGTATCCATACAACGCATAAAAACGGTGTCATGCCGATAGACATATGATGGGTTGTGTTGTAGCCGATGCTCGCCCCGAGATGTAGCCATTTCGGCCACGCTCGGCTGGCACCGCCCCGCGTAGTTACGCAGTAACCCTCCGACCCTTGTTATGTCTCTGTCTGCCGTCCCGTGCGGGGATGATAGGCGGTGCTCGGTGTCCAGCTCGGTCCTACTAGTCGAAAGAGCTCCTGCCAAAATCCACCATAAAGCGGTTGTCTGTCACTAACGATGGTCTTGGGTAGACCATGTGATACAAAACCTCTAGGAAAAAACAACTGCGCCGTGTTTGTGTGGTGTGCGAAATGGCAAAGAAGTGAGCATCGCCGTTGGCCAGGTCGACTACTACGAAGATGCGGGTCCTTGCCACCTTTGGTAGGCTTGGTGATAGAGTCCATCGAGACACTCTCACTTCCCCTCGGGGAATGGAAGCGAGTACAGCAACAACCTACCGGGATGGTTCATCTCCCCTTTGTTCGGCTGGCAAACCTGCGCACTCCACGACATGTGGAGTACGTCCTCCTTGAGGCCCTTCCGCTGCAGTCTCTCGGATGGCTGCGCGCATCTTGGTGAACCCACGATGGCCCGCCAATGGTGAATCATGAGAGGCATGGGTATCTTCTCCTTGGTGAGATCTCTCAGTCGAAGATCCGATCTGTAATAGATGACCTCTGTCATACACATCTCTGCTATCCGCTATCGCTCCATCCCAGCCCACCTCGCATGCAAATCTATCCTTGGAATACTCAACCCGGTCAATCAGAGCCTTCCAATCGGCGTCCAAGCTCATGAGGGATAATGTAGGCACAATGGTCTACGAAGAAGAAGGAGCATGTTTGCTACCACATTGTTCTTCCCTTTGACATACTCTATGTCAAAGTCATAAGCTTTGGATCTTAGCTGATCCACTTACCAACTGCCTCTCCTGCTGTTGTTTACTTGCCCAAAAAGTACTTGAGGCTATTATGATGCGTCCCGACTCTCGTCACCGCCTACCAAGTGCTAGCAGGAATTTGTGAGAACGCACATAGCCAACATCTCTTTATCATAGATAGGATAAAGTCTCTCATGTGGAAGGTTCCGGCTCTCGAATGCAATCGGGTGACCCTCTGCCATCAAAGCTGCTCCCAATCCCTTCTCCTGAGGCATCGCACTCTAGGATAAAGGGCCCGAGTGAAATCGAGCGATGCCGACCTTGGGACGACTACTCACATCACCTCTTGAGCTTGTCAAAGCTCGGCGTGCGGTGTCCGTCCAGGCGAATGCCCCCTTCCTCGTCGACTCCGTGAGGGGGGTGCGGCCAGGCTGTGAGAAGCCCTTGACGAACTTCTGTGGCTAAGTGCAGGATACCAATGAACCCTCTAAGTTACGTCACATTAAGCGGCTACGGCCGGTCCACGATAGCCGGATCTTCTGCGTCATGGACTCTCACTCGTCCACTCCTATGATGTGTCCCAAATACAACTTACTCTCTGTCAAACCAAACTCACACTTGGAGAGTTTGGCAGCTTCTTGCTCTCCGGATACTTAAGCATCTCTATGTCTTTGGAGGTGCTCTCCCAAGTCTGTGTATATGAGAATATCATCGAAGAAGACCGACACGAACTTCCTCGAATGTACGAAGATATGGTTCATCGAGGGCGGAAAGTGGCGGTGCATTGGTTAGTCCAAATGGCATGACCAAAAACTCAAAGTGCCCATAATGACACTGAAAGCGGAGTTTTGGGAACGTCTGTTCCCTCATGCGTATGCGATGGTACCCGGACCTCAAATCAATCTTCGAGAAGAAACGTGCTCCTCTCAACTCGTCCATCAACTCATCGATCCTGGGAATGGGGTACCGGTTCTTCAATGTCTTCTTGTTCAGTGCCCTGTAATCAATGCACATGCGTAATGTGCCGTCCTTCTTCTTCACCAACACTACTGAAGAAGCGAAAGGACTGGTACTGGGCTGAATGTGCCCAAGGGCTAACAGCTCCTGAATGGCCCGCTCTATCTCATCCATGTAGGCCTTAGGATGCCTATAAGGGGTGGTGATCACTGCCTGTATCCCCTGCTCCAACTCTATCGTGTGCTCAAACCCCCGATCTGGTGGTTGTCCCGGTGGAATATCTCCAAACACTACTGCATATCTGTCAAGAAGAGTGGCTTGAATCGGGGTGCCACCCTTTTTACCCTATTATCTACCATCTACGAAGCCGTGACTCAGCCCCGCACTCTGTCTCCCTCTGGTGAGTCCTTCGCATCATGTGTGTCCGTCCCCCGTGAGCAAGATCATATGTTGAACTTTCAGGATCACTCTCATACTCCCGTCTTGGGATCATCACTCCATTTCCAGGCCTTCCAATACGCGAGGTGACCTTTCCCAGGTGATAAACCTTGCCTCCAATATCACTGTGGTGTGAATGTCTGCAGTGATGGTGGCGGCGCGGTGTGTGTGTGTCAACAAATTTCTCCTCCGACAGAACCATGATGCCGAATCCTCACGGAACCGAGCGAAAACCTCTCGGCTCTCCTGTGGGCCTGCACACCTCTCGTGCACCATCGGGCATCGATAGTGTTGGGTAAACTTGTGCTCGACTAATGGGCTACCTTTGACCCGTGCGCCCGTGCGCGCGGTCTCGGGCTGCTTGGGGACTCCCCGCAATGCGGCTAGAGCTCCCCCGGTGGGTGCAAACGATGCCCCACCTGTCGCGGGTGGTGGAGGTGGTAAGGTACTCTGTGCTGCATAACAACCTCCTGCCTCCTCATCATCCCCCTCATCCTCTTCTCCGCTGCTCTCGGAGAAGACCTCTATGAAATGTGCCTTCCCTCAGACACGTTGTGTCTGCGGTACTTATAGGCTAAGGTGATGAGCTGCAATCTGAAAAAAAATCCTGGGCTCTCCTCCTAGCCTGTATGTCTTGTACCGTGGGGTCGCCTTGGGGAGCGGAATCACAATGTCCTTACCCTTGAGGCCGAGCACGATAAAGGATAAGGTGGCGGGAATCTGAACACGCTTGCATCACCGTGAGGTCACCAGACCTGTGGTCAACATCATGAAGTGTGTGGATTTGTTTGACGGACTGAACACGAGAGAGTGGTTCGGCCCGGCTTGAGTCCAAAAACATCGTGATCAGCCAGGAACGTGATATGTCGGTACCATCACGCCAGGAAACCCTCGAAGTCGAGAGAATGTATGCCTACGCACATTACCTGTCTGATTTGAGAGCTTGGTCGGCTCGAGAAGGGCGGTACGGGTCACTTCGATCAAAAACGTTCCTGCCCTCACAGTGGACGACATATGTAGTCAGCCAGATGCCCCAGTGTGGTCAACCCATGAAACCACCAATTCTGGGCCTCACCCTCTAGATGTAATGCAGCCATCTTAATGGCCTCCTTCTCCGGCATCTGGTTAAGCTGAATATAGAGGTCTAGTTTTTCCACCCAAGACCTGGCTGTGGTCTTTGGAGACCCATCAAACATCGGCAAATGAAATTTGCTGGCTGCACGGTTACTGTCACGGTGGGAACCCAGTCCCTTATTTCGATCATGAGGCTTACTGCCGCCTCGGTACTGCAGATATTGATTGAAAGGGAGAGCCTCCATGAATTCCGGCCCCAAACTACGCCAATCTGCAAACCAAACTGCATGAAGATCGGGACCCTCATCTCTTGATGCCGTTTGCTCCACTTCCTCTACCGGGAAAGTAGGCATGGTAGGTCGCGTGTCCATGGAATCGGTCTTCTGCGCTGTCATAATGGGTATAGCATCTGGTATGCAACTAGATGTTCCCGATCCTTCCCCTACCTGAAAGACCCTAGGGGGTTCTTTCTGCGTTACCCCTGCAACCTTCCTGGTTACCTCCTGCATGAATGCATCCATCTTTGCATCCATCTTCTCACTCAACTTCTCGGCCAATCTTGCCAACATAGCCTCCATTGGATTCCTCCGTTCGTCTTCTGAATCAGAATCACCTCCCCCAAGGAGAGTGGGGTGACCCCTAGGTGCCATAGAGTGCTAGCACCACAGGCTGAGCCAGATCAGAGCTCTGATACCACTGTAATATCCCCAAAGGGGAATAACCAGTAATAAACAGAAATGCACTAATACAGATATAAACTGAACCAGATCACTGAATCATGACACATGTAACACCAAAATCTGAGCCATTTTATTAATCAGAAAGTACATAGAGAGGAGTACAATAAATCAGAGTAAGTGCACCTATCCCTGCCCTAGGTAGGTGGAGACCCTCTCAACAGAAAAGTGGCTGCAACAAGGACAGCGTCCTGGCTGCTCTGCAAACTGAAGATGAACTGCGCTGGGGCTGAAGTCTGCAAACCCTCTCAAATGGAAAACGCTGTCTCTGCCAGTGACAGCGCAGAAACAGATAAAGCACCAAGACCTCAACTCTCCAGACAGATGAAGCTGCTACAGGATCCTGGAAAACGCTGTTAAGCACTCCTCACAATGATCTGCTCCTCAGATCTGCGTCCCACCTGATGGATCTGAAGCCTCCTATCACAACTGCATCCTCCCTTTCCTGATCTGCGTCCTCCAAAACCCAATCTGCTGCCAATCCCTCAGATCTATGCTAGATCTGGAACTATCTCCTCAGATCTACAGCCTCTAGGGCTAGATCTGGTGTTTCCCCTTCAGATCTGGACTAGATCTGTCAATAACTCCTCAGATCTGTCACTCCTCAAGCTGGATCTACTGCAAAACCCTCAGATCTGCAATATACGAGGCTAGATCTGCAACATACAGGACTAGATCTGCAAGATCTATCCTTCACAAAGCTAGATCTGACAAGAAACCTTCAGATCTGCAACCCTCACCTCCAAGAATGGACAGCGTCCTCACTCTGGGCTTGATCAGCGTCCTTCTGCCCCTCAAACAGCGTTTTCTCTGCCAGTCTGGAACTGCGTCCTCTTGGACAACGTCCTACCTCTCCTGCAAGGGACAGCGTCCTCTCTTCAGATAAAACAGCGTCCTTCTCCTCAAAGATTCAGCGTCCTCCCTTCTCTTGCTCTGCGCAGCCACAAGAGGGCTTTCCTCCTCCTCAGATGTGCTTCAGAAATGCTGCTGCTTTGCTACTGAAAAACCTTACTAGGGCGGGCACTCGAAGTCCCCCGAAGCTAAGGGTGAAACTAGAAAAACCTTACCAGGGCAGGCACTCGAAGTCCCTCGAGGCTAAGGGTGAGATCTCCGACCGGAGACACTCGTGCACTAAGCAGTGCTGCAGACCGACTAAACAACCGGCGTGCTGAAGCAGACAAAGTCTAGCTATCAATAAGAATATCAAAATCATGGATGATCAAATGAGGTGAGAGCCTCTCCTTTTATAGCACCAATCTCCCTCCAAACTCACTCACCCTGGATCTGCGCAATTTACCTTGGGTTAACTTTATGTCTCCTCCATCACCCACGTGGACCCCCAAGGCCCCCTCTCTAAGTTACAACGTCAAGCTACTAGGAAAAAGAACACTTTATTATAAAGTGAGGTGGCTAAAGTGAGGTGACCCCTCTTATTTCTCACTTTATTTATTATTCCTATCTAAAGCAGCAAAATAACACAAAAATGCAATATTCCAATTAGCAAAGCTACTTAAATATTAAGGGAAAGCAAGGAAAGACAAGATAGAGCAACAAACATAATTATTAAAGGGGTGAAATACTATGTTAAAAATGAATCTACTTTTGACCTTGAAAGGGACTTCTTGAAAGACAAGCTGTTATGGCAAGGAAAAATAAGCCAAGCATGGAGGGTAGGAAAGTTTAATCGTGAGAGAGCTAGGCCCATAAGATTCATCATGCCTAGTTTGCGTGATAAAAATATCATTCTATGCAAGAAGCAACTCTTGAGGGGTTCTCACTATTTTCTAGACGAAGTTTTACTGTAAGACAACAAGAGGAAAGAAGGGAGGAAATGTCAAAGGTTAGGGCAACAAGAGATGGTGGAAAAAGAGCATGGATTTATAAGGGTAAAGCTGTGATATCACAATTTGGACCTCCTTCCAAAACAGGGCAGTAAGATGATAATAAAGAAGAGACAACAAGCTCTTTAACAGGAAATCAAGAAGCAAGGTCAGCATGGGCAAACAGGGACAAAGACTAAAATGTGAGTCTTGAATGTCAAAACAAATAACAATCAAGTCATACCCATGTTTCCTTAAGTTTAGTTTGTTGGAATTGCAGAGGTTACCCATAGAGACGAGGACCTGGGTTAGGGCCTATTGCAGAAGATAGAGACATAATTTGTCTCATAGAAACACATGAGCATGAAGGGTGCAAGACACCTTTGTTTGAAGGGTACTGGAAGATTGCAGTGTGGAATAAGGAATTAGGGAATGACAAAGAACATGGGGGTATCATGGTATTAGTGAGAGAAAAAGAAGGTCGTTTCATTCAACTAGAAAAATAAGACTAAAATAAACAATTCATTTGGCTTAAAATATCAGAAAATGGAAAGCACATCAAAATTGCAGCACGCTATTTTGCGCTGCAAGTTTCAAAAATCTACAAAAGTAGAGGGCTTGACCACAAAGATCCCTTTGCAGCCTTAAAGGCATATATTGCAACGCATTCTCAGCTAGGTGAAGTCATTATAGTGGGTGATTTCAATGCTAGGACTGTAAGTGAGCAAGCTAGCATTCTTTGTTGCAAAGAAGATTGTGACCCTATCTAGCTTACAGAAGAGGGTAATCATGAGTTGGAAAGGATTTCAGAGGACAAGGGCTGCAATCTCTTTGGTGAAAAATTGCTTACTCTATGTGGGGCTTTCGATTTAGTCATTTGTAATGGTTTGACTAGATGGAAAAAGTCTGGTAATTTCACTTGCAATACTGACAATGGAGAAAGTGTAGTAGACTATGTAATTTGCTCACACAGTTTGTGTGAGGAAATGGAGGAAGTTTTGATTGGATATCAACTTTCGGACTTAAAATCATATCACAAGACAATTTATTTAAGTTTCTCTTGGATTGGAAAGAAGCAGTTAGGGTCAAAAACTCAGCGTGTTCAACAAAATCTTCCAAAGGGTAGAATTATTTTGACTCCAGAAAATTGTAATACATTCAAAATAGTGCTAGAGAGGCTCTTCGAAAAGGAGAAAATATCATTTCACGACCTGCATAGTCGTGAATTAACACATTTAATTCAAAGCACACTTGTAGAGTGCAAAAGAGAAAAAAGTAATAAGTCTGAATTTTTTTTTCTTTTTGGTTAATGCCTAGTTCGACGACAAATGAAAAAAGGCAAGGAGAATGTGGAAAGAGTGAAACAAGGATAACATAAAGCTCAAATCTTACAAGAATATATTAAGAAAGAAAAAGGTTGATTTCATGGTTTCGAGGAGAGAAGAACTAATCTTGCTTGAGAAAAATAACCCCAAATTATTTTGGAAGGATCTCCAACCGAGAAAGATGCAAACTGAAACAATAATACAACTTCTAAATGGTTTGACTACGCAAGACAACTTTATGAGCATGATCCCAAGGTTGACCCTCCTCCCTTGGTCAACATTAATACAAAACTCTTCACGGTGCAAGAGGTAGAGATGGGTATCAAGAAGTTGAGTGTTGGAAAAGAAAAGGACTTAGCTGAAATCCAAGCAGAGTATCTAAAGTGGGGCTTAAAAATGATTGCACCTCACATTACAAAAAAATTCAACAATATCATACAACAAGGGTTCCCCACAAATTGGAAAACTAGTATGGAAATACCTGTTTTCAAGAGTGGTGACGTCAATAATCCATCCAACTATAGGACCACAATGATAAACCCCTTGTTTGCTAAGTTATTTAGAAGCATGTTAGGAAATAAAATCAACAAGTGGGCAGAAGAAAGAGATAAACATGCTAAAGGACAAGCAAGTTTTAGAAATAAACATTCCATAGTTGATCATGGTATAACTTTAAGGCACATCATTGTGAAAGTTTGGGAGAAAAATGAAGAAGTCTTTTGTTGCTTTGCTGATTTCAGAAAAGCCTTTGAAACGGTTCCTAGGGATAAGATTTGGCATGGAATGGAGGAACTTGGGGTTCCCATGCATTTGAGAGCAGTTGTGCATAGGTTGTATGAAGAGGTTAAAGTCAAAATTAGAACTTCAACAGACATTTCCGAAAGTTTTAGAAGCAATATTGGGGTCAAACAAGGTTTCCCATTGTCTCCTACCCTCTTTGGTTTATATATCAAAAAGCTTGAAGAGTGCCTAAATTTGCAAGGGGGTGATTGTATCCATTTGGGAAATTTTGTTATAAGGCTTCTTTTGTACGCAGATGACTTTATTCTAATTGATAAATTTGCTCTTGGTTTGCAAGAGCGCTTACTTTGCATTGAGCATTTTTTTATAAGTGCGGGGATGCAAGTCAATATCAGCAAAACGAAAGTAGTGGTTTTCTCTAACAAAAGAAAACATAACCATCATAAGTTCTACTTTGAAGGCAACAATGTGGAAGAAGTTGCGGATTACAAATACCTCGGAATTGACTTCAATAGAAATCTAAGCTAGGATGGATGTAGAAATAAAAGAATTTGGGGGGTTGGAAAGCATTTTGTGCTTTTGAAATAGGTGTAGAGAGGAATAGTTATGGGACTGGAAAACCACTTTAACTCTTTTTGGGCTTTTAGTGATTCCAATGATTCTCTACGGTTGCGAACTGTGGGCTAGCAGTACATCCGACATGTAGTGGAAACAAATTGAGAAAATTCAGAAGCATTTAATTACAAACAAATTCAAAATCAAAAGTGTAGTTCCTTATGCTATATTGTTAAGTGAAACATGAGTTGCTCCTATTGAAACAATTGCAATGGTGCGGGTCATAAGGTATTTAAAAAAAACTGAGCAAATGGAAGAGGGCATATGGCATAAGGTTGTGTTTAATGACATATTGTGCACAATAAAAAAGACTTGGATGCAGCAAAATAACAAATGGTTTAGCAAATGGGGCATTTGCTTGAGCATGTGCCCCACAAACAATAAAGAGATAAAAGCTTTTGTCATGGATAAGTTCCACAAATGTACTTGGGAGAAGGAACTAGAGAGAATGAAAAAGTATTATATTGAAGAGTTTAATTCCACTCATAATCATCAACAAAAAGCGTACATAGAGGCCGGTATTTCTTGGAGAGCCAAAATTCTTATTGCTTAATTAAGGACTAATTCACATAAACTTTGTTGTGAAACAGGGCACTGGAAAAGGCCAAAAGAAGTGTGGGAGGAAAAAGTATGTATTTTTTGCTCTTCCAGATAAATGGAAACAGAAAAACATTTCATTTTAGAATGTAAGACCTTCAAAGACAACAGAAAAAGTTATACCCATATTTTGGCAACTAGCTCTTGAAATATTCTATTAAGCAAAAACTTTGTCTAGATAAGAAAGTTTAATACCACCTTATCACAATTTTAAATTTAGTTAATGTACTCTAAATATAATATTACCACCTTATCACAATTTCAATTTTAATTAATATACTTTGAACATGATAATATTTTATTTTTTATTTTTTTATTCTAAATTTCGTTTTATAATAAAACATCTAAAATCCAACAATACGCACTTCCAAGAAATTTGCCAACGATACGCACTTTCAACAACTTTTCCACAATAAGATTCTGATAAGATTCTAATGAAATTGTCCAAAATCGAATAAAAATTTGAATCGCAAAATACATAGACCAGTTCTCAGTTGTCTATTAAGAAGCGTGTAATTTATGAACAAGACTTTCGGCTCCGGAAGGCGGCTATTTAACCCTCGGGAACTCTCTTGGCTCCCATATATATTTTGCCAAGACAGACAGAAATCTCTTAGAAATCTCTTGGCTCCCTGTAATATACTCCACAAGACAGTAATACTCATCAAATTTCCTTGTACAAGCCATGGAACCTCCTCATCTTTCAATGCCTGAGACTTCGTGTTCCCAGAGCCCTCTGTACTCTGGACTTGAAAGTATTATATCTGCCGTGAAGCAATTATGCGTTCAAATTATTGTTTTGGCCTTTCAATTATCGAAGATTTGGAAGTCTTCAGTCTCGGCGCTGACTAGATCAAATAAAGGCAACGAATCTGCAAAAAAAGAACCGGAGGTTCAGAAAAATGTCGGTTCGTTAAAAGCTGAATTCCTGAAGACGTATGGAGAACATTATGGTTACCCCGGAGGAAAAAAGAGCATCGAAGAGATCAGGGACACGGATTTCAGAAGATTAAACGGTGAGAAATTTATCTAATTATTTCAATTTTATTAATTTGACATCCCAGCTTAAAATGCTTGTAGTTCTACAAACATTAATTAAATCGAATTCTAGCTTAAAATGCTAGAAAAGTATTTTTAGTTTAAAACGCTAACTCAAAATGCTCGCATTTCTACACTCAAATACTCGCTTTCTATGATATAATTCTCGCATTTCCATAATTAGCTGCTAATTTGAAATCCTAACTCAAAATACTAGCATGTATTCATTCTTTCTACAGTTTAACATGCTCGCATTTGATTTTGAATTCCGTTGTTTGAAACGTTTGTCCTTATATATGACATTCATATATTTGGTATTTCTCTTAGTTTGGATAATATGTGGATCTTGGGCTCGGCGAGATTTAAGGTTGATAAATTTCAGTGCATTATTTGGTTGTGATTCTTTGTGAGCTTTAAACTTAGTTTTAACAGTTTGTATGTCATTGTTGCAATTTTTTTGTTTGTTTGGTAATTTATAATTTAAATGTAACTTGTCACCTCAATCTCCAGTCCGGTGGTATATGGACTTAAAGAACTCTGCGCTTTCCCATCGGAACAAATCTCAGTAAGATTTCAGTGTTATTTACATTGTTTGATTCTTTATTGCCTCTGTTATTCTAAATGTGCGTCATTATTTCATACATTTAGCTTCTCTTGCAATCTGGAGAATTTACGGATTGTCAAAGGACGCCAGGTTATCGAAGTCATCATTGGTTGTGATTCTTTGTTAATTTTAATATCTAGGATAAAATGGTTGTGTTTCTTTGAGTTCTATTGTTTGAAATGCTTGTATTTATTTATTGCATCTGCTTTTTTAATTCTCTGTCATTCTCGAATCTTCATTACCTACATATATTTAGATTGCTCTGATAATCTGGAGAATTCATGGATTTTCACATGATACCGGGCTTAGCGAATTTTAAGATATAGTTCATTATTGGCTGTGCTTATTTGTTAATTTTTAAAACCTAGGTTAAAATGTCTGTGGTTCTTTATTACCATCAAATACATAGCCTGGCTCGTCATCAAATTTATGGGTTCTCATAGGACCTTGGGATAAGTCGTTGCCGAGGATTGATATAATTATTCATTATTAGCTGCTTTCGTTTATCTTTTTATTGCTGTGAATTTATGGACTTCCAGAGGAGCCTGACATTAATGAACGTTTAAAGATTGATGAAATATTATATTTTCTATTAACTGCGTTAATAACTGCTTTGTTTGTAATGGCTCTGATGAACAGGTCTAGTCTATCTGGACCATGCTGGGGCTACCTTATATTCAGAGTCACAGATGCGGGCGGTATCGGAAGATCTCACTGCTAACTTATACGGCAATCCTCGTATCCGTGCTAATATTGTTGTCATTTGCTGTTATACTCAATCTTGGTCAATGAGTTTTGATTTCTTTTTTTTTGCTCATCAAATGAATGAATGGATGAATTTGTACATACAACATGGGTGTCACCACTCCTGAGACTAGGCCAAATTAGAGCTGACATAAATAAATTAAAGAAAATTTTCTGCACTCCAAATAAAGTAACAGTTTAAATTCTTCAAATTCAAATCTGGCTCCATAATTCTGTCTTCACTTTGGGCAGTTTAAAAAAAAGCTGTTTCCAGAATTGCTCTTATATTTGCTGCACTGTCTGCATGTTGTTTCAAATTTCTTTTAACAATTGTGATTTTGTAGTATGAACAATGTGCACCAAAATCCCAAGTAATTGGAAGTGTTCTAGCAACAGGTTTAGTTTGGAGGTTGCTATGGACCAATTTCTTTTGCACATCTTAATGATTGGGTTGGAATCACCTTCAGTGTTAAGTAAATCTAAACCATTTCAAAAGCAGATATAAAGTCCTGCCAAAATTGATCCTAACTTAGCATCGTTGTTATACTTTTGCATCAGTTCCTGTGTAAAAATCAGTGATATCATCATTTGCATTCTGTATAGTTCCTCCACCCTATTTTTGAGGGTTTGTTGCAATTTTTGCTTTCATTTTTAATTTCCATTCACCTTTTTAGTCTACAGGACTGTTGCCGCAAAATCTAGCAGGCCCGGTGCAAAAGCCTCACTGGGCGAGGGGCCAGACCTTATGGCTACAAAGAAGAAAGGTTGCCACTGTCACCTCAGAAACCTTCTTCCTGCTCTTTAGTTGGATTTAAACCACGAGAGAGGCTTCCCTAAATCACCTATAAAGCTACTCTAATGCTAGGGCTCAAGGTGATAAGTTTTAAAAGGTCCATAGTTGGATAGATTGCTGACAAAACCAAAGATGCCCTAGATTTTTTATGCTAGGGTCCAAGTAATCTAAGCCTAGACCACTAAATGGGCTGCTAAGCTAGGGTTTGCATGATATTCAATTATATGGCATTCAATGTCATATAGCGCCTTAGAAAAGGCCTAAAAATGATATTCAACAAGAAAATAACAAGACCTTTAGATAGAGATTAGGTTAGCCTAGGGTAAATAGTTTTATAGCTATTAGATATTCATAAACAGCAAATAAAAGGGGTGACATCATCCCTTCTTAGGTATATTAGATCTTGCCCTATGCTAGATTTTGCTTGTATACAATTTATAGAGACAGTTCCTAAATTATGAGCCACAATGACACTTTTATTCATAAATCAACCCTAGAAATCGTTGCAGCTGCCATAGCTGTCTAGGAGAGAGAAACATAGATGTTTTTATTGAGTTTTATGGTGATCAAGACACTTTTACACCAATGTCTTATCCTACAAGGGTTTAATGGAGTTTTTATGGCACAAATTTAAGGGAAGGATATTGATGGAGTAAGGGGGGATGACTAGGGCATCCATTATAAAACCCTAGCTATTGTTCTTGTGAGAGGAGAAATTAAAATTATGGTCCACACATTAAGAGTTTCCCTATATGCCTTAGAGGGGACAATTTTACATGCAATATTGAAGCAAAATTTTAGCAATGGTAAAGCATTTAGTCGTTGAGCAATTGAAGCCCTACTTTAAACATAAAGCATGCCAAATATCAATGATAAGACAATAAACTTACAAAATCCTTCACAAGAGGCACTTCTTTCAATTCCAGAACAATGTCTCCATGCAAAAATTGCATCCTCTAGTAAGTCACACCAAGAAAAATCACATTTTTCCCAATGTAGCAAAAAAGACTAGATTGCAGTCTCTTAGAGAGGAATAGAATTCCATTTGTGATGGTGAGAAAAAAAATGAGGGGTGGCTCTATTTATATGAGATCTATCCCACTCATTTTGACAACAATTAGACTAAGAAGCCCTATTGATATGTTTACTTAGTGTGTTCCACAAAAAAGAGGTTACAAGCCAATCTCATAGCTCAAAAACATAACAAAAGTGCCATAAATGTCCACATGTGTGAGAGAAAATCCTCCTCAAATGTCATCCTCCAAATGAGCTCTAGAACCCACAAAAAGGTGTGATATGGGCTAATTAGTGCTCCATACTCCAAGATGTCTCTCAAAGATCATGTGCAAGCCTACAAAGTGCCTATATGCCAACACATCATCTCCATGGTGCCCTGCATCAACCTCAAAGGAGCAAGAGGGGTGACGTGGCACTCTCTAACTCAAGCGCTAGGGATGCAAAGTGATATACAATTGCTTCCTTGTCATCTCAAGGATGACCATCATCATCTAGGCTTTGAAACAAGTGATGCCTATCAAACAATGTGAAGGCTAGCCTAGGGGCATCCTGGGTCCATTGGCAACATCATCAATATCTCCAACACCAAGTTTCATGGGCTTAACTTTTTAGTGTCAAGCATCATATGGGGTCATCAAGTAGCCCAATGCTCTACTCTAGATGGGCAAGGCTGCATCAACAGGGTCATACTCTCTCTCTGCAATACAGGGCTGAATTCATTGTTAAAGTTTTTTTAAAAGGACAAACAAAAAAAATAAAAAAATAAAAAGAAAGAAGAGGCAATTGGACGACTGAGTTGCCATCTGTAGTGGTTGACAGCAGTGGAGCAGCTGCCAACCTACCCACAACCACTAAAGGTGGTCGATAGTAGCCAATCGCAGTTTAGTAGAATGGAAAGGGGGCATAAGGGTGGTCGACACCCAATAAGGATTTTGCCACCTAGCTGGTTGGTAAATGGTTACTGTTGCAGAGGAAGTGAATCACTTAGCTCAGGTGGCAGAGGCACATAAACTTGAGGGCAAAGACTAGATGCATAGGAGTCAACTAGCAAGTTGCGGGAAAAGTCTAGTTGCTGGCTGCAAAGGGTTCCGACCTACGGATGAGCATAGACAAACCGCGTGCAGGGACAAGACCGAGATGGATTCTAGTTAATGAGAGAAAATCTAATGTAGTATGGCCAAGCCGCCAACTACAGATCACAACCATGTGAGGTAGTTGCACTCAGTATAGTGAGGTATAGTCGAGCTTCGCAAAGGGATGTTGGTAAATTTTTTAAATTCAAGTGGTTGACAGGGTCGGTTGTATGTGGTAGACTGCCCATAGGAGAGAGGATGAGTAGCGTAGGCATGAAGGATCTGGGCATACAAACTATAGTTGGGGGGGTTTGTAGACTTAGGCACAAGGGCGCAGGCGGATCTTGTAGATTACGTGGAGCAACAACCCACAAAGAAAAAAATGTTGGGGGTAGCCGCGTCGCCATAAGAAGGACTGCGCACATGGAGAAGCAACAGTTAACAATTGTAGGCCAACCCAACACTAACAAGTTGCGGGTGCACATCCAGTAAGAGAGCTAGTAGACAAGGTCGCTGCAATTGAGATGGGAAGATGACAGGGAGTAGGTCAACATTGGAAAAACTTGAGACATGGGCAGACTAATGGTAGTGAGCAGGAAGCTGGAGCTAGTAGAAGTCGCTGGGCAAAGGATTCGTTGCAATAGCCATGAGTTGGTAGTGGCTGATAAAGCATGGTACAAAGGAAAACATTGGTTGGGTTTGCCAGTAGGACTGGTTGAGTTCAATCCTCAGAAGGAGAGATGGAGACCGTAGCAGTCAAGTGTATGGTAGTAGATTTTGTGGATATCTCAAAGGATCGAGATAGATCCATAAGGGAGATCCTAGTCGATCTATCAACCAATATATTTCCTAAGGGTGTTAGAAGGACTTAGCATAGGGAGAAGCGGAGTAGTGACAAAGGACAATGAGTGGGAAGCTTCGAAGGTTGAGCAACTCAAAGAGAGTCAAACTGTTCAAGAGGGGAGGAGTAGTCGAGAGATTCCCAAGTCTGCAAGAAGGTCTCTTAGTATGAGATGACCTTACAGGATGTTCAAGAGTAGGAGGCTTCTACGAACTAGGCCAAGGACCGTCAGATTTCGAGGATGTTTCTAGACCAGAGGGCAAGGAAAGCTTTCAGTTCAAAGGGAGTAGCCAAGGCAACTGATCCAAGATTGAAACCAACTCTAGGTGGTAGAAGTACCTCACTCACTGAGGGAGTGTTAATGTTTGTAACCCGAGCAGGTACTTCTGCAGAGCCTTATGTGTCTAGGCATGCAAAAGTCACTTGTTAATTTTTCATAGGCCCTAGATCTAGTCTATGAATGATCTTAGCACATAGACACACTAGGAACCCTTAACTAGCAACTTAACACAACATAACAAATTAGAAGTGAAATCAATAACATCACACAAGAACGTTGACCCAAATCATTCTTCTTATAAGTCCATTAACAAGAAAACACTAGGCTCCTATACGAAGGATTATGGCCCTTTAGATCTTTGATACAAATGAACAATTTGCAAAAAAACACATAGTCTGTCCTTTGACTGATGTAGGGCTTGAGATATGATCCTTTAGATATTCAGTCTGCCCATTAAAAACAAGTGCATGCCCAAGCTTGTCCTTCAGCTCATGGTCCTTGGATTGTTTGCAGTCCTTTGCAACCAATCCTTTCGCAATCTCCTTGCTGTTCAAAACTCTACCAAACAAACTTCACAATCATTGTTTAGCAATCCTTCTAGGTCTGCTAGATTTGCTCTTCGACTCACAGATTTGATCCTCTATGGCCATATTGTTGATTTTTGGTTGCATCAGAAGTGCTCTAAGTCTCAAAATTTGTGGAGAGGCTTAGGCACATGTATTCTAAAGAACTCATAAATTGTTTGTGGAAATTCCACTCAGAATGTGTTTTATTGAAAAAATTAATTATTTTAATGGGGACCCTAAGTCTAAACTTAGGGAAATTAAATAATTAAAGGGTATTAATAAAACATAGTGTGAATCTTCTAGAGAACATGGATTAAGTCAAGTTATAATCTTAGCCATTGATTAAAGATCTAATCTCGGTCGTTGATGTCTCAATGAGAAGACTATAAAGGAAGGCTTGAGGGTCGTTTGGAAAGATACACCGAGTGAATCTAGAGATCAAAATTTTTGAAGTGAGCAGTGCTCAAGATGAGAAATCAATCTAAGTGATTCCAGCACAGAGATAGCTTCCAGAGAGAGTGATTTTCTCAATTGGAGAATCATCAACAGAGAGAGGCAGAGAGAAATCCAGCACAGAGCCATAGAGGATGACGCAGAGTCAACCCAAGTAGGGCTACGTAGAGGCCAAGAGGGTTTTCGATATTTTGTTGTCGGATCAGTTTCAGAAGCCGGGAGCCGGGGTGAGACCAGGAGGTGAAGATCTGAGATTTCGGGAGGCAGACTGATCTACAGCTTGGGTGACGCAATGCCAAGAGGAGGTGACGCAAGTTCTACGTAGTGACTGCGCAGGGCCCTCCAGAGGTACCTCATCCAGCATCTGGAGCAGCCGGGAAATTCCAGTGATTGAGTGAGGTAAAACACAATTTTTTTGCTAGTATTTATCTCTCTGTAACTGAATAACCTTGGAGGTATTCAGAGTTGTATTCAGAATTTGCTACTGCTTAATAAGAATAAACCCTCAGATCCGTTGCACCGGTTTTCCTGTGTTGGGTTTTTTTTGGGACTTTCATCTAAAAATAACGGTGTCCTATGTGTATATTTTTCTTTGCTCAGTTTCCTTGTTTCAGAATCATATTTAATTAAGTGTAGGCGGCTTTAGTAATTTACTTCAACATTTCAAGAAGTAATCTGAAATAATTTTGTAATGTAATTTACAAAGTAGGCGAAGTAGATTCAACTGGTTGCAGTAGGATTCCTGAGAGTGTTTGATCTAGGATTTTTCACATGGTATCGGAGTGTTTGATGTGAAACAGGAAGAGCAAATCTGAATTTAATATTCCCAATTAGCAATAACTAATTGGTAATATTAATTTTGGCCAGTTTTGCTTTTCTAATGTTAAAGTCAGTTAATAAACTGGGTGATGAGACACATAACCCATACTTTGGAAATAATCATTCCCTAAAGTCACTTGAGCACATATTTACTTGACAGTGTGGGGCCCAGGAGGGTGAAGTGGCAGCGTGAGGGAAGAGGCAGCGTGGGCAGCATGCATGACAGCACAGTGAGAGAGGGACAGTGTGGGCCAAGAGGGACAATGCAGTTTAGTGGGGCTCGGATGAGAGCAAGGCTCTCAAAGCATAAAAAGGGGAAGAGGCTCCTCATTCTCTCATTCTATTATGCATCTCTGATTTCTGTCTTTTGACATTGAGCACGCTTTTGCTGTTGAGCGAAGTCTGCAAGTGCTGTTCAACACACCGGGTGTCTCCGAGCGGAGATCCCAACCTCAACCCTGGGGACTTCGAGTGCCTGCTCGGGTGAGGATTTCTATCCATCGTTTTGCAGGAGGGAGCCATAGCATCTTCAGCCAGGATCACGCAGTTGCTTGGACAACGTAGTCTCTTCGAGGGATTACGCAGTTTGTGGTAGAGGCAGTTCCGAGAGTGAGGAGATATCAAAGATTTCAGCCCAAGGTTAGTGTGGAGGGACCAACCCTTCACTATTCATCATTTTGATACAGGAGGAGGCCATCATTTGCAGAGGATCATTCAGGAAAAGTGTATTTCACTGGGATAACGTTATTTCCCAAGGGAGATCAAAGTCCGGGGTCAGCCATTCTGGGATTCCTTTCTGGGCTTTCTAGGTTATTGGAGGAGAGCTCATTTCCAGAGTTTCGCATTTTTCTGAGCAGGGGAATAGCCCCAAAGTGCTGTTCCATTCCAGGAAGAGGGCACTGCAACAACAAAGAACAATCCCGGAGATTACGCCAATTTCGACAGAAAGGGGCCGATTCATTGAGAATTTCTGAGAGTATTTCCAGCTTGCCTTGTGCAAGCCAAGGTGCCATCATTCTAATCACCTTTGTACTCATTCTTATCTTACAGTTATATTATAAAATGGCTCAGTTTTTCTCCATATTTGCATTGTTTATGTGATGTCCCTCTATTTGCTGTAGATGCTTGTTTATGTTGCTTTGTATTACTGTTTATTTCTATTCGGAATATTACAGTGGTATCAGAGCTCATAGACTTGGCTAAGCCTGTGGAGCAGATTAGTCTATGACACCAACAGGAAAACCATATATCACTTACCGAGGAAGGAAGTACAAGGATCAAGAGCGGAGGCTTGAAGCTACTTTTGGGGAGGGAGACTGCATTCCAGTAGTGGACGTAGAGGAGGAAGAACCAATGGCAGAGGAGAAAGATGAAGGGAGGGAGTTCGGGCAACTCCTCCTAAAGTTTGTGCAGGAGCTATCAAAGAGGATCGAAGGGATGGGGCAGAAGTTCACCGCAGACCAGAGACAGCGTGAAACCCCAAGGGGTTTTCACATCGGAGAAGGGTCCGACACTTCCCACCATTTGCAGGAGCAGCTCACAGCACAACAGGTTGTGTCACTTACTCCCCCACGTTCCACGATGCCCACATTTTTTACTACAGGCACTAGGACGAGAGCACCTCAGAAGCCAGAGCTGGTTCATATGGGGGATTATTTTGCCGAGTATCAGTCCTATGGGCGAGAGTTTGGTGAAGCTCTCACTTTCCATGATTTTGTTCAGCTCAAGAAGGACAGCCGACCTCGTAACCAGAACAGAGGTGGTAGATACACACAGGATGGGAACGTACAGCGTACAAAGGGTAGGTTTTTCTTGCCAACATTTGACGGGTCCTCAAAATGTTTAGCAAAGGCTTGGCTAGAGAAGATGGATATTTATTTCCAGCTCAATCAGATGGCAGAGGGAGAGGCCATCAAGGTGGCAGTGCTACACCTTAAGGGAAAGGCCCACGATTGGTGGTTCCACGGGATGGCCACGCTGGGTCACTCAGCAGTGACAGCGTATGCGGAGTTTACACTGAGGTTGGTAGAGCAGTTTGACAAGAGAGATCCGAAAGAGCACTTTGTTGAGCTGACCAAGCTCAAGCAGATCGGGAACCCGAAAGCCTACATTTCCGAGTTCTTGAGGCTTTCGATGATAGTGCCCGACTTGTCCTCAGCCAGGATGATCTACATGTTTATTGATGGGTTGGCAAAATCTCTGCGTGGATTAGTCAGGTCCACAAGGCCTGCTACACTTCATGATGCAGTTGGGAGGACCAGGGATTTGCAGGATGCTCTATCTAGGACCAGAGCTCCTTTCCCCCAGAGACCGACATTTCATCCAAAGGGGAAGGACACAAGGGTTCCACCTCCGAGGGGGAACCAAGGCTGGGGGCCTTTGGACGATGATACCAGAGAGATTTGAGACGGAGGAAGCTATGCTTCACATGCCAGGAGCCATGGGCGCCGGGACATTGTTGTGCTGCAGAAAAGGCACACTACATAGAGGTCTTCTCCGACAGTGACGGGGAAGAAGATGCATACGAGGAGATAGAGGCAAGAGGCAGCGATGTAGCTCAGAGAGGGGATCATCCACCACCTCCACCCCCAGGAGCAGGAGGGACAGCATTTGCACCTACTAGGGGAGTCCTTGCTTCTTTGTGAGGGGTTCCCAAGTGTTTGACACTGCGTGTCCGGGGCACCGTGCAGGGACAGCGTGTTTCAGTGCTAGATGACAGTAGGGCCACCCACAACTTTATTGATGCACAGTTGGTAGAGCGGAGAAGCATACCGACCGAGAGCTTTGATGGATTTTCAGTACTGGCACCGGGTGCCAGAACTATGCAGTGTGCTAGATATGTACCAGCGTTGGCAGTGACCATGGGGACTTACACTCTGACAGATCATTTCTTTGTGGTGGACATTCTGGACACCAACGTGATACTGGGAGTGCAGTGGTTGATCACGTTGGAGAAGGTCACTACGGACTAGGAGACTCTGGAGATGGAGTGGACAGACAAGAAGACCGATAAGCATGAGATGATCCGAGGCATGCACACTTATCCCTCGTAGACAGTTTCAGCACACTGGATGGAGGCAGACTTCCGAAAGGGAGACATAGAGTAGGCAGTGGCGCTGCGTGTTGCAGAGGCAGGATCTACAGGATAGTCAGTTCATCCAGATGTGCAGTCGATTTTGGACAGATATGCTACAGTTTTTGGGGATATACCGCCACGGCAGCCATCGGATTTGGGGTTTGAGCACACCATTAAGCTTGAGCAGGGCATTCAAGCCATGATAACTACACCCTATAGGCACCCCAAAGCCTACAAGGATGAGATTGAGAGAGCTATTCATGAGCTCTTAGCGCTGGGACACATTTGATCCAGCACTAGCTCATTTTCTTCTTATGTTGTACTAGTGAAGAAGAAGGATGGCACACTAAGGATGTGCATCGATTATCGAGCTCTCAACGAGAAAACCATGAAGAATCGATACCCCATCCCGCGGATTGATGAGCTGAGGGGGTCGAAGTTCTTTTCAAAGATTGATCTGAGGTCAGGCTACCATCAGATACGAGTGAGGGACAAAGATGTCCCCAAGACGGCCTTCAGAAGTCACTATGGCCAATTTGAGTTTTTGGTGATGCCCTTTGGGCTAACCAATGCACCAGCCACCTTCCAATCTTGCATGAACCACATCTTCCGTGGTCAGTTGAGGAAGTTTGTGCTAGTATTCTTCGACGACATCTTGATATACAGCTAGACATGGCAGGAGCACCTACAGCACATTGAGGTTGTATTGCACATTTTGGAGGAGCAACATTCTTATGCTAAGCTCTCCAAATGCGAATTTGGGCTAACAGAGATGCTCTATTTGGGGCATATCATTGGGGTGGACAGAGTGAGAGTCCACGAAGAGAATATCTGGGCCATCCGAGATTGGCCGAAACCGAGGAACGTGACTGAGCTTTGGGGGTTTGTAGGCATCTGCACCTACTACCGGAAGTTCGTCAAGGGGTTTTCCCAACTTGTTGCGCCCTTCACAAATCTTACCAAAAAGGGGGCATTCAGTTGAACGGACATAGCGCAGAGGGCCTTTGACAGGCTCAAGGAGGTGATGAGCAGTTATCCGGTGTTGGTTTTGTCAGATTTTACACAGCCCTTTGTCTTTGAGTGTGATGCCTCAAGAGAAGGGGTGGGCACAGTCTTGATGCAGGGGGGCCACCCCATAGCTTTCGAGAGCAAAAAGCTATTGCCGCATGAGAGGTTGTATCCCATATACGACAATGAAATGCTGGCTATCATGCATGCACTGGCCAAGTTTCGACAGTACTTGGTGGGGAACAGGTTCAGGGTGAGAATTGATCACAATAGCCTCTGGTTCTTCTTAGAGCAGAAGCAGTTGCAGGAGAGGCAACAGAAATGGGTCAGCAAGATTCAGGCTTATGACTTGGCATTGAGTATGTCAAAGGGAAGAACAACGTGGTGGCCGATGCTCTTTCACGCAGACCGGCAGCGTTGTCTCTGATGAGCTTAGACACGACTGGAGGGCTCAGTTACTGGTGGAGTACTCGAAGGACCATTTTGCCTGTGAGATACTGGATGGGTAGATCACAGATGACATGTACAGGGTGATGGATGAGGTGATATACTTCAGGGACAGGATCTTCTTGACTAGGAGCTCTCAACTCAAGGAGAAGGTACTGCGTGCCTCACATGACTCACCATTATTAGGCCACCAGCGGTTCACCAAGACCTACAGGGCCATCAGGGAGAGGTTCTCTTGGAGAGGCCTCAAGGAGGATGTACTTCGGCATGTCCGGGAATGCGAGGTGTGTCAGCGGAACAAAGGAGAGAATAGCCATCCAGCAGGATTACTACAGCCACTTCCCATTCCGGAGGGGAAATGGGAGAGTATTTCGATGGATTTCATGACATGGTTGCCCACGGTGCAGGCAAGTATTGCATCTTTGTGGTCGTTGATTGACTGACAAAGTATGCACACTTCTTCGCTATATCAGCACACTATACATCAACACAGGTAGCGGAGTTGTTCTTCAGGGATTTCTTCAGATTGCATGATCTTCCGAAGACCATTGTTAGTGACCGGGACAGCCGTTTCATGGGCGGATTTTGGCAGGAGCTCTTTTGTTTGGTGGGTACAGAGTTAACTCCGAGCACCAGTTATCACCTTCAAACAGACAAGCAGACAGAGATAGTGAACAAGTCGCTGGAAGGCTACTTGCAAAACTATGTCATAGGGCAGCATAAGACATGGATACGCTGGTTACATTTGGGAGAGTACTGCTACAACACCACTTTTCACATGTCCATTGGTATGTCTCTGTTCTATGCTTTGTATGGATACCATGCTTTGACTTTTGCTGACGTGATGTTTGGTGCTAGCAAGGCCCCCAGGGCCAAGGGACTGGATCCAAGAGAGTCAGGATATACTCCGGGCTCTCAAGGATAACTTAGCTACAGCTCAAAACCAGCAGAAGCTGTATGCCGACAGGGGACAGGTTGAGAGGCAGTTTTAGGTAGGGGACTTGGTCTACCTACGACTTCAACGATACCGGCAGTCCACGCTGAAACAGAAGGGGGTCGAGAAGCTCAAGCCCCGCTTCTATGGACCTTACAGGGTGATCCGCAGGGTTGGGGAGGTTGCATATGAGCTAGAGCTACCTACAGGTAGCCAGATCCACAACATCTTCCACGTATCTTACCTGAAAAAGGAACTGGGGCAACAGGTGACTACAACAGAGGAGCTTCCACCGACAGATGATGAGGGGCATTTGGTGTTGCAGCCAGAAGCCATCATAGACACGAAGGAGAGATAGCTACGGAGCAGGACGGTCAGAGAGTACTTGGTGAGGTGGAGGAACTCGCCAGATGAGAATGCCACTTGGGAGAGTGAGAAAATCTTGCAGCATCCATCTTTATAGTTGCTTGAGGACAAGCAACGTTTGGGCGGGGAGGACTGTAATATTCCCAATTAGCAGCAACTAATTGGTAATATTATTTTTGACCATTTTTTCTTTTCTAATATTAGAGTCAGTTAATAAAGTGGGTGATGAGACACATAACCCATACTTAGGAAATAATCATTCCCTAAAGTCACTTGAGCATATATTAACTTGACAGTGTGGGGCCCAGGAGGGTGAAGTGGCAACGTGAGGGAAGAGGCAGCGTGGGCCCATGACAGCGCATTGAGAGAGGGACAGCGTGGGCCAAGAGGGACAGCGCAGTTTGGTGGGGCCCGGGTGAGAGCAAGGCTCTCAAGCATAAAAAGGGAAGAGACTCCTCATTCTCTCATTCTATTATGCATCTATGATTTCCGTCTTTTGACACTGAGCATGCTTTTGTTGTTGAGCGAAGTACGCCGTCTTGTTCAACTTGCCGGTGTCTCGACGTTGCCTCAGCAGGACTTCGAGTGCACCTTTCAGGGTGAGGAGTTCTATCCATCGTTTTGCAGGAGGGAGCCGCAACGTCTTGACCGGAGATCACGCGATTTAGCAGACAACGCGTATTCTCTTTGAGGGTCTGTGATGGCATGTGCAGCGATTAAGTGAGGAGATATCAAAAGATTTATTTGAGGTTAGTGTTCATGACCAACCCTTCCACCATTATCATTTGATACGGAGAGCCATCATTTGCGGAAGGATCATTCGGAAAAGTGTATTTCAGCAGGACAACGTTGACTACGAGGAAGATCCAAAGTAAAATTCGACCATTAGGGATTCGCTATGAGCTTTAAGATTGTTGGAGGAAACTCATTTCAATTTCACATTTTTACGACGAGGGGTAGCCCCAAAGTGCCATTCCATTCCAGGAAGTAGTAACGGTAGATAGCGGCGTTAACACTAGCGACATAGCAAATGCCAGCACATGAGAGGGCGTAGTACGGATGCAGCAATAGCGCAGGCGGTGTCATGAGCGATATAGTTGCGGCGGCAGGTAATTGGTGGACAACTTGTCAGACATTAGTAGCGCAGAGGATGCTTCAGGGTGAGAGCAGTATGCAGCAGGCATGTTGTTAGAGAACTTTCCTCGCTAAGAGGGAGTGTTGATTTTTGGTAGCATCAGAAGTGCTCTAAGTCTCAAAATTTGTGGAGAGGCTTAGGCACATGTATTCTAAAGAACCCATAAATCGTTTGTGGAAATTCCACTCAGAATGTGTTTTATTGAAATAATTAATTATTTTAATGGGGAACCTAAGTCTAAACTTTAGGAAATTAAATAATTAAAGGGTATTAATAAAACATAGTGTGAATCTTCTAGAGAACATGGATCAAGTCAAGTTATAATCTTAGCCGTTGATTGGAGATCTAATCTCGGCCGTTGATGTCTCAACGAGAAGACTATAAAGGAAAGCTTCAGGGTCATCTGGAAAGATACAGTGAGTGAATCTAGATATCGAAATTTCTGAAGTGAGCAGTGAGCTTGATGATCACTTTTCCATCCTGGAACACGATCTCAAACCCCTTAACCTCAATAGTTGAGACAAAAAACATGTTTCATTTGAGCTCCGATACCCATAGTACTTTATGAATTCACAACAACCCTCTTGACTCCATCCTAAATGGTATAGTCCCTGATCCTTTCATTGTCTTCTGACCTATCACAAATCTTCATGTGTAGTTCAGACTTCCATTCTGTCAGACTCTCAAACACTTCTCTCGAACCAATCATATTGCATAATGCTCCGCCATCGGTGAACCATACACCCTCCCCAATGGTGCTTTCAGCGAGATGAGAGATTAGAGCAAACTCCTCATCAAACCTTCTCGCAAAATCATCTTGTTCAACAACAACCATGCTCATTTCCTTCTTCTAATTCCCTCCTTTCATCTTGCATGGGAAATTATTTGAATAATGACCAAGCTCACCACAGCTGAAACACTTCACGTTACTTAGATCTTTCTTCTTCTTGCCATCAATTTTGCCTTTGCCCTTCCCCAACTTACCAGCGAGAGCAACATTCTCGTCATTGGTATTCTTTTGTTGAAGGTCCTTGTTCCAAAGTTCCTCTTGGATGAAATCATTCCATAACCTGTTCCAATTATGTAGCTTCTCTCGAGAGACTATATCTTAGATAAATGGCTTCCACTGATTTGAGAAGCCATTCAATGCAATCCTCACTAACCTAGGTTTCGAAACATCATCATCTATGGCACTCAACTCATCATGAAGTAGCTAAATCCTTATAAGATACGAAGTCACGTCTTCTCCCTCTGTCATCTTGGTTTCCTTGAGCTTATCTCTAAATTCCATCTTTCGATTATTGTTCTTGTTCTGGAACAAGTCTTGAAGAGCCTTCCATATCTCATATGTGGTGGCCTTCCCTGAAAGATGTGGTATTAAGTGATCTTTGACTCCTTCAAGGATGATCAACTTGGCCTTTGCATCTAACTTCTCATGCTTTTACAAATTAGCTGGATTTGTTAGTTTGGCAATGCTATTTTCCACAAATTCCTAGATCTCATTTACAATTAGCACTAGCTTGATCTTTTCTTTCCATGGGTAGTAGTTGGACAAGCCAACCAACCGATCTTCATACCTCAAGCCAGTAATCATCTTTGACGTGTAGTTTGTCCTTCAACAACAAGTATGAGGATCCATGCCGGAGGCACTAGGTGGTTGGAACACAGGGGTGTTGATTTGTGTAGCTTGGGAGGTACTCCAAGCCATAGGGTTCAGGGTTTGGAGGGAAAAGCACCACAAGGGCAGCTTTTGGGCTTGGAACCCAAGTGTGGGGTTTTGCACCCATCGCGATTTGGGCCAAAACTGTGATGGAGGTACGACATGTGATGGATGAGGATGATAGTGCTCAGCGATACGATACCAACACATTGAGAATCGTGTGAATCCAAGTTGTTGTTATTGAGAAATGAATTTTTGAAGTTGACAAGGTAATTTTTGGTTACCAAGTCATGTAAGTTTGGTGTAAAAGTTGTCCAATAGATGTGTCACTTCAAGCAAATTCGTTGAGCCTTAATGTCTAGAAATTAAGGATGATTTGAGAGCATTAGAGCATCCAAGTTTGGGAAACACGTCCTCTAAGGAAACTCAGTGGAAAGAAGGAGCTAAATTGCAACAAAAGGGAGATATTACAGTGTGAAGGAGTCTACCCTAAAACAACATGGAGAGGAGTTGTAGGTACAACGTATGCTTGGGTTTGTTTTATGGGCTGATGATAGATCCGTATAGGCTGTTTTGAGTGCAAATTGGTGCTGGAAAGAGCAGACAGCTAGGTTGAGGAGGATAGGAGGACAATGCAATTGATTGAGGGTGTTTGTTTGGGCCTGTTGAGGAGACCGAAGGCGACAACAAGTTGCTGAGCTAGGCCGCAGGCCATAGCCAACAACTTGAGGCTATTCCAAGGCAGCTTTGAAGTGTTTGAGGCAGAAAAGGGACATCGTGGTGCTTGGAGGGTCTTTTCTAGGTGGACTGCAACCCTAGAAGGGTGTAGATTGCTGACAACGTGGAGGTTAATGGCTACATATTGTGCCCTAACCAGTATTACAGGATAGACAACTAACAATGAAGGACAACAATGCATTTGGGAGGAGTGTTGGGTCAAGTCGTGACCGAATTGGATCAGATTATTGAGTAGCATGCTGAAGCCAAGTGTATGACCTTCCGAGGTGGCGAAGTATCATACTAGGAGCACATTTAGCAGTGATAAGATTAGGTGTCATAGGTTTGTTGTAGGGCAGCGTATTGGCTACCCAATGTAGCCCTAGACGAGATATCTTGAAGGACGTAGAGCAACAAAAGGTTGGGTGAAGATAGGTGTCAAAGAAGCAACACTTGTATGGACAAAAGTTGTTGCTAGTCTAGCAGATTGGAGCTCGGGAATTGGCCAGCCTAGAGAGTAGATTGGATAAGCCCAAGTACACTCTACAGAAGGACGTGCAATAATGTTAGGTGGCAACCCTCCTGGAGTCTCGATGTGTAGATGCCTTGATGGACTAAGGCACTACCAGTGAGCAGTATGGGTGCAAAGGACCGACATGACAAGATACGACATAAAAGAGCTGCAACCAAGTTTGTCATTGTATCTTGTATACCATAGACTATTGTATTATTCAGATTTGTTTTAATATAACGAAGATTGGGGATTGTACATTATTGTACAGTTTTGTTTAAAACTGTGTATATTATGCATATGAGATTTACTGCTTTATATTTTCCGTTGTGCAAAGTAGTTTATGGTTGAGATTCTTGGTTTGGTAGCGTTAGTGAGTTAAGACTCTAACCTAGGCCCAAGGTCACGAAAATTCAACAAGGGGGAGGTATCGTTAATCAAGCCTTTGCTTTCTTCCCGTTGGCTTCCACCCCACAACCTAACTCTAAAGACTGGTCTCAAAACGTTAAGAGGTAGGTTCCATTTAGACTATGCATATAACTTAAAAGTAACCAAGATCGTTGCATTACACCTAGATCTTAGTATTTGCATCTCATATAAGTTAGTGAAGCATCTAAGCAGCGGTTGTCCATCCGATTACTTGGTCTTAATTTGAAATAAGCAAGAGTTTTGACTCCATAAGGCACTGGTCTCATTTCTAAATCTAATCAAATCCTCAAGTGTTGCTAAATTTAACCAAGTAGCTAGGCCACTCAACTGTGTCTCCCGGAAAAGTTGGTTCCCAACTTGTCTTTCATTATCTTATTTCCACAGGGACCACCCCCCATAGCCTGCTGTTGGGAGACAGCTAGAGTAGAGTGGGCGGGGATCAGATTGACAACCCCCGCCCTGAGCCTTTGTCGCTGTGCCTGTACATTCTGAGTGACAACAAGGCCCGTCTAGCCCTGGTTCCTAAGCAACCAGTTTGAGTTGAAATGTCTCTTACTGCCGAGTGGGGGACAAATGCAATTATTCTAGAATATCCCACATAAACTTTGAATTTATTTAGGGACTTGACTAAGGCATAAGCCCGCTTCTCCATGGTGCTATATTTTAGCTTAGACTCTTGAAGGTATCTACTCATAAAAGCAATAGGTTGCTCATACCCTTCTTTGTTCTTTTGAAGCAATACTCCTGCGATAGTATCTTCAGATGCAAAAGAGAAAATCAAGAACTCCTTTGAGTAATCAAGGCTCACAAGAACAAGTGCTCTAGTGATGGAATCTTTAATTCCCTGAAAAACCTTTCTTCCTACATTTCCCCAAAAAAAATTAACAACCTTCTTTAAAAGAGATTGAATGGGTTTAGCTATTTTCGCATAATTTGGAATAAACCTTCTAAGAAAGTTGATCTTTCCTAGAAAGGATTGAAGGGTCTCGATATTATGAGGCAAAGGATCTTTTGAATTGCCTCAACTCTCTTAGGGTGAATCTTGATTCCACCCTTGGAGATGATGTGACCAAACAAATTCCCTTCAGTTACTCCAAAAACAGACTTAACAGGATTTAAGGATATTCCATATTCTCGACACCTATCAAAAATTTACCTCAGATGACCCACATGAGAAACTCCATCTTTAGAAAAAAATGTTAAGTCATCTTGATAAATCTCAATGAATTTCCCAATTAGGCCCTTAAAGCATAATCCATAGCCCTTTGAAAAGTTGCCCCAACATTAGTTAGTCCAAAAGGCATCCTCAAATATTCAAAAGTACCCCATTGTGTGGTGAATGTAGTTTTATGCCTATCCTCCTTCACCATGACTTGGTTGTATCCTGAAAATCCATCCAACAAGGACATCATTCCCGATCCTATTACCCTTTGTAATAAAGTTTCCATGTTAGGAAAAGGGTAATTGTCCTTTTTACAACGTAAATTGAGATTTCGAAAGTCCGCACATAGTCTGATTGATTTATTCTTCTTTCTCACAATAACCAAGTTTGAGCACCATGCGGAATGCCTAGTGTGAGCTATGATTCCATCTTGGAGCATCTTTTTTAATTCCTTTTGCACCAAGGGGGCTAACTCAGGATTTATTTGCCTAAGTTTTTGCCTAAAGGGCTGGACATTCTCATCCTCTAGAGGGATAGTATGTTCCATGGCATCTTCCCTATATCCTTTTAATTCATCATATGAGAAAGCCAAAACATCCCTATATTCTTGAAGTAAATCTACTAACTTTCTTCTTTCCTCCTCAGTGGTACCCTTCCCTATCTTAATAATCTTTGGATCTTGAGGGGTACCAATGTTTACTTCGATGAATTCCCCTAGGTCGATTTTCTTATCTTCTTTTCTCTTCACAACATCATGCCTATCAAACATTTTCTCCATGGCTACACGATCCCTAGGAGTGGGATTTGATACTCCGTTACACTCCACATGGTTGCAACCTTCCTCTTTGTAGCCAACCTTGAAATCTGAAAATTCCTCCATATTATTCGAAAATCTAATCACTTGGCTTTCATCATTGAAGATTTGCCAATGCTCAATATTTTTCAGGAACTGATGGTCTAAAAATAACTTCCATTTTAATCTTATCATCCATCAAGTCCTCCCCAAGCTGTAAAGTAGATGCAACAACAACTTACTCATCAACTTGTCTATTTCCTTCTCATGGAATTGTTTGAAGATCCAATGCATCAAAATACTCCATATTATCCCAAACAACATTGCGACACTTCTTTAATCTATCATTCTTACAAAAAAATTGATTCTTTACTTGAAGAATGACTAAATCAGAGTCCCCCTTGATACTAACCATTTTAATTCTCAAGTCCTTTGCCAATTCTAGACCTACAACAAAGCTTCATATTCTGTTGCATTGTTAGTTGCATCAAATTCCAATCTATAGGCAAACTTGAATATATGACCAAGGGGAGATGTAAGGACAATTCCAACACCCTTACCAAACTTTGAATGGGCACCATCAAAATTCATGTGTCAAATCCATTCCTTCTTGCTTTCCACTTGCTCTCCAACTCCCTATCCAATCTAACCATGATGCTCTCACTAATAGGGATGGTAGCATAAATTAGATCCATTTGCAAGCTAACCTCCTATATCAACTCCCCACTTTCTAGACAACAACATCCCCCAAACATCAAGCACATCAATCACCACAATATCCATGGTGATCATAATATCAGGGTGTACTACCAAGTGGACTTGAAGATCCTTTATCAAACCACAAACTTCAATGATTTTGGAGTCCATGGCACAAATGTTGTGGTAGGGTCTAGAAATCCTCAAGTTTAATTGATGCATGACTCTCTTAGTCATAACACAAGGTGATGCCCCAGAATCAAACATACAATTATGCAAAAGTAGCCCATTAAGCAATAATGTGATAAAGAAAGGTTTATGGTCCTTGTTAACTCTACACATATCACTACTTTGCAAAATGTTATAGGAATCCTTACATCCATCCTTCGAAAAATTTGACATTTCTTTCCCATGAGGAGCATCAATGCATTTTAACAACTTAGACTTTTGGGAGGGAATCTTTAGGATTTCAGTCACAGGTACTAAAATATTTGCATTGTTTATCCATCCTCCCAAGTCAATATTCAACCTAGATGTAGGTGGAGTGAAAGTCTTAGGGGCATTTTGATTTGTCTCTTGTTCCTTGCCCTTTCTTTGGTAAGTCAAACCTCTAACTTTGGCTATCTATAAAATTTGATTTGATGAAGGTTTTTCTCCATATAACTCTGTGATCCTATTCAACTCAGCAAAGTTGTTCACACTTTTGGAAGATGGAGACTTCTTATTTACCCTTTGGCTACTCTCCACAACTTCCATCCAATTCTCCATGGAAAAATGATGCTCCTTACCAACCAAATTTATTTTCTCACTTTTCCCAGCCATTCCTCCTTCCAAAATCCTTCTCACATAGGGACAAGTGGCTTCATTATGTATTTCATCACAAGGTCTACAATAGGGAATAAAATCCTCAACTAAATTAATAGACTCAAGTGCATTTGGTGGCCTATGTTCATTCAGAGGTACCCTCTTTTCTCATTTCCTTTATTTTGGAATATCCCAGTTTGATTCCTTTCCATGGCTACCAATCTATTTTGGATGAAATTTATTTGATTAGTGTGATTTGATTCCATAGTCTTGATGAGTTGAGTTAATTCTTTGAGAGGATCATTAGCATTTTCTTCCTTCGCTTTCCCTTTGGAGTCATGAGACTTTGATGGTCCTCTACTAAAACCAGGAATTTTTTACTTTCCTGATTCATTTCTAGCCGTTTCCATCTTTGAGGATTTGGTTTGAGCTTCTCTTAAATTTATAGGTTCCTTTCTCCTCAGCTCATATGCAGTGTCACCACAAAAAGCATCCGAATAAGAGCACAAACGAAACTTTTCAGGAGGCTTAACATTGTTAGGCATACTTTTCACCAAGTCGTTAAATCTCTTGTTAAACTCCTCCATAGTTTCATTCTCATTCTTCTTCATAAAGCTAATAGCGTTGATCAAATGCCTATTTTCTTTCTTCTCTCCAAACTTTTCCATAAAAGCAATGATGATGGCTTGCATTGAGTTATAAGAGTTAACAGGTTGCTCAATGAACCAATCAAGAGCATCCTCTTCTATGGAAAGGACAAAGAGTCTCATCTTTACATCCTCTTGGTTAGCAGTGTTACACCACTTAAAAATGCAAACATTGAATTTCTTAACTTGTGATGCAACACTAATGACATTGTTACCTTGAAGATAAGGCAACATTTTAATAGCCTTGTCAGGGATATTGTGAGGATAGCGATTTATGTTAGTAAAGTCACAAGGAGCAAGAAGATCATTCATGATGTCTTGTTGAATTTGTCCTTGAAAAAACAAATGGATATCAAAAATAACCTTCTGCCCAAGGTTAGCAAGAAGTCTACTATGAGAGAGTCCATTTAACCTCACTCTAATAACTCTTTCAGGCTCAAGAGTGGGGCTAAATAGACCACTTAGATTCCTCCTCCTTAACCCCACAAGGTGTGGCTTGGTGGCAAACTCTAAGAGATGGGGTTGTCACCTATCCCCAACTCTCTCCGTTATAGCTCTCTCCTAGGTAAAGCTAAGGGGAGTGGTCCCTAATGAAGGTTAGATGAAGTGATGTGAGTTTCTAGGAGATCTTAAGTCAATGGGACTACTTCAAAATGATGGGCAAGCTTAGTGACTATAAAATACAGATTCAATAATCAATTAAAGATATTCTAAATGTTCATCAACACATTATTCAAAAGATAAACATGTAAAACCAATGCCTTAATGATTGCTTCAAGAAATAGTAAATACTTGCTCAAATAAATATTCAAAATGAAATCATAAATAGCCCTACAAAACAAATCAATGTTAGATGAAAATATATCAATTCCAAGATACAAATTGCATTTTAAAGAAATGCTTAAATAAATATACTTTCATTCATGATCATAAGCATGTAAAGTAGCAATTTAAAGGGCAATGGCTTTCAAATGAAATTAAATGAAACAAAACATTACTTGTGTCACTCTGGAAGGCTCTGTGCTGCCTCTGCGTCAGCCTCTGCGTGGCCTCTGCGTCAGCCTGGTTGGGTTGCGTCCCTCGTGGTGTTGCGCTGTCCTCTTCTGGAACTCTGCTGCCTTCTTCGCAACAATTTCTTCAGTCGCTCTGCTGGTGGATCAACTTGATCTGCAATGCTTCGATACCATGTGAAAGTTTCACAACAGAAACCCTACTGCAGTATCTAGATCTACTTCACATACTTGTTTAATTAACATTAACAAGTTATTTTACTGAATTATTCAGAAAAACATTAAAGTAGGCACTAATTGCAGCCTGCACATCTATAGATCATTTACTGAACAATTCACACATGTGACAAGATTACACACTATTTTTTGGTCAAATGTCCCCAGAAAAACCCAATGCGGGAAAATCGGTACAACAACTCTAGAGGGTTTTATTATTATGCAGAATTTGAATACAACATTCTGGGTACCAGAAATGGTTGGCCCTATAGAGAAATTACACGACAGTTTGTACCTTTCACTCGGAGACAAAAGATATGGCTGTATCACACCCTCAAATGGGATTTACAGATCACGAGCCCCTTCTGGCCCAATGGAACCCTCAGCGTTGCCTCTGGAGCCTCTGCGTCAACCCTCACTGGCCAGCGTCCCCACTGCATCACCCTGACTGGTGCTGCGCTGCCCTGGCTGGTGCTGCGCTGCCCTGGCTGGGCCTGCATCACCTCGACTGGTGCTGCGCTGCGATGGCTGGGTCTGCGTCACCCTGGCTAGGCTTACTCAACTTTTGTGCAGTCTCTGCGTGGTGCTGGTTGAGCTGCGTCCTCCTGGCTGGCTCTGCACTGACTGATACTCACTGCCCCTTTGCTGTTGTATTCTCGGCCTTGGATTAGATTATCCCTTGCCGATCTCTACCCCTCACTGCACTGCAAACTCCCTTCGAATTTCTCAGCAAACCCTACCCCAAAATTTCAACTTAGCTTCAGTGCTTTGCCTGTGTGCGTGTGTGTGTTCTCCAATTGACCCCAAGTCTTTCCTTTATAATTTTCTCATTGGGAAACCAATGATCGTGATCTAATCTCTAATCGACGGCTCAGATTAAAAGGCTGCTTGATTCACATCATTTAGAACATTTCATCACATGTGTTTAATTAATTCACTTTAATTTTTCTAATTCCCTAAGTTAGACTTAGGGTCCTCATTAAAAAAATTAATTATTAGAATAACTTTAACACCACATGAAATTTCTCCAAACACTTCTGAGTTTTGGAGGTCTTGTGTGTCTTAGCTCCTCCACAAAATTTCAGGGCTAGAGCACACCTGATGCTACCTCAAAATCTCAACACCAGGCATGGGGATCCAAGGGATACATTTCCCGAGGACTTGCAGGAAGGAGAGCAGGTGGATCCACCCACTACCAGTGGTAGGACGAGCAGGGAATTGCGACAGATTCTAAGGGATGCAGAAGAGTTTGTCGGAGCTCCCCGAAATGAGAAGAGGCAGCACAGACAACCTGAAAGGTACCAAGATTTGGTAGCGTAGGTTGGGGAACCATCTAGTTTTCAGGAGGCAGCTTAGCACCAGGTATAGGTCGTTGCGATGGTGGAGTACAGCTCCATCATGACGAATGATGTTTGGGAGGTGGTTCCTAGGCCTCAGGACAGATCAGTTGTAGGTTCGAGATGGATCTACAAGATCAAATATGCTGCAGATTGCAGCATCGAGAAATTTAAAGCCAGGTTTGTGGCTAAGGGGTACGCTTAGAAGGAAGGGATAGATTATGAAGAGACCTTCGCCTTGGTAACCCAATATACTTCTATTAGATCGCGGTATCCCTTGCTGTGCAGATGGGATGGGAAATTCACTAGATGGACGTGAAGACTACGTTCCTGAATGGGGTGATAGAAGAAGAAGTATTTTTTGAACAACTAGAGGGCTTTTAGACGCATGAGCAGAAAACTCATGTGTGCAGGCTCAAGAGGGCCTTGAATGGGCTGAAGCAAGCCCCTAGAGCTTGGTATGGTCGAATTGACAGCTACTTGCAGAAAATGGGATTTGTCAAGAGTGACACAGATCCCAATCTCTACTATCTGAGAGTAGGGGATGAGCCTCTTATACTAGTGCTGTATGTAGATGATCTATTCCTGACAGGATCATCTAGGCTCATCAAGGACTGTAAGGAGAATTTAGCTATAGAATTTGACATGAAGGATCTAGGGCTGATGCATTATTTTCTGGGGTTAGAAGTTTGGCAGCAGAAGGGTGAGATCTTCCTTGGTCAAGGAAGATATAATACAAAAGTTCTGAAAAGATTTCAGATGGAGGACTGTAGACCCATGGCTACTCCAATGATTACCAACTGGAAGAAAATTGACACGTCTGAAGATGTTGAGGCTGATCCTACATTGTATAGGCAGCTCATAGGTTCTCTGATGTATCTGGTAAACACGAGACCAAACATCTGTTATGCTGTTAATACTCCCAGTCAGTTCATGGTGGAACCTAGGAGGGCTCATTGGGCAGCAACCAAACATGTTCTTAAATATTTACAGGGAAAAATCAACCTTGGACTAAAATATACTAGAGGCAATGACATCAGGTTGAGTGGGTTCACTGACACAGATTGGGCTGGGAGCCCAGTAGATCAGAAAAGTACCAGTGGGTACTGTTTCAGTGTTGGATTAGGGATGACCTCCTGGTGCAGCAAGAAACATAAATCTGTGGCCTTGAGCTTCGCAGAAGCTGAATATATGGCAGCAAGCATGGCTTCGTGTGAGGCCATATGGCTTCAGAAATTGCTTGTGAACTTACTCAAGGAGAAGATGGAGACGACCAACATTCTATGTGATAATTAGAGTTGCATCAAGCTCTCTGAGAATCCTGTGTTTCATGATCGGTCGAAGCACATTAACATTAGGTGTCATTTCATTAGAGACTGTGTCCAAAGGGGAGCTGTACAATTGGAGTACACTCCTACAGGAGAATAAGTGGCAGATATCCTCACGAAAGCTTTGGGAAAGACTTAGTTTGTGTATTTCAGAGAAAAGATGGGGATGATCAAGAATCCAGTTAAGTAGCATGAATGGATAGGTTCAGGATTTAGAGGGAGCTGCACTACAGATGAGGCAGTGACAGTGATAGTGTCATGGGCAACAATATAGAAGGCAATAACACAGCAGGTGAGGGGCAACAACGAGGCATCAATAGCGGAGAGGATGCTTCAATACAGAGTAGCATGCAGCAGGCATTTTGCTAGAACACTTTCCTCGCTAAGAGGGAGTGTTGATTTTTGTAGCATCAGAAAGTTTTCCAAGTCTCAAAATTTGTAAGGAGGCTTGGACATCAGTATTCCAAAGAACCTCGAAACCGTCTGTGGAAATTCCACTCGGTTTATGTTTTATTAAAATAATTAATTATTTTAATGTAGACCCTAAGTCTAAACTTAGGGAAATTAAATAATTAATGGGTATTAATAAAACAAAATCTTCTAGAGAACGAAGATTAAGTCAAGTTTTAATCTTGGCCATTGATGAGACTTCTAATCTGGGCAGTTGATTCGGCAATAAGAAGATTATAAAAGAAGGCTTGAGGGTCATTTGGAAGGTAAGCCGGGCATAAAATTAGTAACTTGAAGGAATTCGATTATGAAGGAATAGAATTCGATTTCAGAGGGAGAGTTGCAGGGCAGAGTTGTAGAGTCAGAAGAAGGAGAGGGAGTCAGCAGTGACAAAGGTCGAGGAGAGAAGGACGCAGAGGGCCACAGAACGCAGCGCAGAGAGCCCACACAGAGCACATGCAGAGTGACGCAGGGATTGCGTAGAGAGACACGCATAGTGACGCAGAGGGAGGCAGTGGGTCTTTTGGGTGTCAAAAAATATCTAGAGGGTTCCGAAGAATTTATCTCAGGTGTTTTCTAAAGAAGTCTGCCAGTCTTTTCCTTGTAAAGAATTTCATTGCTGAAGAATAATATATAAACCCTCATCTGCTGCACCGGTTTTTCCGCATTGGGTTTTTCCGAAGACAATTGTCCAAAAAATATGTGTGTACATGTGATTGATTCTTATGCTTGTATTTCTTTGTAGTGACCCATTTCTAATCATAAACGAAAGATATTAGTAAGCATACGGTATATGCGTATGATAGCTACATAGGCATGTGTTGTATGTCTTACACTAGTATAATTATTTATGAAGGATGCCTGACTAAAGGATAAATGGACCTGGTACCTTAAAACATTAGTGAAGAAAAAAAATAGTCTTATTTAATAAGTTATTAATGAAAATATATGTGAAGTTATATTTTAATTTAAACATGATTAAGGGAAATTGATTTTAAATACACACACACACACACACACACACACACATATATATATAAAATATTATAATTTGATATAATTAAAATAAATTAAAGTAAAAAAAAAAAAAAAGAATTATGAAATTTAAGGCAAACTCATACGTATCTCTCATTTAAAATGGAGATTACACGTATGTCCCTAATAAATGAATAAAAGGCGGTGAGGAGGTGGTAACCGCCTAAGATGAAATATTTAACCGTATGAAGAATAGAACAAAGGGGGGGAAAATGAAGGAGAAAAGCGCTGAAGGGTTGAAGAGTGGAGTTGAGAGCCGGAAAGACGAACTAGATCAGGAATTACAGAGTCTCCATTGTTCTGAAATTTTGGGCACGGGGGCCAAAATCTTTCGTATTGAAGGATTTTGGAACTGAATACTACAACAGTATTCAGTTGGCTGGGTGGTTTCGGTCTTTTGGAACGAAATAGGAACAAAGGCGGTGAAGCAAGAGGACTTTACAGCAAGGAAAACCATCACTGAACACAACAAAGAAAATCATGTTAGTATCTAAAAATATACTTCATGAATTTTGTTATGAAGGTAAAATATTAGTTATCTGCTGAATTTTTATTTTGAATGTTAAATTTTGTAAATTTCTATTCTGATTGTTAAATTCTGTAATCTTATTCTGAATTACTACTTAGATTCTTACTCTGAAGGCTAAAATCAAAATTTTAGTGATTATAATTTTCTATGCTAATTAAAAGCCAGACTCACAGATAATTATACTTGTTAGATTCTGATGATAAATTTTAGGAAATAAATTAGAGTAGCAGTAGGATTCTTAACTAAATTCAGAAATTTAGGACCTTACATTCTTACTGTTCCTTTCTCTGCATGTACTTAAGTGAATGTTGTGGTAGTATTTATTTCGAAAGTTATTGGAAGAATTTTGTAAATAACTTATTGAAATAATAAGTAGGAGAAATAAATCTATCACTGCAAAAATATTTTCTAGATTGAAATTTTCATAGTGGAGTTTGAGATGCCTGTTTTGGAGCCAGAGGAACCATTGGAACAGGGGCAGCAAGAGGAGGAGTAACACGAGGAGGAGTAGGAGGAAGACTCGGGGGAGGAGCAACACGAGGAGGAGCAGGAGGAAGAGGAGGATGAGGAGGAGATTGTGGGAGCACCAGCGTCAACGCCATCTGCTATAGATATAGGAGAGCACAACTCCATACCCAATAGTCATTATTTGACATTAGGTGCAGGGGCAGGGCCTTCTATTGCTAGGGCAGGCCTGGCAAACAACCCATCATGTTTTCCCATAAAAGGGGGAGAGGGTAGTGATTTCAGATAGATTGCTGCTAGTTTTACTTGTTTTGCTACATATAACTCATGATGATGAGATACTTTTATATATGTTATGTTATATTGTATTGGTTCTCCACATTTGAGTTCTTGATTGGATAATTATCAGGGATCAATAGGATTTGGTATCGCCTTTGATGTATCATTTTTATTTTACATCCACTACATCACATGTATCAGTGATTTCTTCATATTTATGTGCCAATGTGTTTATTTCATGTTGTTATTGCTTTATATGTTGTAAAAATCTGAAAAAAATGAATATATTATGCCTTTTTTTTTATGTTTGCCGATATTTTACGCCCGATATTGCCAATAAGATGTTTTTCTGGACCTTAGATATTTTCGCTGATACCAATATTTTCAACACTGTTTTAAACAACACGCCAACAACCAGTTGTTCAATCCTCCTTGAGTTGTTGCTATGCTCCCAAGCAACCACCATAATAGCTTATTTCTTGCTCTGAAATGATTTTATGTTTTTCCTCTTTAAGAATGATATCCAAAATCTGTAACATCACAGTGTATATTACTTAGAAGCAATGCTGCAAAAATCTCCAGCTGTGTTTTTTTCCAAGTTGCTGAGTTTTCTGAGTTTCCAGGTTCAAGTTTACATGCTTGCAAGTATTCCCCCTTTTTGCGGAGTTTTTCCTGATTTTCTCAATTTCCCGAGTTTATAACTTCCACTAACCTTTTACCAATGTTCAGTTTTGCAACACTGCTTAGAAGTGCATGAGTATATATCTTAGTGACTCACAATATCTTTTTTTTGGCAGGTTGATTCATTTTCTTGATTCTTGTGACTTTTTTAGGTCTTACTAATTTTCTTTAGTGTGAATAGTTGCCGACAGTGTAGAATTATTTAGTAATAACATAAACATTTTTCTTACAATTATTATAATCAACAAGGATTAAACAACTCAAATATTTAGCATAGGAGAATCTCTTTTTAAAATATTTATTATAAAAACATTCTTTTATTGTTTGTACATAATTTCTACATAAGTGTGAATGCTACTCGTGAATTGAACTCCTCATTTGTTTTAGTTTAAGGTTGTGGTGCAACTTGTTCCTCAACTGTGGAGATGTATTATACTTGTCATTATTTGAATTGAAGTACTATAATTTGCAATCCATTTTTGTGTATAAGTGGTTCCTTATAGTTTGATGTATTAGATAGCCAGAATGACAGCAGTGTTGCATCTTCAGACATAATTTCCTCTGCACGACAACAGGTAATACTTTATCATTTGGTAGTCATATATAGAATCTAGATAGCTATAAGCTTATCTACATACAACCCATTAATTAATATCTTATCTAGCAAAGAACTTACTCTTTGATGAAATACTGTTTATTTGTTAGATTATGTTGATAGAGAGCCTTTTCTTGTTTGGCTGCCTATTAGGTTCCATGCTTATGTTTTTAAAAACATATTAATGCGTTGCTACTAAGTCTCAAGGTTGTGAGTAATTGAGAATGAAGCTTCCGTAGACCCAAGCAATTTTGGTGCAATCTCAAAATGGTTGAAAATCATCGTATGGTTGATATGTGCATTGATTGAAACAAGAATGAGAATGATCACAAGGAAGAAAGTGAAGGAGATAAATCACTAAATAATTCAAACTATGTGTTGTATCTTAAGAGACAATTCCTTGGCTGTGGAAATGAATCAGTGCTTAAGACATTTTTTGAAAGTGTGACACAAAGTAATTATATCAGGTGGTCTTCATTCAATCCCTTTGGAAACTAATTCTTTAAAACCCTTAACAACCCGGTATAATGAAAGACTCTACAATGCCATTAACTGCTGATATCTGAATGGAAAAGAAGAACTGTAGAAGAAACTCAAAATGATATGCTGTAACACAAAATCTACCACTCTAAATCTCATAATGAATTTATGGAGAGAGAAGAAACTCAAAATAATATGTTGTACATAGAATCTATTACTTTTGAGTTCCCAAGAGAGTTTATGAAGGGATAGTAGTTGGAGTGAAGGAGCGCAAATTAAGGTTATTTAACTCTTACTCACAGATGTAATTAAGAGACCGGCTGCTACATTACTTCACTTCATTCAAAGAAGAAGGGACACAAAATGGCACAGGAAGAACAAATTACCATCAACAATTGCAGGAAAATTGATGCTTCTTTCATTAATTCCTCATAAAAGTAAGTACCACATTTTTTGTCTTCCAGAGGTCCAACACTCGGAACCACTCTTCTTTTTTTCTATCTTGCTTAAATACATCAAAAACAGTTCGTAACTGCTAAAACTTCTTGAAACTACTCCGACTACCTAAACTGTTAAAACTACTTATTACATTGCAATTGAGGACATCACTATAGCTTCGATCTTAATTTATAAAGTAAACAAATTAAAACTTGAATTATCATTCTTTTTGCTGAATCTGATTTGTTGTTGATGCGTCTCCCTGAAGTGTTGATTTGTCTCCCTGACAGATCGGACATCCTTGCCCTACATCTCTTCCAGAGTTCACTGCTTGTCTTTTCTGCTTGCTGTCATGTCTTTTTTTTTCTTTCTGATGCGGTATCTGAATAGTTCTGCAATAACGCCTCTTTGCCCGACTTGACCCAGCTGTTGTGCTTCAAACAGTGCCACCATATGCTCCTTTCCCTGACTCTGCGTATGCCTCTGTGCTTCAAACCATGTTATCCTGTCCCCTTCTGCCCAACTCGGCCTCTTCCGCTCGTGCCTGCAACATTCAGTCTTCCATTTATTTACAAAGCGCCACCGCATACAACTCTGTTCTGCACGGGGTTGGGCATTACCCGAGTCTACTGCCCGCATTCACGTTTCTTCATAAAACCAACGCAATTGCACATAATCTTGGACTTTAAATAAATTCAACTTAACCTTTGAATGGTATCGTGTCCGCCTTTCTATCGCATTTCGACACTTTGGTGTTCATAACATATTCCTTAGTGCTTTCCTCCTAAACCTGCGATGTGCGACAGCGGGAAGGTGACGTGGCAGGATGGAGGTGGGGCCGATCGAAAATCGCAAATTGGCAGATTTGTTATAAGAAACGGGAGGTAAGTGTTAAAATTTGCGAAGTGCGATGTGCGATGTGCGAGGGATGACGTGGCAAGCGGAGGTGGGGCCAATTGCAAATCACAAATCGACAGATTTGTTATAAGAAACGGGAGGTAAGTGTTAAAAGTCGCAAAGTGCGATGTGCAATGGAACCTATGGCCGACACGTGGCTTCTCTTCACAACCTCCGATCAATATAGCTTGCATTTCTGTGCTATGATCTCTGTCGTCCATTTCTCTGCTTCAATTCTGTGCTTTGATCCTGATCGTCGATTTTCCCCTTTACGCTTCTTCCAAAACTCTTAAGTTTTTAAGGGAAAATATGCCAGTTCTCTGCCTTCGGGAAATCTATACGATTTCTTCAATAATGAACACAGTTTCATTCAACAGGCTTGCATACGTTCTTTTAACGAATAAACGATCTTGATTACCAATTTGTTTTTTTCCACGACGTAACCCTCCTGAGCTTATTCGGTATTCTGTAGCGCTAGTCTCTCCTGAGCTTGCGAAGAAGCCCGACTCGACCCGCCTTCACATCTCCACACATAATGTTAATACACCAACATATAAATCAAATTTTTTTTTCAACATACACATTTTTTTCATTTTCTACCATATATGCTTTTTTGGTGTTTTAAGAAATATTTAAAAACATAAATGCAAATGAGCGACAACACTATGCATTATATTTGGGGATCTAGTGTATTGGTCTCACTCTCAACTTGTAGTGGGCCTCTCAATGTTGACTTTTGAACATTAGCATTTCAAAATACATTTCTAGGATGTCACTTAGAAGATGCATATTTGATGTGATCATAAAACCCATTGTATTACATGGCTTGAAAAGTTGAGAACTGTTGCCTCAAAATCTAGTAAGTCTTGTGAGGGGAGCTCACAAGACAAGGGCTAGACCAAGTGACAACACTTTGGGGTGTGGGCCACTGTCACCACAACCACCACATCGTGCTCTTTAGTGGATTTTTTTTTTTAAATCATGCTCTTTAGTGGATTTTTACCACAAGGGAGGCTTCCGTATGTAGGTCACCTAATGGGTTTATCAAATCCAAAGCTCAGGGGTGAGAAGCATAGGCTCAGGAAAGTTACTCAACTTAATGACAGGGATCAAACAAGCTTAGACAAGGCAAAACGTACCCTCCAAAAGGCCTATCTAGGGCACAAGTGACCTAGGGTTTGTGAATAGGCAAGGCTAACAGGGTTACCTAGGTATAGAAGGCGAAGAAAAGGCTTGAATAAATGAATATGGTCAAGTTTAGGAAAAATAAACCTTCAACAAGCCCTAGTTGAAGCCCATGGCTAGATTAGGGTTTGCCTAGGGCAAAAATTGCTAGGACTTATGACGTGAGCCCTAAAATGGATGAATTAGCCATGTGACATTGATGATTTTGAGGCAATGTCTTACCAACCACGTGTTGAATCCTTCCACATGCCAGTACGTGCACCATAGTTGAATTTCAGCCCTAACCCTAGCCTAGCAGCTTGCCTTAAAGGGCCGAAAATTTGAAAGAGGAGAGAGAATTTAGTTTAATGGAAAATTTATGGTGTGATCATCAATGTGGGAAGGCCAATGCTTGATCTTGGGTGATGGAGTCTAGAGGGAGATCTATTAGGAGAAAACTAAACCCTAGAATGCAGTAAGCGAATATGAAAAACCCTAGTTTCATACCCTAGCTATCATTTTATGAGGGAACAAAGTCATTGAGGAGGTTTAACATGAAGGATGACTCGAGGGATTATCACGCAAAATCTTAAAAGGCTAATGCACACAATACCATTGCCAAGATTTCATAGAAAAATATTCAATAAAAGCTAGCACATAGAAACCCTAACAATATCCATTCCATGCAATAGCCATAAAAATATTCAAATATATAGAATACTTACAAGAAAAATGCATGAACCAGTCCTTTATTGTTCCAAAATGACATCTTCAAAGCAATAGAAAAGCTCCATATGCAAATACTCCACAAAAGATCACATCTCCACAAGATACAAGTCAATTTTAGCTAGGTTGAAATCATTTAAGGAGGCCAAATTGATCCACAAGTGATGATGAAAATGAAAGTTAGGTGACCTCTATTTTTATGAGGTCTACCTCAATTGGTTTTAGACTAATGAAGTCCCTACAACGAGTTTGACATAAGATAAACTTGGGTTACAAGCCAACCCACTTGTTAATGACAAAATAACCAATAAATGCCTACAAATGTGAGCCGTAGCCTCCAATAATGCTGATGTCATGCCCTTTCAGGGCTCCAAATACCATGTCAAAGGTGATTTGAGGTGTGAAAAGGTCCTAAAGTGCTTAGATCATCCAAAATTTGAGGGCACCTCAAATCGTCCTTTGGGATCCCAACTGCAGCTGGGGTGCCATCATGTGGTATCCATGGGTCTCCAACTGTCTAAATGAGGCTCCTCTCTACACTGTTAGGGGTTCTCTAGGTACAACAAGCCTTCGCTAGTCTTTTATTGGGATACCATCCTTATCTGGGCTTTGAATCAGGTCTTTCCCATCAGGTTGTGTCAAGGCCAGTCTGGGGGCATGTTGGGTCTAGTGGTGTTATCATGAACAATCCTTTGTGCTAGGACAAAGTAGAAAAATGCCTTGGGTGCTGAGGGTGCTTTGGGACATATAACTTATGCTCATGCTATCAGGAGGCTCAACTCTCTCAACGCTGCATTTGCTAAACCATATATCTCTTTGAAATGCCAGGGTACTTGTGGAGTGGGTGCCGTCAAGAACTGGGCTGCAATGGAACACCTAACAAAACAACATGAACTCAATTGAAAGCAACCATCCATTAGAGACTAAGATCATATATGCATCTAAGTGGACCGAACTTGAATGTTAAGGGAATGTTAATACTTCAAACAAGGATCACCTTCCGATATCTAACTAGACCAAGTCTCATATAGGTGTTCCCTACCTTGATAGAGGTGGCTAATGGTCAACCTATTAGGTGCTTCCAACCCTCAAAGGGAAGTGACAGTGCCAAGGTCAACCCCTCAATCAATAGGTGTTAGTGTAAATATATGATAATGGAGGGGAAAAGACCTCATGGCCAAGCACCATGGTCAAAGGGACCAACTAATGGGCTGCCCACATCCCGAGTGTATGGATGTAAAGGAGGGAGCAATCATGGAGGCATGAGTTACCTTGCTTCGCTTGATATTTCTACCTCTCTTGTGCGGCTTTTACTTCTTGATAGTGCTTTGTATTATTGCATATAGCTCAAGGGTTAGAGCTTGCTCTTTATGATGTAGCATTGATATTATCCCTTAAGGTGAGGCAGTTCATCGTGTGAAAATTTCTGAATGTTACTTATGCAGAAATCTATTGTTAGATCTGGTTATACTTCTCCTAATTAAGCAAGTTATTAATGCTGAAATCTTCAGATTAACATCGAAGTAAACACATAACAGACTTTCACCGATTCAGATCTAAAACAGAAAAGTACATGTACACATAGACAAAGTGACACAAGATTTTCTGGACAATAGTCCCCAGAAAAACTCAATGCGGGAAAACCGGTCTTCTGGCTGCTGGAGGGTGTTTATTATTAAGTAGTTTTCTGAATACAACAAATCTGGGCACCACACTGGTTAACCTGACAGAGAAAAATATAGATCTGTAGCTATCCTGTTGTTCTGAAGCCAAAACGTTGACTAATCCACACCCTCAAACGAGATTTACAAGACTCAGCCAAATTATGGCCCTCAAAACCCCAGCGCTGCCCCTGAAGCCCTTGCGTCAGCCTCTGCGCTGGCCTGGAGAGGGCTGCGTAACCCCAGAATGGGTGACGTAGACCCTACACTGCCCCTGAGGGTCTCTGCATAACCCGGATGGGTCCCTCACTGACCAACGCAGCCCCTGTAGGGATTGTGTACCTGAAGCTGTCCCTGTGATGTGCAGCTGCTGCCCTCTCTACTGCTGTTGCCTCTGCTTCTCTGCGCTTCCTCTGGAAGCTGCTCTCTGCCTCTTGCTGATTCTAGGCATTGGGATCAGACCATCCCCTTTGCCTAAACTACCCCTCTGCAGCTGAAACACTTTTGGAAATTCTTGGCAAACCTCACCCTTGAATTCTGACTTAGCTTCAGTGCTCTGCCTCTGTGTGTCTCCTCCAAATGACCCCAAGCCTTTCCTTTATACTTTTCTCGTTGGGAAACCAACGACCATGATCAGATCTTGAATCGATGGCTAAGATTAAAAGAAAGCTTGATCCGTGTGACATAAGACAATTTCATCACATTTTCGAATTAATTACCTTTAATAATTTAATTTTCCTATGTTAGACTTAGGGTCAATAATTAAAATTATTAATTAATTAATTATCTCCCAAACTGGATGAAATTTCCCAAATCCTTTTCTGGGTATTGGAGATCTCATGTACTCTAGTCCCTCCACAAATTTTGGGAGCTAGACACATTCGATGCTACCCCATCACACAAGGAAACTCAACACTCCCTCTTAGCGAGGGATGTGCTCTAGTACAAATTCTGCTTCACCCCGAAGCTTTGCACTGATCTTTGGTGTGGGTCTATGCACTGATGCTGGACTTGTTGCCCTTCATCATTGTGCTGCTGCTACCATTCTGTGCAACTTCCATTCTGTACTACTGCCCATGACTCTGCCACCGCCACTGCTACATCTATACTGTAGCTCCCTCTCAATCTGCGGCATCCGTGCTGCCATCTTTTGCACTGCATCTTTAGTTGCTAAGAGAAACAACTGAATCTCCTGCCCAATATTTGACAGACAATTCAGTTGGGCTACATCCTCATCACTGAAGCTCCATCGGCTGTTGATCTGTGCTGTCATCTGGAGGATGATGCACAGCTACTGCTCTGCACTGTGTAAGTAGACTCCCTCTACACTGCTGAAGTCGCATCAGCCCCTTGTGCTAAAATCTCTCACGTTGTTGATGCGCTGCGCTGTCCTCCTGAAGCCTTTTGCTCTGCGTAAGCGGCTCTGCTCTACGCTGTTGAAGTCACATCAGCCCCTACACTGTTGTTGCATCTGCACTGCGCTGCTCCCTTTAGCCTTCAAATCCGCCTCTGCTTCATCTGTGTTCTTTGCACCAACTGCTCCACTTGTCCCGCTACTGTCTTAAGGCTCCCGTAGCTCGGATGTGATCCAAGAGATGAGTTGCTCAAGGATCCCGCCCTCATTCTGTAGCTGCTCTACATATCCATGTTGCCCCACTTTCTTGGTTCATGAGCGCTCATGGCTGCATCGTCTTCTAACCCATCGTCCGCCACAACAACCTTGGAAGTAGAAGCTTCCTTGTCCTTCTTCTTTTGTGGACAATTGCTGGCAATATGTCCTAGTTCGCCACACTGGAAACATTTGATCTTGGAAAGATCACACTTCTTCTTACCTTGCTGCCTCTTTGATGCCAAGGCTGCATCATCTTGATCTTCCTTCTTCACTTGACTGGATCCCGAGTTGTACTGCTTCTTTGTGAATCGGCGGAGTTCTTGATGCATGATTTCACACAAGTTGTCCCAGTGGGGAAGGTCTGCTTTGCCCAAGACACTTTGGACAAAGGTTTCCCTTCTACTGTTGCTACACTCAGTAAAAGACCGGATCTGGGTTTCTTGGTGATAGAAACCCTCTAGAGAATATGCTCCCTTTGACAAATGATTTCCCTCTTGGAAATCCTTCACCAATTCTGTCGAATCATCCCCCTCTACGATCACTCCACTTGTTCGAATCTCAGATTTCTCGGTTAGAAAATCTGCTGAGGAACTGTTTCCCATTACTTTGTCAACCCTGCTAGGCACTGTTCTGCACCGACAAAAACAATGCCCCACCAGCAACTTCGAAGATCAAAAAACTGCACTTCCAGCCACGACAACTGGCATAACGTCACTCCCTCTTGGATTGTGTCACCCTCTTGGGTCTGCGTCAGCTTAGCGTGAGCTTGACATGCTTTGCGTTACCCTTCTGGGCCTGTATCAGCCTCTGTGTCGGCTCTGTGTCAACCCTGCAGGGCCTCCGCGCTGTCCCTCTCGTGTTGCGCTACCTCTTTCTGGATCTGTGCAGCTTCAATTGCCCTCCTGCAGCAAACAATCTTCAGCCCTATGCTGATGGCTTCAGCTTGATTTGCAATCACTCTGATACAATGTGAAAATTTCTGAATATAGAAACCCTACTGCAGTATCTTGATTTACTTCTCCTACTTGTTTGATTTAATTACAAGTTATTTTCTGAATATTCAATAAAATATCAAAGCAAACACAACTGCAGCCTACACATACATACAAATCATTACTGAAGCATAGCGCACACATGACAAAGGACACAATATTTGTTGGACAATGTCCCCGGAAAAACCCAATGACGGAAAACCGGTGCAACAACTCTTAGAGGGTTTGTTTATTAAGTAGAATATCTGAATACGATCAGGGGCACCAATAATTGTTTGCCCAACAGAGAATTCACGGGATATGTACCTATCACTCGGAGACAAAAAATATTGGTGATTCAGCCGAGGAAGCCACTCCTCTGAAAAATACTGAATACGAGCCCTTTCTGGCCCACTGGAACCCCAGTGTTGCTCCTCGAGCCTCTGCATCAGCTTCTCCTGCCCAACGTAGCCACTGCGCAGCCTCCACGCAACACAGGTTGTCCCTTCGTCACCCTTTTGGGCTCAGCGCTGCCTCTGCATCAACCTGAAGGCCCTGCGTCTGCCTCTGCGTGAGCCTGGCTGGGATGCGTCCCTCCTGCTAGACTCTGCACTGCCTGGTACGAATTTGCCTCTCTGCCTATGTATTCTCGGCCTCAGATCTGAATATCCCTCGTCGATGTGCCCCTCACAAGCACTGCAAGCTCACTTCAAAATTCTTAGCAAGCCACGCCCCAGAATTTCGACTTAGCTCAAGTGCTATCGCTCCATGTGTGTTCTCCAACTGACCCCAAGCCTTCCTTTAATACTTTTGTTGTTGAGAAATCAACGACCGTGATCTAATCTCTAATCAACAACTAAGATTAGAAAAGACTTGATCCATGTTACTTAGAACATTCTCACCCACATGTTTAAATTAATTCACTTTAATTTTTTTAATTCCCTAAGTTAGAGTTAGGGTCCCCATTAAAATGTTTAATTATTTGAATAACTTTCACACCGGGTGAAATTTCTCCAAATGATTTATGGGTCTTGGAGATCTCATGTGTTCTAGTCCCTCCACAAAGTTTCAGAGTGAGAGCACATCCGATGCTACCCAACGTCTCAACATGCCATAGTTCATTCAAATTTGATTCGCCGCTTAGATTGCTGCCTATCAGTGCCATTGGTGATTCAAGCTGCAACTTGTATAGTTTGTTGCTTCGAGTCCCAATCTGAGCCTTCTTCTTCCAGCTAGGATGCTTGACATAGACTTTTCTTCCGATAAAGTATACGTCATATCCCTTGTCCTGCAATTGAGATATTGTAAGTAAATTCATTCCCATACCTAGCAGATGCAGCACATTAGTGGCTCAGAGACTCTCCTGCTTCAGTTTGAAATGCTACGGTCCCTTTTCCTACAGGGGTACACTTTGTCCTGTTTCCCATAGTAAATTGGAAGTCCATCCGTTCTTCTTGATAGATAGAGAAATGCTCTCTTTCCCCAATCATATGGGCTGAAGCCCTTATCGATATACCAATCATCTAATGATGCGGTGCTGGATTAGCACGCACATTCTTTTTCCAGCAAGAGGCCAATTCTGATAAAACTCGATCTTCCATATTCTCCATACTTTTCCCTTCTCTGGAAGTTTCTGCAAAGGGAATGCGTAAGCCCTTGGGGGTATGATTTTCTGCCAAAGTAGCACCGCGAGTTCTCCTTTGGCGTAGATCCTCCTGCTTTCTAACCTTGCTCTGATACCATGTGCAAATTTCAACTTGAAATCCTACTGCATTACCTGATGTTATTTCTTCTACTTATTATTCAGAAATAAGTTATTTGCAGAAATCTCTTCAGTAAATATCGAAATAAATTCAAATGCGGACTTCGCCATATAATTATTGAGCAAAACAATAAGGAGAATAATAGCACACGAATGACACTGATATTTTGGACAATTGTCTCTGGAAAAACCCAATGTGGGAAAACCGGTGCAACAGATGAGGGTTTCTATTATTCAGCAGTAATCTTCTTGTACAATTAACAATTAGCAGTAACGAAGAGAAACTTTCTATGATAACACTGGAGAACCTTCTCAGCAAATATAGTCTGATGAGAAATGACCTCGGAAGGACCCTCCTGGACCTCCTGCGTCACCACTGCATTGCGCAGAACAATGTCACCCTTCTGCTCTGTTCCTTTCCTGCCCCTGTGCTGTCTCTTCCAGCCACTGCGTCACCTGCTCCTGCACCTCGGACTGTTGTTGAACCCTCTTTGCCTCTCCTCCACCTGCAACTCTCCCTGTAGATCGATTTTCTCTTGCTGAACTTCAACCACTGAGAAAATCAATTTACTCGGGCAACTGAGTATCCGCACTCGTGTATCTTCCAAATGGCCCTCAAGTCTTCCTTTATAATCTTCTCGTTGAGATATCAACGGCCGAGATTAGATCTTTAATCAATCCGTGTTTTCTAGAAGATTCACACTCTGTTTTATTAATGCCCTTTAATTATTTAATTTCCCTAAGTTTAGAGTTAGGGTCTTCATTAAAATAATTAATTATTTTAATAAAACATGTTATGAGTGGAATTTCCACAAACGATTTCTGTTTTCTTTGGAATACAAGTATCTAAGTCTCTCCACAAATTTTGAGACTTGGAGCACTTCTGATGTTACCAAAACTCAACATCATGTAGGTTACAAGAGGTTTTAGAAATCCTAAACCTAACCTGAATTCTAGCTATCAGAAGCCCGTAGAATGAGGAAAAAGTGTTCCCTTTCATTAGCTTCCAGCTGTTCCGTAGTTTCAACAGGCATGTGGAAGACATACTAATAAAATAGAGAGAAAAAATATGTGTTGTAGAGGACAGCGGTAGACCATAGTGTCTCGTATCTTTGTAGTAAGCTTGGACAACTTTGCAATCTGTATTGTAATCTCCATGATATGAGTAAATGGAAGGAATAGTGATTTATTGCTTGCTGGTTTCCTGTACTGGGTTTCCCAGGTAAATTTTGTGTCAAATGTGTGTGTCTTTGCTATTGTAGTTTCTGTTTAATGTCAGACTAGTTTAATAATCTGATTGGCATTCATTATTTTTGCACTTAGAGTTCTAAATATTGAAAAAGTTAATTGGAAGTCAAACATCTTTTCACTGTGGTCGCTGTAGTTTGTAGATCTGTTTTGGTGAACAGATCATTGGAATATCCAGGGTGGTTTACATGTCACTTCTTGAGACTTTAGTTTAGGGCCCAAGTGTATCAGTAGTATATGCATCAAATGTTTCCAATTTGCTCTTATGTGTGTGTGTGTACAAAGAGCTGGGATTTTAAGACTTGCTATTGATATCCTTTACCAGGTCTTTGGTGACTTTAATGTTTTTATAGATAATGGATAACTGCGAGCTTGTCTTCATCTTCATGTCTTTCTGTCCTGGTCATTTGGGCCAATTACTTTGCAGAATATACTTCAAAAATAGACTGTCTTACTGTAATGATATTTCATAGTTGGCTTCTCCCTTGCTATGATATGTTATAGATGGCTTCTCCCTTGTTCTTTTATCTTTTCTTCTCTTCTACTGTTACAACTATAATTTTTTTTCTTGGTAGATGCATTAAGCACTCTATTACTAGATGCACCTTGCATGCTCAGTTATCTTTCCATCCCATTGACTTTTTTTTTGGCTAGCTGAGGATATTAAATACATATTCATTTTCAATTTCTAATTGATCTTTTTTCTTCAGAATCACCTTGAAACTGATTTTGCTTCTTCATTCGTCTTTATTGTTTGCTCCACTAGTTAAAAGGCATCTGCAATTGTTTAGCTCTTGAATGGTCTTGGTGTTTTTTCCATTATTTGAAGTATACATGCTGACAGTTATTTTGCAGGTTCTGGCTTATTGTAATGCTTCACCTAAAGAGTACAAATGCATTTTTACTTCCGGTGCAACAGCAGCCCTGAAATTGGTTGGAGAGACCTTTCCTTGGTGTACAAACAGCATTTACTCATACACAATGGAAAATCATAATAGTGTACTTGGGATTCGAGAGTATCCTTTTGGTCACGTTTTCAATAAAAATTACATAAACTTTTGGTGATAAAATTTGACTTGCAAAGCGTGCTTTTATAATATCCTTTTTGATATGGTGTGCTCTTCAATCATTAGAGCTTGTTCATGCAGACTGATAGGAGGCAAAAATTGCTTTTATAATTATCCCTTTTAATGTTGTATGCTCTTCAATTTTTAGAGTTTGTTCATGCGGACTGATATGAGAGAATATACTGAAGTTTTTGATTAATCACAATTTAACTCATGTTAAAATCCCAGCATAGGTTGAAGTAACATTTCAAGGTGGTTTGAGGACATGTTCAAAACTTCAAACCAGTTGTGAGATACACATTATCGATAGATTTAGGAGCTGAAGTCATTGGTGACCATCATGAAGATAACTACCATTACCTTCACCCAAACTTGATATAATTTGCTAACTTCTATTTGTCTGTGTGGATTTTCTCAGGGAAAAATTGAGGAAGTTGTCTTAATTTTCTTATTGTAGTTGTTTTGAATCTATATAGTATATACCCACCATGTGCAAACAGGGTCGCAAGGGTTGCTTCAGGGTTTGTTTATGGCTGGTTGACTGTATATGCTTGTTGACAATATAACCTTCTTTAGTTGTAAACTTAATGTTAGTTGGAACAGAATTTGATGGTGGACTTGCTACGATATTTAGATGTACTCACCTTAATGGTCTAGGATCCATCCTTGACAACCCTTAGATATGCTCTCAACCAAGGGGCAACTACAATTGCTGTAGATATTGAAAGTATGGAACAGGATTCTAGAACTCATTTACCTGAAATTGGTTCCACTGGAGGTCAAAAATTGAAATTTCGCAGCAGACAGAGGCGATATAAACAGATATTTCAGGATGAAATGTCAACTAGTAAGATATTGAGAAGCACAACCGAATAATGTGTCATGTGGAAGCATTATCAGTCAATTTCTTTTTAGTTATAGTAATTTTTGGACTACATTTTATGTTGGATAAAGGTTGCAAAAGGTTGGCTTGTCTTTGCAGGTGATGCATATCACCTATTTGCATTTCCGTCAGAATGCAATTTCTCTGGAACAAAATTTGACCTTGAGTTGGTAAAGATGATCCAAGAAGGTAGACATGTGGATAGCATGGCATCAGTATGTACTCCCAGGTACTGCAGCATCAAGGATAGTATGATGTTTTAATGCACCTTTTATTTATTATGAAATATATCATTTATGAAGACTGTGCTCATTCGTTCTTTACCAGCATCTTTTTGCCATTCAAATGAGAGACTGAAAAGCTGTATTCTTCCAAAATTTTCCCTTATATTTGGAAATATTAATGGAAACAAAAACAGCAATGTAATGCCCAAAAAACTCTCATTGGCAGCATCTTCTTGACTTTGGATATTTGGAGTGGATTTTGTTGGTCCAATACACTGATAGGATCATTTCTTGTCCTTGGGTCCTATTTGTATGTTGTTTCTATTGAGATTTTGAGGTGTTGGGGTAGCATCGGATGTGCTTTAGCTCCCAAAATTTTGTTGAAATGTGTAACTAGGTTCGGTCTTCATAATGTCTATTGTAATCGTGATTTTATATATATGATATTAAAATAACAATAACAATAACAATAAAAACAAAGATAACATTGTTGGGAAGGTCAACTTACCTTACATCTTAGGGATTACTGATAGGGTTGCCAAGATTTTAAGGAAGAATAACATTTATGCCACTTTCAAACCTATAAACACTATTCGCAGCATCCTTAAGTCTGTTAAAGATCCCCTTGACCCTAATTTACAAAAAGGTGTTTATCTCGTCCCTTGCTCATGTGGCAAACCATATATTGGGGAAACCGGGCGTTCTGTCAAAACAAGGATCCAAGAACACTCTGCAGACATTAAACATAATCGATCTAAAACTTTTGCCCCAGCTGATCATTCAAAAAACACCAAACATCACATCTGCATTGAAAACTCCCGCATCATAGCCAAAATTGACCATAATTTTCATAGGAAATTCAGAGAGGCCCTAGAAATCAATAAACATCCTAATAACCTCAATAGGGACGAAGGGTGGAAGATTAGTGAGAATTGGGTTCCTACATTAACTTCTAGGATAACCCCCCTCTCAACAATGAAAAAATTTATCATTAATATGTCCATATTTACTAATAATTATTTATCATTAATGTCCCATATTTAATAATTTCTCAATTCACATTTATTAATATAACCTAATTTTAATTCATATTAATATCATTTGTGTACACTATTTATTAATTTTCAATCATGATAACTAATAACAAGCACATAATATTAACATATATTAAATTAATCCATTCTAATGTTAAATAACAATTATGTAGAATTTAAATTAAAACTAACACAAAATTATTAATCCATTCTTTATTAATTAACAACCTTACACCATTAAATTAATGTGAGATCCATGACTCCCCTAATCTAATTCATATTAATATAATTTAATTTAATTTCAATTTACACTATTTATTAATTTCATTCATCTTAACTAATAAAAAATTCTTAATATTAAATAATTTAGATAATTCCATTCTTCATATATTAATCCATGCTAATAAAAAAGAACAAGTATGAATAATTAAAATTAAATTAACACAAATATTAATACATTCTTTATTAATTAATCTATAATAAATAATTAAAATTAAAATTAACACAGTATTATAAATCATTAATATACAATTTAACTCTACTTAATATACAATATAAATCATTAATATGCAATTAAACCTGTCGGCTTATTCTTTTCAACCCCTTTCCTATTTATTCATTATTCCTGAGATCAATTTTCACAATTTTCTATCTTGAAAATGAACCTCGGTAGAAGGTTCAAAATGTCGATAAAAGAATTCATTTAATGCGATGAATCCGTAAACCACAGTACAACAAAATATGGATCGCAGAAGTCTGAAATCTGAAATTTATTATTGTTATCCTTGATGCATGGATTTTATGCTCAAGATAGATTTATTTGTAGGTCAAGCACCCATTTAGTGCTTCTAGGTTTGTCATAGAATTATGAAGTCAAAAGAGTCATTGTCATACATGTAAGACCCTTTTGGGCATGTTGTATCTTGTAAATAAAATTTTTGTAAAGTAAAAAGTGTTATAAAGACCCTCCGAGACCTTGTCAAACAAGTCAGCGTCATGGGAAACAATTAAACCTCCTAAGAAGCCTATATATAAGGGAAACTTGACTTCATTTAGAGATATTCTTTCAAGAAAGAAAGCAAGTCCTATCTCCTCAAGAAAGAAGCTAGAAAAGGACAAAGATCAAGGAAATGAAGAAATAGAAGCAAGATTGAAGTTTTGGACCTCTCTCTCTCTCTCTCATGTTAAGGTTTCTAAAGTAGCTTCTAGACCGAAGTTACAGAAGTTGTTGGGAAAGTCAAAGTTACAGAAGAAACTGTTGGGGGAGACGAAGTTGCTGGGAAAGTCGAAGTTGTAGAAGAAGTTGTTGGGGAAGGTCGAAGTTTTTGGAAGTTGCTGGAAGTTGTTGGGTCGAAACTGCTGGAAGTTGCTAGGTCAAAGTAGCTGGAAAGAAAAGTTCATCAAGGAGAAGTGTCACTGTGTCTTAGAGAGGTCTTACGTCTTGGAATTTGTCCTGAACATTCTATAAGAAGAGAAGAATTCTTGTGGGTTTTCCTCTCAAGAGGAGAGGTTTTGGCCCTGGCTTGCAACCTACATCTTGTGTTCTCTTGTTTGTTTTATCTTCATAGTTTGGTGGCTATTTGATGATAAGAACATAATAATAATCAAGTGAAAGAAGAAGCTAATCAAGTTAATTAAAAATACATCACAAGCAGTTATCAAAGTAAGAGAAATCACCTAATCTTGTTGCCCCTAAATTTCTCAACAACTTTAGGGCAAAGTTTTTTGGGCCTAATCTCAAGGATGAGGATGAAAGGGTGCCAATCCTAATGACTAATGACCACTAACCCGAAGAATGGAGATGAATATGGGGAAAGATGGAAATTGGTATGGAATATCACAAACGCGATACTTCAATTAGAGCCTCCCGAATAGTGCCCTTCCTAAAACCCTAAGGCCTCAAATGAGGTCCTACTGGACTAGAGTCAAAAACTAACATCCTAGGTGAAGTGAGGGAACAAGAATATAGTCAAGATTGGTCAATCATCTTGTTTTCCCCTTGATCCATATTAGTATGCCCATAACATTAAGTGAAAGCACATGATTGCAAAAATGGTTTAAGTACTTGCTGTTGGACAACGCACCTTCCTTTAGGATGGAATGCCGGATGGGAGAGAGAAATCTGATTGGAGTAAGAAGTGGAGGATTGTGGTATCATATTGTGTGTTGATCATATAGGGACGTTGACTGGCTAGCTGTCCAAGGGGGAGAAAAATTTTCTTCTATGGGTTGCCAACATTTGGTGGGTAGAAATCATCTAGCACACTTTCTCACTGAGCGCATCCAGTTTATCTAAACATCTATACGATATTTCTATACTACTACCTTGGGATCGTGCTGCACATGTCACATTGACTCATTCATGCACATCTATTGGAGGAGTACACATCCTATGCTTCTTTATTGGGGTCTTTCCACTTAATGCATGCATATCTCACACACGGGACACTTCTAGAAGGGTGCACTTGCTTTTCTTGGATCTTAGACTTGGTCTATTTCTCCAACAATAGAAAGTTGTTATAACTATCCCTTTTATTAATTGTTGAGTTATTTATTGGAGTTAGTTGGATAAGAGCTTCATTGAAAATTGTTTCTTAGAATATTTAATTCCTAGAGGAAAAAGTGGATCCCAACAAACTCTTGTCTAATTTGAGTATAAAGTTTGTTGAGGAGGTTAGAGATGATTATTTTATCATTTTCCTTTGGAGAGCAATAAAGTTGGGAAAACAACTCATCGTTTATTATATGACGAGTTGGAGTTAAAACATATATAAGGGTTTGTATTCTCCATTTGCAACTTGGGAATTGATCAATGGAAGAGCTTGTGAGCAAGCTAGCTCCAAGCATTGGAGCGAGGGTACTTGTTGTCTAAGTTTGTTAATTTTGTCTATATAATTTATTATGTGTGCCATTGTGCTCTAGACACACCATGTTTTGATTATAAGAATTGATCTAGGAGCCATAGAGGAGCAACAATGTTACAATGGAGGAGATAATTGACGCCTTCTTGTTACTTTGTTTTAAGGAACAAGAGTTATATGCCCTAGGCATCCTTAGTAAGTAAAATCATAGTTTTATTCTTTGAACAACACCACTTCAATCTTCTAGATCAATTTGGTGATGGAGCTTTCCATAGAAAGTCCCTTCCCTTCATATATCTTTGGTATCTAGCATCCAAATTAGGGCTGTTATAGAGCAATCCAGCTTGGTTGCTTATAGCCCCTAATTCTTCCTCAGAACTTCCCTCTTAGATTGTGTGCGTGATCCCATAGCTCAGCAATAAGGCTTTGGATTCCCTTTCACCATCACCTGCAAAACCTTTTTAACCCTCTTTTCCTTTAATGCATTGTTGCTAAGCTCTCTAAATTGCAGAACAGGGTTGGTGAGGTGACAATGGCCGACCTCTTACTTCCACAAGATTTTACATTTTTGAGTGACACATTGTGTGGTAATGGTGCCTAAAGGCTAAAACATTTATATTGAAGACATACAGGGAAAAATGAACATTTTTGTATATGGAATACAAAAGCGCAAATTTCTTACTTTTGTTCCTTTTCAAGATAGAAAGAATAGAATATGAAAAAAGTGATTGTAGTACTTTAAGTATTTATTTAGCCCTAGAGTTTGCAACAAGGCTAAACTGAAGCCTTTTTCTCTTGTATTTCATTTCCTTTCAAAATCAATTTTGTTCAGTATGTGATCTTGCTTAATTGCACCTGCATATTCCATGCCCCGATGTTATCCAAAATTTGTGTGCCTATAATGAATCCAGATTGCTTAATGATTTTAGGGAGGATGCTGTTAATTCTTTAGGCCACGGCTTTAGCAAAAAGAATGTATAGCCACTCTAGTACACTTGTAGCACTGAATTTAGAAATAGACTTTAAATTAATATGCTTGAAAGAGTTTGATGGTGCCTTTGTTCATCAACTTCTCTTTTATGTTATATGAGTTGTTCCAAATTGACTATGATTGAAGAAAAATTTTCATAAGTGAATTGTTCAAGTAGCACTGTAGAATTCTCAAGGAAAGATATCTGCACTTTGGCCTTTTTCATCCACTGTGAGTTCAAAAGCTTTGGGAAGCTCATCGAAATTTGAGGTTTATTACAAGGCAGAATATGGAAGAACTTAAGCTAGTGCTGAAAGGTTGTTTCAATGGCTCTTGAGAAAGCTTTCTGAAGTGAAATGCGATGAACATTCTTCGATATAATTGGTGTAATGTGTTTAAATAGGGGACGCTGGATGGTCTTACTTGATGCTGCAAAAGGTTGTGGGACACAACCACCTGATTTATCAAAATTTCCTGCCGATTTTGTTTGCCTCTCATTTTACAAGGTATATATTTTGAGTTGTTTTTTTCTACTTCATATGTTATTACGAATTTTGTATACTTCTTCTCTTTCACAATTGCATTCAATTTATATGGATACCTTTAGTCTTTATCAAAAAAGTTTAATTTTTTTCATTTTATAACTATATGTCCTTTTTGCTTCCAGATTTTCGGCTATCCCACAGGACTTGGAGCACTTTTAGTTCGAACAGGTAGTCCTCATCACTAATTTCCTTCCTAAAGAAATAATTGCACATAGTATGCATGAAATGCATAGAAAATTTCTTTATCAACTGGACTAGAAGGAAGATAAGATAAAATAAGATATTTTTACTAATGTCCAATGAATGATTAATACTATACCCTATAGGTCCACGTGGGTGAAATAATACCATTGATGAAATACAATGTGGGGGTGCAAAACGACTCCTAAATTTAAGTTAAGGACAAGAGGAAACTATATAAAATATAAGATCAAAGCTGCATAAAACTAATAAGAGAACAAACATACATGAATGACACTATTTTTGTTTGAAGAATGATTTTATGGCACTTATATTGTGCTTGATGGAGCTTTATGATTCATAGTATGATGTAGCATGATGTGTCTACTAAGAAAAGGCATGGTAGTATTTAATATCCCCAATATTCTTTGAATTATAATTGGATTATAAAATAATTATTTCATTTTGTTGTTCGCCATGTTACCTCTCCATTTAGCAAGGGTACCCATGTAAAATTTTCGATGAGCAGAGCGGATTTTGGCATGGGGTTGCTCTCCTCTACCGTTTGATTGCATTCCTGTTTTTGTGCACTTTCATGTTTCCCAAGGCAATGTATGTTGTTTGAGGCACTTTACATTTTTTGAGGCATTGGTCACACATGTTGAGGCAGTTTTGGGGCTGTTTGTGGACACTTGGACAACTCCTATGTATGCCACGTGGAAATTTCTTGAATGCTGTCCAATGCGTCACTCTATGAGCTGATTTGTATTCATGTTGAGGGCTGATTTGCACCTACAGCACATGTGGTGGCTGTTTGGGGTTCATTGGATGACTTGGACTCTGGAGGGCTGTATGGATGATCTATCAGCCTCTTAATACACCTTAGATGGTGTGAGCATGGCATGATTGAAGTATTTTGAAGAGCAAATAAGCTAGAGTGGGAATTACTTTTGTTCTATTGGACGTCATGTAATGTTCCAAATGGAAAAATACAGTAGATAAAAGAAGCAAAGAACTAGCTACAGCTGTAAATTTCAAGCATGCACAGCCATACACAAATAAACACTGAAATGTGGGCAAAAACTTTGATCCATTGTATTAGTATAATAAATTATGAGTACAATAATTGTGATAAGAGAAACCGGGCTTGCTACAACAAGTAAGGTCAAACCAAGGTGAAAAATCAATGGATCCAAGTGCCGGAAAAGCTCCCAGAAGAAACTGCACCTTGCCTGGTGTAAATTGCTGCTGCAACTGGAAACAAACCTGTATTTGACCCCTCAAAAGTCCCCAAACATTTCTGCAATTTTTGCTGGAGTCTCCCCACATAAAACCCAAAAAAACCCAGAAAGGGTTTTGGAAAATTCTACCGACCACCCGGGACCTCAAATTTAAGCTCACTCCTTCTAACTCACTGCTAAATAATCCTGCTGTTTTGGGGCACCAACAATCCTCCAAAAATTATGCGAAAGTAGGAGCATACTCCTCGAAGCTAGTCCAACAAAACCAATAAATAATTTGGGCTAATTCCGACCTCCCAGAATTACTCAAATTTGGTGCTATGCCCTCATTGACAGTTTCCGCATCCCCCACAATTCAAACTACTGGATATGTCACCAATTCCTTCTCAATTAGCTGTAGGATTCTCCTGCAAATTTCCTCCGAAAGATGTGAGTGAAATTCCTTCCAAAACCCGGCACAAATAAGATGAATCCAACCCCACAAATTCTGCCCAGTAATTCTTCTGCGCAGGCCCTAAAATGGTGAGTTTGGATCTCTCCTGAGCAGCAACTTCCAGCCCTGAAATTCTCCACAAACGTTGGTCCACTCTCAATGAAATTTCTCCTAAATTCGCTGGCCAAAATTCCCATTGAAACTCCTTCAACTCAGTGGTTCGATTTCTGTACCTGCATTCTCCTGGAAGTTCAAACTAGTTGAAGCAAGAGCTGATGTGTCGCCCTAAGTCCAACAAATCTCTCCCCACTCCTAAAATACTCTCCTAGGGTGACACTCGAAGTTCACCGAACGCAGAGGTGGAATTCCCGCTTGGGAATTCCTTGTGCTAAACAACACTGGTTTACTTGGCTAAACAACTCAAGAAAACTAGTGTTCAAAAGTTAGATTCTCAAAAGATCCCAAAATAGAGGGCACTTCTCCTATTTATTGTTGTTTCTTCTCTTCTCTCTTTGTGGGCTCTACCATTCGACTTCCTTGCCTCTTCCCTCTTCCCTCCAATTCGATTTCCTCAAGCAGTGCATATTTCCTCATGGGGTGGTTCCCACATCCCACTATGTGACTAATATTCCCTTTTGTCTAATGTTTGGGGCCTCCCCTACCACACAAAATTAAATTAATTAATTTTCACCCACTTTTCCTAAGTTTGTACCCAAAATTTTCTCCATCTAAAATTTGCAAAAATTGAGAAAGGCACTTGGCAGATTTATATTGGAAGGGATATTATAGTCCTCCCCGCCAAAAATTGCTTGTCCTGAAGCAATTCCTAAACAAGCACTCTCTCCCTACTGACCTAACTAACACTCCCAATTGTGCCACTGAGCCACTCTCAATTCATGCAATAACTTGTCATAAAGGAGTCCCCAAAAGCTAGTGATCCAAGTCATCTCGCTCAATGTGAAGCACTCGTCGCCCCATGCGCAGACCCAAGGTGTAAGGTTGTGAGAGTCCTCCCACCTCCTGTTGGTAAGCAGGGCACCTCGATGCTGCTAAACACCTATGAACTCCATGGAAAGTTGTCCCGATGGAAAATCGATCCTGGGTACCTCAAGAGGGAACTCCTAAAGATACAACCCAAGTCCCATAAAATAGATCCCTCGTCTTGGCGTGCCATTCACGACCGCCTCCTGCCAGTCATATAGCCACCCAAGTGAGGGGCTATCCTGTCTCAACTGGTCTTTGGGAAGTGAAGTCCCTGCTATCGAACGGAGTTCCAATGGCAGATCTGGGTTACCCCCCCTGTGAGAACCCACTCTCCCCAATCTGTAACCCAACTGCTCAACCCTGTAGCTTTTGAGTCCCAAACTAATCTTAGAGTGAGTCCACCAAGTGAATGTTGCCCCGGTTTGATCATAACTGTGACCCTCCTGTGCTCCTGCAGAGTCATCCATTCCGGTAAACCTCCACTACAAATCCAATAAGGGGCTCTCCATTACACGCAGGTCTATCCTGCCAGGGCACCCCGCCAAGGCTACCATCTACCAAACCACAGCCTGTCTCCTGTTGAAACAATAGTGAGAAGGGCCTTCCTCGATCCGTAGTTATCATCCTGATGGTCTCCGACTTGTCATCTGAAGGAGGATGCAATCTTATCTCTGTCATCCCCATGATCCTCCCAAAACAAGGTAGTCCTTCAACCCAATGGATCCCTGGATACCATTGTTGATTTGGGTAGCATCGGATGTGTTCTAAGTCTCAAATTTGGCAGGGAGACTTAGACACATGTATTCCAGAGAACCCATAAATCGTTTTGTGAAATTTCACCCAAATTGTGTTTTATTAAAAGAATTAATTATTTTAAAATGACCCTAAGTCTAAACTTGGGAAAATAAAATAATTGAAGTGAATTAATAGAATATGGGTGTGAATGTTCTAGAAAAAGTGGATTGAGTCAAAAGTTAGTCTTAGCCGTTGATTAGAGATTTAATTTTCAGCCATTGAAGTTTCAACGAGAAGATTATAAGAAGGGATTGAAGGGTCATTTGGAAAATACACAACATCAAGAGATCGGATTTCTGAAGTGAGCAGTGCTCAGAGGAAATATTGATCAAAAGATTCTTTGCAGAGAAGGGCAGGGATAGTATCCGAAGAGAAATCTTTCTTGGTCGGAGAATCATTAGCAGAGAAGGCAAAGAGAGATCCAACAGAGGCATCGCAGAGCCAGAGAGGTTGACACAGAGCCACGCAGGGCTACGCATGTGGAAATTTCTGAATCTTTACACTTTATGCATAAATTATTTTATGTTAATCTGGTTATGCTCCTCCTACGTAGACAAGTAATTAACTGAATAAATTCAAGTTAAAATCGAAGCAAAACACATAACAAATCTCCACCAATTCAGATCTAGAACAAGTTCATGCACACATAGACAAAGTGACACAGTTATTTCTGGACAAATAGTCCTCGGAAAAACCCAATGCGGGAAAATCGGTCTTCTGGCTGCTGGAGGGTTTTTTTATCAAGATTTTTCTGAATACAGCAAGCCTGGGTTCTAGATCTGGAAAACCCGACAGAGAGATAATAGATTTACAACTCACTAGTTGATCTAGGGCCAAAATAATGACTGATCCATACCCTCAAACGGGATTTACAGAACTCAGCTAAAATTAGGGCCTAGAAACCCCAACGCTACCCCTGAAGGCTCTGTGTCAGCCTCTGAAGCCCCTCTGACCCTCAGCGTTGCTCTGGAAAGGGCTGCATTACCCCAGACTGGGTGACGCAGTCCTTAGGCTGCCCCTTAGGGTCTTTGCGTAACCCCTGAGGACTTCCTGCTGAAAATCACGCTGTCCTTGAGGGACTGCGTTGTCCTTGCTGCTACTGCTCTCCTGCTTCTGCGTTGTCTCTCTGAGCTGATCTCTGCCTCTTTCTGATTCTAGACCCCGGGATCAAATCATCCCCTTGGCCTAAATTCCCCTCTCTGCAGCTAAAACACTTCTGAGAATTCTTAGCAAACCCGCCCTAGAATCTCAGCTTAGCTTCAGTGCTCTGCCTCTGTGTGTTTACAAATGACCCCAAGCCTTTCCTTTCTACTTTTCTCGTTGGGAAACCAACGGCCATGATCAGATCTTGAATCAATGGCTAAGATTAAAAGAAAGCTTGATCCGTGTGACTTAAGACAATTTCATCACATGTTTAATTAAATTCACTTTAATTATTTAAGTTCCCTTAGTTTTAGCTTAGGAAATACATTCAAATTATTAATTAATTTAATATCTCCTAAACCAGATGAAATTTCCCAAATCAATTTTGGGTCTTGTAGATCAAGTGTATTCTAGTCCCTCCACAAAATTTGGGAGCTAGAGCACAACTAATGCTACCCCAAATACACAAAATCTCAAAAACGCAAATGCTGCACAGAAGCCAAGAGGCAATCTAGAAATTTGCTGAAGGAATTGATTGCACAAGTTGGGAGTCAGGGTGTAAGACTGGGAGGCAGAAATCGAAGTTCCTGGGCAACAAATCAATAAACAGAAGGGGTGACGTTGTACCCAGGAGGGTTGACGCAAAGGCTATCAATGGCAGCTTATTAAGTGACTGGATCAACCAGGATTTCCTATGATAGTGTGAGGTAACCTCACTAATCTCTCTGTCAGTGATATTCTCTGTAACTGGATTTCCAGGAGAGGCATCCAAAGATTGTATTTAGAAATTACTACTACTTTATAATAAAACCCTCAGCTGTTGCACCGGTTTTCCCACATTGGGTTTTTCCGGGGACATTAGTCCAAAAATAACTGTGTTAGATGTGTCTATGATTTACTCTTGTTCAGTTTTGTTTCTGCACTTGTATTTTTGTGCAGTTTATTTAGTGAAGGTTGCAATATGTTTAATTCAATGTTGCCGTAGAATAAACTGAATAAATAATTTATTAGTTAGAAGAATTAATACCAGTTGCTACAGTAGGATTCCAAATTTAAGGAATTTTCACATGGTATTGGAGCTTGTATAGCTGATTGTAGGAGGAACAGAAGAATAGGTCCGTAGATCCAGCGTTGGTGAAGCCAGGATCAAAGAGCTGCATAAGCAGCAGATCAATCTCCTGGGTGATTGCGCAATCCAAGCTAGGAGGGCTAGTCCCTGCAAGGATATCTCTCTCGAAGTGAGTCGACAAAGAGGTATGATATTCCAGTTTGTAGAGGCAAAGGGATCAATGCATATCAGCAGCCGGAGGGACGCAGTTTTCTGCGCAACAGTGATTGTGAGTGCATAAGCATCAAGAAGAGTAGTTGGAGACACTTTGAGGGAATTTTCTTCCTCAGGGAATTCCTAGCCGTGGAATTCTAATTTTCAAGACCCGAGCAACAATATTGGGCGGCAGATCCACCATCTCCAGCAGGGAGTACGTAGGCCAGGCCAAACCTGCGCAGAGAAGAGAGAGGGAGCTAGTTTGACATATATTTTTTCAGTCGGCAGAGATTGCAGCAAGCGGGTTGGGAGATCAAGATCGGTTGGAGGGAGCCTCCAACTATGTGATCTAGAAGGCAAGGATCAAATTCTTGCTGGATGACCATGATCTCAAACTATTCATCGAAGGTGTGGTGGCTGTTCCGGTAGATGCAGATCCTCTGAAGGAATATAAGAAGAATATGGCTAAGGCAAAGCGCTTGATCCTCGACTGAGTGAGGGATCATGTCATGTGTCACATAGCTAGCAAAGCGACAACTAGAGAATTGTGGCAGGCCTTGTAGAAGCTATATTAAGGATCTTACGAGCAACGAAAGATGTATCTGGAGGAGAAGATGCAGACTACTAGGATGCAGAAAGGTGAGCGCATTGATCCGTTCTTGGTTAGACTTCAAGAGAGCCGAGATTAGCTGGTAGTTGTGGGATCAACTCCTCAGGCCACATAGATGGTCAGATTGGCCCTCAACTCAGTGTTCGAAGACTATCAAGTCTTTGTCCAGAGTATCCTGGGTAGAGAGAATTTGCTGGATTGGGAGTCAACTTGGGCTGCTCTTTAGCAAAAGAAGATGAGGGACTTACTTGAGTGTCAACTTGAGGGCAACAACAACAGTGGGAAGAAGTTGAAGGAGGAGGAGGATAATGTGGCCCTTGCATCAAAGGGGCAGCAAGAGCAACGCAGGAGGAAGAAGGAACTTTCCAAGATCAAATGCTTTTGGTGTGGCGAGATGGGTCATTATGCCGCACAATTTCCTCTCAAGAAGAGAGACAAAGACAAGAAGCATGATCCGCAAGTTGCACCTACCAGGATCGACGAGGAGTTTGCCATGATAGCCGATATACCTCCAGGAGGGAGGTGGGGTGACTCAGAGCTGTAGACCCAAAGATCTACAAGATGGGAAGGATCCTTGAGGAGTCCACCTCTCGGATCAATACCTTGCTACAGGAGCCCAAATAAGATGTAGTAGGATGGACGAGTGCCAATTGGTGCAGAAGTGACAATGCAATGGTTAGCAGCGCTAGAGTCTGAGCAACTCAGAAAAGAGTTGGCAGCAGTGCAAGAAGGCACAGTGCAGAAGTCAGCAGTAGCACAACAACTTTAGAGGGATAGCCTTGAGGCTAGCAGCAGTCAGATCTTCAAAACCGTGATGCATCATGCTGAACACTTGTTCAGTTTTGGATGTTTTTTAGTTGCAGTAAACAACAATATTGCAGTAGCAGTTGGCAGTGGCAGGGTCAGCAGCAGCACGGATGCAGAATTTGAGGGGGAGTTACAATACGGATGCAGTGTTGACAGTGGCAATGTCAGCAACAATAAAGATGCAGTGTTTGCACAGTCTTGGCAGGCAAGCGTAGAGGAAGATGTTGCAGAATCAGAGCAGTGCTCAGCAGGGGGTATTGCTAGAGCACATTCCTCGCTAAGAGGGAGTGTTGATTTATAGGATGTCATTCATCCTTTCCCTACATGTGATTGTGATGTGTGTTTGTAGGATGTAGTTTCTCCTTTCCCTATGTGTCATTATGAGCAGGAGGTGATATATTCTTTCCTTGTTGGAGTTCTTGCATCATCCTATCCATGTAGTCCGAGACACATGAGAAATACCTCTCATCTGGCCAATGAGTTGGGAAAAGTGGTTTGGGACCATAACACACTACCGATGGACGCATCGTGTACTGCCATACTCCCTATGTCTAGGATGCATTGTGTACTTCAACTTGATCATTTGGGATGAAGTCCGATTGGAGTTCACTCTTTGGTTTGTGGACCGACTTCTGTCAGTGGAGAGTGGCAAGGTCTTGTGACTTACTCCCAATTGATTCTTCCTTATTATTCATATCATTGTTTAGTAAAGCAAAGTAGAGCAGAACAATGACAGAGATGATGATGAAAGAGATGGTTCATGATGGCAGGATAGCATGATGATCTATGGCAGCAGATGGATTGGCAGATGGAATTCTCCCTAGTTGAGAGGGAGAGTTAAAATTGGAAACTAGGGCCAAATTCCACTTTGTTCTATTTAGTTGATGGAGATAATAATCCCATTGAATTCCTCTTTTCGAGAGGACTAAAATCGATCTAAAGATCGTCAAATTTGGTCAAGGAAATATTTGTTTATTCAAAAGAAATGTTATCAGTCATGATGTTGTTTTGGCGGGAAAATTTGAAAATTTGAATTTTAATTTTGCCTCCAAAATGTTATGGCAAATCATCATGTCTAATTTGTACATAAGGAAACTCTTCTCATCCCATTTGATACGTCGTAATTTCTTGGACATTCTAAGGCAATGTATCATGAAAGGGAGCCAGGAGTGTAAGTGTTGAGGTCTGTTGATGCGTTCTCTCTTCCACAGGCCTGAGATTGAAGCAGAGGAGCAACCATAGGTCTGGGCTGTAATCTAGTGGGGTTTCTCTTCTGTAATACAGGTCATGTCCCCATAACAAGAGGCCGAGACTGTATAGGTTGGAGCACGCTGGAGATTGTTTTAGGGCAGACGTTGGTATCATGATATGGCAGTTGTATGAAGGTAATATGGATAGTTTGGGGCACGCTGGAGATTGTTTTAGGGCAGACGTTGGTATCATGATCTGGCTGCAAATCCTCTTGTAGCTTTACATGATTCAGACCCTTATCTGAAGGAGTCCGAGAGGCTTAGCATGTTGATTTGTCAAGGCCACAGTCACATGGATGATCTATGAAGTCTTTGAAGCTTGTGTTGGGGATGTTCACTAGATTTTTTGCTGCAGGTTAGGGCTGGTGTGTGCCCCAACCAGGTCTGCTATGATCTCAAGATATGTTCATAGGCAGGTGAACTAGATTGTTTTGTGCTCATCATAACCAACAAGGATGCTTTGATTGAACAGGACCGAGCTTCTTTGTTTGAGTTGTCTCTTTGACATATCGTTAGTGATTTTGGTCATCATATTGGCATGCCAATCTTGACATTAATTGTATTCTCTCTCTGTTTCTCTCTGCCGAACAATTTGATGATTATAATAAGAAGATTGATAAAGGGTTTTCCCCATCTTGGGGTTTTTCCCTGGCTTCTGCCATATCTTCGTGTTCCCTTATCTTGGCTTGTCTTATGGATCTATTGTTTTTGATCTTTCTTCAGTTACTTTCAGTTATGATTCATATGATTGCTAATGAAAATAGTATGGTTTAAATAAATGGGCTTCTATGGAATTCTGAAGTAACTGTCCTATGCAAAGATCATGTAATTTTAACAAATTCCCGCCTGGGAATACTTTGTGCTAAACAACATTGGTTTACTTGGCTAAACAACTCAAGAAAATTTGTGTTCAAAAGTTAGATGGTCAAAAGATCCCGAAATGGAGGCCACTTCTCCTATTTATAGTTGTTGCTCCTCTTCTCTCCTTGTGGGCTCCACCATTCGACCTCCTTGCCTCTTCCCTCTTCCCTCCTATTCGATTTCCTCAAGGAGTGTGTATTTCCTCATGGGGTGGTCCCCACATCCCACTATGTCATTAATCTTCCCTTTAGTCTAATGTTTGGGGCCTCCCCTACCACACAAAATTCAATTAACTAATTTTCACCCACTTTTCCTAAGTTTGTACCCAAAATTTTCTCCATCCAAAATTTGCAAAAATTGAGGAAGACACTAAGCATATTTTATTGGAAGGGATATTAGACGTCACTTGGCTGTTTAGGGAATTCATGACCCAAATTTTGGCTTAAAAAGTCATTTACATGCATCATGGAGGTGCCTTGACCCATGGTATGAACTTGGGCCTTCATTTGGAATACTACTTGGAGGTGTTTGACCATTATTTAACTCGATTTATGGAGGTTTTAGCATGATGCCACCCGCTTGATGGAGACTTGCCACACTTTCATGTGGTCGTTGCACTAAAGGAAGGAGGTCGTTGGAGTCTTTTTGACTTGGGAAGGCATTGGACCATTCCTGAAGTTACTTCACCATGAGGTTTTAGCATGATGCCACCCGCTTGATGGAGACTTGGCACACTTTCATGAGGTCATTGCACTAAAGGAAGGAGGCCATTGGAGTCTTTTTGACTTAGGAAGGCATTGGACCATTCCTGAAGTTACTTCACCATAATTTGAGGATTGACAAAGGACCATTTACATAAACCATGGACCATTTTTGGAGCGTCTTCAAGTGTTGACAACTTACACCATTCAAAGAACCACTGGAGGCTTGACATAGCAGCTTAGACTATGTATTCTCTTGCTTCTTGCTTGGGAGGATCAACCTCTTTTTACGGGGCATTTACTCATCAAATCATGTACATGTGGCTTGACCACTTTATTTTTATGTTGTGATAGATTACTTAATTTTAGGAGTTAGTTAGATTCAGTTTTAACTTTTCTTAGGTTAGATCTACGGAATTAAATCAAATATTATAATTTTTATTGTAAAGGGAGTAGATCTGAGTCCTGACTTTATAAATAGAGGAGAGCTTCCTCATTTATTCAAATGGTTGGATTGTGAGAGCACTCCTCTCCTTGGAGCTTAATGGAAATATCCTTATTATAGGAATTTTGGTGTTAGGAGCTTATCTATGTGGTGAATGTTATTGACTTAAAAGCATTATTGTGATTGTTCAAGACTACCATAAGGTTGCAAAAATTGATCCATTTGAAGGGCAACATTGTCACTTGGAGTGAGGTGTCCATGGGCTCTTCTCACATGCTCTCCTTTGTTGGTTTTGGGTAAGTTTAAACTCTCCTTGGATAAGTTTTCTCGCTGCTGTTGACTGAATCTTTGACAAGTTTGACCAAGAAAAGGAGGATGGTCTTGACTGCCGAATCCGACTTTGACTGCAGTTGATTGCAGGCACTCTGACCAGTTGAGTACAGGCTGAATTTCAGCCTCTCTGACCAGAGTTGACTTCAGTTAGTTAGAAGTATTTTGATCAGCATTTTGACCAGGTTTGATTGGTATTTAATCTTGGAAATTGGCACAGATTTCTAGACAATCTTTATTGTTAATTTTGCTGAAGATTGAATTCTCCTTAGAAGAAAAGTTGGCTGGGTTTTTCCCAAGGTTGGGTTTTCCCTCGGTAAATTTTTATGTCTCTTGTGTTTGGCTGTCGCTTTATGATCTTACTGTTGTCATTACTTTACTGTTGAAGATTTTCTGTGTAATTGCTTAATGATGTAAGTGACATAAGATAACTTGAGTATAATCATTGGAAGTAATTATCAAGATTAGAAAATCAATGTCTATTATAAGAAAATTCAACATCCCTCTCCAAGGCCTGCTAGATTTTGTGGTAACAATACCCTTTCACTTTTTGTACTTCTTTTTGTAAATACAAGACATATTTTTCAATTAATACTCAGAAAACGATTTTCTAAACTAGTAATAAATTATTATGAGAATATTGACTTGTCAAAAAGTATGGTGTTGTAATTTCTTTTTCCATGTTTGTACCTTCATAGAGTCCAAAATGTGGAGAACATGCATCTTTGAAATTGTAGAATTTTTTTGTTTGTTTGTCCTTCAGTGGAACTTGTAATAATTAATTTCTTCTGTGTATGTACAGATGCAGCGCAGACACTGCAGAAGTCGTACTTTGGTGGTGGTAAGAATGGATAACCATGTACACAGACTTTTGAGATATATATTCCTTCCAGTATATCTTATGATACTTTTTGTATTTTTTTGGTTCCAAAACCTCTGATGATTTATTTGCTTACCATTTCTATATTCAGGAACTGTAGCTGCATCCATTGCAGATATTGATTTTGTAAGGAAGCGAGAGAGCATAGAGCAATGGTTTGAGGATGGTACTGTACCATTTCTCAGCGTTGCAGCTCTTCGACATGGTTTTGAAGTTATAAACCAATTGGGTATCTCTAATATTGCCCGGTAAGGTGAGAAAGTACTGGTCATTTTCCTTTCCTTCAAGCTTGAAATGATCTGATGCTTTTTGGAGTTTTTCGAATGAATTTTGTGAAGAGGGAACAATTCAGAGGAATTGCTTGCACTGTTGATATCTATGTAATCGATCAAAAGGAATGATAGAAAAATTGTATTATTTATTTGAGCTAGAAAGTAGTGGAATGTGAACCTTTTTAAGTAATCATAGAATGGTTTGTCCAAGTTGTCTACATGAGTTGAGGTAGTGTATTGGTCAATTGTTGAGATACATGATCTGAGTAATCACATAGTATAGACTAGAATATAGATTGATTGAAGGAATAATCGGATAGGCCAAACGATATTAATACTGCCACTAGATTTTACAGATTTACAATATGGAAAATGTTCCAAGGATGCTTAAGAGGGAGATAATATGCATTTGGCTTAAACTGAATTTTTTTTGTTAATGTCATAATCTAAAAACGCTATGTCATGTACGGATTTGAGGAAATGTTACGATATAGATGGAGAGGATAATGAAAATATATATAGCCAGAGATATGCCATTTGATGCATAATATTGGAATGTGCTATCACTTATTGAAATATCAACCGACTTGTTGAATAATCTACTAAACGATATGAATTTGTATCTCAGTAATATGTATTATTGTGGGTGCAATTTATGAATTGTGAGAGCTTGATACTGTAAGCAAGTATCAATCCATTCGTGAAACGAGCACTCTAAGGCCTAGGCATTCGAGTAAACCCCTAACATGTCAACATTGGTCTTGTTCTGAAAATATTGGAATAATGGTGACACAAACTGAAGTCATGGTGATTTGCCAATTATTCAAATTGAGAAGAAAGGGACTTTGTAAGTAGTGTAGCTGTATATTTAAAAGATAATTGACGTATGTTAATTTGAAGAAATAATAGAAGGAAATAAGGATACACACCACGAGGATTAGTTTTTTTAGCAAACTGAATTCTCTCATTCCTATACAATATAATTTTTTCTTCAGAAAAATTTTAGTTCCTTTCTGTTAATTTTAGTTAACAATGATATGTTCTATGCTTAGCACAATTAGTTCAATGTCCTTTAGCAGCCTAATGACAATTTCCAATTTAGTTTTCCAATAGCAATCACATTAATCATAAATCACATTGACAGTAACTGTAGATAGAACATGAACAATAAAATGCACATGACAAGCTAAGACAAGAGGACACCAGATTTGGTGGATGCCACGGAAAAACCTGAAGACAGGTAAAACCTTTTGATCAATTCTTCTTATTATTAAATCAAATGTTCACCAGAGAGAGAGCGAGTACAAAAGTCAAAATTGACTGGCCAAATCACAGTCAAAGCAACCCTGTGAAATCTGAGATTTTCTGCAGAAGTCAACAACCGTAACCAGAAAGTCAATGCTGGTCAAATCACCAACAAATAGTCCTCTTTTGAGCTTGGTCAAAGGAAGTCAAACTCGGCCTTCTGAAGTGGTCAAAGTCAGCCCAAAACAGTCCTGAAATCAGCGGTCAAACTTGATCAAATTCTGCAATTCAAGTCTATGGTCAACTCTTTGGTCAACCATGTGTTCAACCTCAATCAATGTGCCCAGAATACCTCAGTTTTTGTGTCATCAGAAGCAGCTCTCCAAAACTAAAATTTTGACCCAAAAATTACATTCAAATTGTTGGTCAAAGTGCTTGGTCAACGATAGTCAAACCTGCAACGTCTGAAATTCGGCCCTGTAATTTGTCCTTCTTGCCCCATGTGTGAGAGAAAAGATATGCCCAATAAGTTGTATGAACCAATCAGAGAAGGAGAGAGAAGATTGTGTGTGTTGTTGTGATGCCAAATGAGGTTTGAGGTCTATTATATTTATAGAAGTCGTTGAGGGTAAAGTGACATGTCTCTTGGGCTTCATGAGCCTACATGTTGATGTGGCCGACCTTGACAATTTGCACATGTGTGGGCATAAATTCCAATGTTCCACTGAGTTTCCGGGACGGGGAAATGCGTGAGCGGGGATATGCACAAGGGGGACGTTTCTAAGCAACCACAAAATTTAGGGAAATTTTGGGGAAACGGGGGGACGTCAGATTCATACAAATTATAAAATTATTAAAAATTTAATATATAAAAATAAAAAATAAAATCCCAAAAATATGTAAATAACTAACTTAGTAAATAGTAAATCTTAATAAATATGAAATATACATCTAAATATGATCATCATTTCATATTAGACTATTATGAATCATAATTATCATTTGACATTTTAGCAATCATCAATGTAAAATTGTAAATCTAAAAGTAAATTACTAAATTGAATCCATCATTTGACATTATGCAATGTTCCATCTAAATTCATCATTTGGCAATGGGCATTAATATTATGCAAGGTACATCTAAATTAAATTAATCATTTCACAATTGAAATTACACAATGCACATTGAAAGTAAATTCGTCATATGACAATTACATTATTCTGAAGTCTAAAATAGCCATAGAATACTAAACTAAAAGTCAACATAGAAAGCAGTGAAATACTAGTAAATTTCTCAAAAAGTACTAAATAATAAATCGCAGCTCCAATCCGATGGCTCCAAGTCACAAAATGAAAATTGCAACTCCAATCCAACAGATCCAATTCACAAAATGAAAATCACAGCTCCATATGTCTCAGCCCCCCAGTGAATGGTAAATCTGAATCACAACAAATTGCAGATGGAAAATGTCGAGCAACGACACTAGGAAAATATCGAGTGGCAAGGTAAAATGTTGAGCGAAAGTAGAAGGAAAATGTCGGGTGGTAAGGTAAAATCATAGGGTTAATGAGAAATGAATGAGAAATGAGAATGATTATGTTTTAAAGTTCTAATTTATCCTTTAGTTTTTATTTTCATTTTTTTTTAAAATTATATTAATATTTGTAATATTTTATGTTTTTAATTGTTATTAGCAAAAAAATTTGGGGGGACGCAGGGGGATGCTTTTCGTCACCAGGAAAATGTTCCCCCGGAGTTTCCCCAAAAGAGGGGACGTGGGGAAACGTTTCCTAAGGAGTTTCTCCGTCCCGGGAGCGTGGGGGAGCGGGGAAGCGCGTCCCCCACCCTGGGGGGCGCATCCTTGTGGAACACTGATAAATTCAAAAACACATTTCTGCTTATCCAAATTTGATGATCTGTAGGTCAATTTTGGTCCTCTCGAAAAGAGAAATTTAATGCAATCATCATCTCCATCAAATCAATTGTCCAAAGTGGAATTTGGCCCTAGTTTCCAATTTTAACACTCCGTCTCAACTAGGGAGAATTCGACCTGCCAATGTATCCATCATCATGCCATCCTGTCTATGAAAATTCTAGAAATTGGAATCCTACTGCAGCAACTGATTAAGTTTCTTCTATTTTTTAATTTACTGAACAAATTATTTACTGTTTTCTATAGTAAATATTGAAACCCATACACTACAGCCTTCACAAATAAAAAATATTGCTGAAGAAAATAGCACTGAAAGATAGATGCACACACACACAAATAGCACTATTGTTTTTGGACTAAGTCACCGGAAAAACCCAATGCGGGAAAACCGGTGCAGCAGCTGAGGGTTTGTTGATTTTTAATGTACCTTGGACAAGTGGTTTCCAATGGGTTAGTCTCTACCTAGGGAAAAGTGTCCAAAATAATTCTTTTCCTAAGTGTGACTTTATAAAGTGAAAGCGACTTTATAAGCGGTAAAGTCAATGTTAAATTATAAAGTGAAAAGTGACTTTAGACATAAAGTACAATGTGGGTAATTTATTTAATGGGTGAGTTAAAAATAGAAAGTGAGAATTAAATGCACATTTATTCTCATCCCTTGATCTAAATGAATCTGAGCCATTAGATCTTAGGGTTTCCCAAAAGTCATTTAGGGAAACAAAAGGGAGAAAAGAAAAGAGAGATTGCATTCATTTTTTATGAGCAGATTGGAGAAAGGAGGCTGAGGGCTGGATATAAGTTCTGAAGGAGAAATTCGTTGCGGCAAGCTGAAGGAGTGATTTCTAGGCAAAGCTGGGCACGGAAATCAAGGCATAGAAAACAACAGAAAGTACAATACGAACATTATTTAATGCTGTGAGTTGCACGCAGTTCGAGATAAGTTATTGAATTTTATTTTTAGTTTTATTTTTTAAATTTCTTTTTAAAATTCGTACAACGGTATGGAAAGCTGTACAGTCCGTACAGTAATCCGTATAGTACAGTACATATTTTCAGCTTCAAGTGGGCATGGAAATCAAGGCTATGTGGACAAGGTTACAAGGAGTTTTGGGCTGAAGAGATAAGTTGTATTTTGCTGTTTTGTTTTGTCTGCAAATGTATTTTTCATGAACTTGAAAGATAAATAAATTTGAAGAGCTTTCTAACAGGTTTTCCCCGGAGAAGATTGAAGGGGTTTTGCGTGGGTCTAAGTTGACCAAAATCTGTGTGTATTTTTATGTGTTGCTGGTCTGTTTATGTCCCTATTTATTTTTAGCATGTGTTGACAGTCCCATGTATTTTAATCTGAAAATTTCATTTCTAGAATTCTATATGTTTAATGTATGTTTATGGTATAGGGCATTTAACTGAATGGGAGTGATAAGGTGAAATTAAAACTGGGTTGGGATTGCAAGAAACTTTTTAGTCATCAAATTTCAACATGGTATCAGAGCTACAGGTTGAAAATTGCAGTTTGAACAAAATATAGTAGTTTGGGACAACAAATAGTGGTTTGGACTATAAACTAAATTTTTGGACAACAAACTCAGTTTGTACAACAAACTGATATTTTGTGACAGCAAGGTGAAATTTCACACAGACTAAACTTTTGGGACAACAAGGTGTGCTGGAAAGTTCATTTCTCCTTTTTCTTGGTTTTGTAAATTTTGGACAACAGTCATGGCCATGTTCTTAAGGATAGAGGACAAACTGGACAACAACAAACTCATTTTGGACAACAAATTGTTTATAACGATGCTTATCAATTTGGATCCTTTCTTATATGAATACTTCAACTTGAGATTATCCCGTTGAGTTCATGTTGAAGTTGTAACTAGGTTCAGTCTTCATAATGTAAATTTATCATTGATGTATTTATTATATTTTTGTCAAAGCATTTTCTTCATGCTTAGACTAAAAAAGAATTTATTGAGTCAAAAGAAAAATTATTTGAGTCATGTCCCATTTGGTCATTTGTAAGAAAAAGGAATTTAAATTTTATTGAGTCATTATTCCACAAGATGACCATGTCGGCCCCCATTAGACAAGTCGGCCTGACCCTCCAGAGTGACACCTATTCGTGTTAGTTTTTGTAGCATCGGATGGTGTTCTAGTCTCAAAATTTCTGGAGTGGCTAAAACACATGAGATCTCCAGAACCCAGAAATCGTTTATGGAAATTTCACCTAGAGATAGCTCAATTAAATTAATTGGTCGATAATTAAAAAATGACTAAGTCTAGCTTAGGGAAATCGATTAATTAATAGGAATTAATTGAGAAATATGAGAATTCTCTAAAAATTCACATGGATCGACTTAGACATAATCTCAACCATCAATGACGATTTAATCGTGGCTGTTGGTGATCCAACTGGAGATTATAAGAGGAGGTCGATGGGGTTGGAGAAGAACACAAAGGAAGAGCGAGTTTCCTTGGCAAATCGATTTTCCAGAGAGCAATATTCATCCAAAATAAATCGTGCTAGAAGGAAGCAGGATCTAGAGGGAGATTAGTAGCAGATTTCTAGAGGAGGATTCCAGATATAGGAGAGTTAGTTGAGAGGAGGACGAGTATTCATTAGGGATCTGTGTAATAACTGCACAAGAGGGCTTCACAGGAGAGTTCAGTTAAACTAGAGGAGTCGATTCAGTTGTTGAGGGTCGGGATAAATTCCAGGAGGCCAAGCGAGTCACTTCCATGGGTAGCGATAGGCAGAGTTGCATGATTCAACGTGTTCCGGAGGTAGTGCGAATTATCTTGCATAGAGGCTGACACAGGGGCATTTCGTCACTCGTGTGGCCCAGTTTGGCCAAATTTCGGAGTAGAATCAACTGTGGTGCAACGATATTGGCCTAACAAATATTTTTCCATTATTTCTCTCTGATTGGATTGCTAGATTAAGCATCCACAATTGTACTCAGAATTTTTGCTACTGCATAGTAATAAAACCCTCATTTGCTGTACAAGTTTTCCCGCATTGTGTTTTTCTTGGGACAATTGTCCAAAAATAACTATGTCGATGTTTTTTGTGTGTGTGCATCCATATTTCTCAGTTTCTAGTTTATTTTACACAACGTTTTATTTGTGAAGAAATTGCAGTGTGATTAATTCGTTATTTTGCCGTAACAAAATACACTGCATAATTTATTCAGTTAGAAGAATTAATTCCAGTTGTTGTATTTCAAGTAATTTTCACAATTCGACCGTTTTGGACAACTATATATAAGAGATAGTTCATCCTACTTGAAGCACATTCACAACACATCACAAGAAGCATTTCTTGAACCTAGCGAAGGAGAGAAGAAGACAAGTCAAAGGAGAGAGAGCAAGTCAAAGAAGAATATTCCTTGTAGACCAAATTTCAAAATATTACAGCTCGCATGTGTGAAGAGGCTGAGACTTCTTGAAATAACTATAGGCCGAATTTTGGCCCTTTGTTGCAGGTCCAAATTTCAGAATCTTGACTAGATTTGGAGCAGTTTGACTAGTGTTGACTTTGACTTTGGAGGTGACATGGACGAGGGTTGGACTTGGTATCCTGGTGGCAGTCTGGTCTTGGTCCTAGTCTTGGTCTTGGATATCTCCCATTTTTATCTGGTTCTATAAGAGAAGGATTGTTGGGTTTTCCCCTTGTGGGTTTTGCCCTGGCTACCAGCGTAATTTTGGTGTCTCTTGTCTCATTGTGATCTCAATATTTTCCTGAAATATTGAACATTTGTATAATTGCTTGATGAAGAAGACATATGAAGTACTAAGAAGACATCTAAGAAGACATCTAATATTCACAAGTAATTATCAAAGAGAGAAATTAGGTGGTAAACTTCGTTATACTTGGTTTCTCAACACTTCATTCAAGAGGAATGCCGAATGGTGAGAGGTGTATGACCTGTGCAAATGGTGGAATGTGACATATCATCACTAAGCAATAAGTAGGGCTGCTGGCTAGCTAGCTGTCCAAGATAGGAGAAAAGATTTCTCCTATAGGGTTACCGATTTTTGATGGGTAACAGGGCTCAGTGTTGGAGAATGTAGCTAGTTTCAGCCTTCATAATTTGTACCATTATGTATTTTTATGTAAAAAGAAAAAGAAAAGAAAAAGAAAAATTATTATTATTTCTTTCTAGATAAGCATGTTCTTTGTGTTTCTAGGCTTTTGTGAAAGATTTAAAATCCTATTTTGGACCTATTGTAAAAGAAAAAGAAAAAGGAATTTTTAATTGTAATTTTTGGGACAGAAACCCCTCTAGAAGACATGTCGACCTACATGTCAAATCGGCTTGCCCCTATAGACATTTCCATTCACACTCCTCTGAATTGTATAAATAGAGGGTGGATGGAGCTCATTTGGACACACACACACACATGGATAGTTTTGGTCTGAAATATCACAGAGAAGTTAGAGGAGATCGAGAAGGCCGAAGTTTAGAAGAAGATCTGCCTTGGTACATCTCTTGTTGATGGTTTCTGTGAAAATTTCAACTTGAAATCCTACTGCATTATCTGATATTATTTCAATTTATTTGCAGAAATCTCTTCAATAAATATTGAAATAAATTCGAATGCATACTTCACAATTACTGAGCAAATCAACAAGGAAATACTAGCACAAGAATGACACAGATATTTTGGACAATTGTCCTCGGAAAAACCCAATGTGGGAAAACCAGTGCAACAGATGAGGGTTTCTTTTATTCTTCAGCAAAATCTTCTTGTACAATTTACAATCAGTAGTAACAAAGAGAAATTCTCTATGATAACAATGGGGAAATTCCTTACAAATTTTATGATGAGAAATGACCCCAGAATGACTCTCCTGGGTCTCCTATGCCACCCTTGCACTGGCTTTGCATGAGGATTGCGCAGATTTGCGTCAACCCTATGCTGGCTCTGCGTGAGGACTGCACAGATCTACGTCACCACTGCGCTGTCCCTTCCAGCCACTGCGCTGTCCCTTCCTGCCACTAGGTCACCTGCTCCTGTACCCTAGATTGATGTTGAACCCTCTCTGTCTCTCCTCCACCCGCAACTCTCCCTCTGGATCAATTTTCTCTTGTCAAACTTCAGCCATTGAAAAAATATATTTTACTTGGGCAAATGAGTATCTGCACTGTTGTATTTTCCAAATGATCCTCTAGTTTTCTTTTATAATCTTTTCGTTGAGATATCAACGACCAAGATTAGATCGCTAATCAACGGCTAAGATCATAACTTGACTTGATCCGTTTTTTCTAGAAGATTCACACTCTGTTTTATTAATACCCTTTAAATGTTTAATTTCCCTAAGTTTAGGCTTAGGGTCGCCATTAAAATAATTAATTATTTTAATAAAACACGTTTTGAGTGTAATTTCCACAAACAATTTCTGGGTTCTTTGGAATACGTGTGTCTAAGCCTTCTCACAAAATTTGAGACTTAGAGCACTTCCGATGCTATCAAAAATCAACAGTTTCTTGTTGGTGAATCTGCTGGAAAGAAGAAAGTTATGGCTTGGCATCTAGAGGAGGAATTTATGTGGTTATGGGTCTTGGATTTCTCGTTTGATCTGATTCTATAAGAAGAGATTTTCTGGGTTTTCCCCTTGGAGGGCTTTTGCCTTGGCTTGGAGCCTATATTCTGTGTTCTATTGTCTTTTGTGATCTTCATGTTTATGTTAATTGCTTGATGATGGAAATAAATATATAAAAATAAGTATGCTAATACTCTCACAAGTAATTTTCTATGTAACATAAATCTGATAATAAGTAAAATCCAATGTTCCACCAAGAATCTGGTGCGAGGAAATGCACAGGGGGGATGTGGGGCAGTACCCTCAAATTTTAGGAAAATTTTGGGGGTGCGGGGGGAAGTAAGAATATATATATATATATATTCAAGTTCATATTCAATAATGAAAGCATAAATAGACTAATAGTAATACATTGAAATTTGATCCACACATAATATTTAAATTCATAATTTAATTAAATAATGACATACATTGATTCATCTTCATCATTCATTTTGATACATACATCATTCATAGGACATACTCATCATTCATCCATACCATGACATTCAATAATAAAATTCAATAATGAAATATTCAAATACATTGATCCATATCATTTATCATTAATCATTCTACAATCTACATTGATTTAACCATTTAATTCATCATTCATCATTCTAGAATCTAAATTGAAAGCAAAACGAACTAGTATATTAGTATTACTATATACTATATACTAGATACTGAAGTTTGAACACTAAAATAGTAAATTACTAAATTCAAAATTTTTATAAATCAAAGTCTCAAATGTTATATAAAAATTATTAATTATCACCAATTGTAATTGTATTAGGTTGTATTAGGCAAAGGATCATGCCCCTTCACCAAGAGACACCACAAGGCTGTATTTAAGCCATGGTCTCTCTCATTTTGTAATCATGTTATCATTCATCACTAAATATATTTTTCTTCTGTCTATTACTGGGCTTTTTGCGCTCCATTTGGTATCGGAGCAGTTCACTCTTAAGGACTTCGTTGCTGTTTGACCCCGTTGCTGTAACCGATTTTGCTGCTCCAACGTGCGCACACAGTTGCCTGTCCTACCCGCACAATTTGGCCTCCGCGTCGCTCCAGCCACTGTCCATCGAAAATCTTCTCCACCACTTGGCTGCCACCCTTGCTGTGTTGACTGCATAGCGCACCTTCCGTCGTCGATGATACCACCATTCCGCCTGTCTCTTCCCTTCTCTACGACCAACTGCATCCATGTCACTCTGTTGTTTTCTGCCCGACCCCATCCGTCCATCTTGCCAACCTCCAACCGCAGTTTTTGTGTAATATCCCAAATGGGAAAATAACAATAATAACAGGCTAAAAGATATTATGAAGGCAACAAAACAAAAATTGAAATCAAAACAGGAATGGAGCCATAAAATACTACTGAGCCATTTTATTAATTTGCTAGAAATGAGTACAATGGAGGTGCTAGAATGAAGGCACATGGGCTTGCTCAAGGCAAGCTAGAGAAGCCCTCTGAATCAATGCTGAAATCCCCCACTGATGGTACGTTGTATGGCTATAGCTCCGTGCTGCAATCTGCTAGAAATGTTGCTGCTGCTCCCGAAGAAATGCCGCTAGGGCCTGCTACACTACTCAAAAAATTTCGGGACTTTAACCCCAGACTCTACTCAAGAAACCCACAAAAACCCATGAAGGAATTGGCCAAATGTTGACCCCGAAATTTCGGCCCAATTTCCCCTAACTCCTCTGGCTGCTGGCTGAGTTAGGATCTCTGTTTGTCATCTCAAATTTGCCCAGAAAATTCTGCCAAATTAATCTTGGCTTCTCCTCAATAAACCCAAAAAAACCCGCGAAGGAATTTCGGAAAGGCTGACACTGGAAATTCACCCTCTAGGGATGGCTATGCTCTCCCGCTGGGTACACTGGCCTCTCTGATGGAAACACTGAAAGAAGGGCCTCCAACTCTCTGAAGAACTCAACTATGGAAGGGCTGATCCCCTGACAATCTCCCGACTGAAATCTCGTGAAGTTCTCTCCTCCGGATGCTGCTCCTCTCTATGACTGCGTAATCTCCCTAGAAGATTGCGTTGCCCTTGGAAGTGACTGCGTAATCCTGAGGCTGAAATGGTGTTGCTGCTCTTCAAAACTGATGGTATGGCTCCTCTCCTGAGCGGGCACTCGAAGTCCCTCGAGGATGAGGTTGGGATCTTCGCTCGGAGACACCCTTGTGTTAAACAACACTGCAGACCCAGCTAAAAAGCTTGAGCGTGCTCTAGTCTTGACAAACAGAAAATCATAAGATGCAAGAATGAATGAGAAAGACTGCCTTCCTCTCCTTTTATGCTTGTGAACCCCTAAACTCCCTTGGGCCCACCTATGCTGCACTATCCCTCTGTGCCACGTTGTCCCTTGCTATGCCGCACTGCCTCCCCCACGCTGCCATTGCATTGCTTGGCCCCACGCTGCCACTGCGTTGCGTGGCCCCATGCTGCCACTGCGCTGTCCTAAGTGCCTCCTCTCTTGCGCTGTCACATGACCTCATGGGCCCCACATCATCTTTTAATTAATCTGCCTAGTGATTTAAGGAAAGTGCTTTTATTCTAATGTTTTATTCATGGGTCCCCTCACCCCTTTATTTCCGCCCAACATTAGGATTTGCCGAAATTAATCAAAATTAATATCCCAATTAGCTGACTGCTAATTTGGGGATATTACAGTCCTCCCCGCCAAAAATTGCTTGTCCTCAAGCAATGCCTGAACAAGCCTCTTCTCTGGCTGACGCTCCCCACTGTCACTGCAAAATGTGCTTGGGTCCCAGATGCGCCACTAAATCTTCCCTGTCCTCTGCATCGCCCTGATATGCAGGGATCTCTCAATGCCAGGATCCCAAGCTGTCTTGTCCAACATGAAGCTCTTCCTGCTCCACTCACCATCCTTCCATGCTAATGAAGTCCCCCACTCCATCAGTGACTCGTTAAAGCCTAATGGAAGATCTACATGATCTCCCCATGCAATATACAACTCACCCCTAGAGGTTATAGAGCTGTGTAGAGCTGTAATGCTCAGGTCTCCTGCTAATCTCGTAGAGGTGCCACCATGTTGTTGTTGTGCCACTCTGACTATGAGATACCCCCCATTGTGCGTAGACTGTATCCCTCTCTCCTGGGGCCTTGTGGCGAAAAATCTGTGAAGGCAAAGCTCATCCTGCCTGGGCATCTCCATGATGATGATATCTACCCCTCCATTGCCGATCGTGACCCTGAGCAACAATATAATAAGTTTGTCTCGCCATGAAATGGAGGTCTCAGTGCTCTCTCCTGTGTCAAAACCAAGGTGGATTGGATCACCGTCTGCTCTGTCCTTGCTCATCACAAAGTGGAGTGGTCCACCTGGCCAATAGACCCCTGGGATCCCCCAACCATACGGGAAGCTCACAACTCCCACTCCCCGCGGGATGCCGCCGCGTAGTGCTGCTACCTGCTAGAACCCATTCGGCCCTCATCTCTGACCCCTGTATGTATCCCCTAGGTGGACCCCAAGTATCAAGAGTCTGTCCTACACATGCGTACCTGCCCTGCTCCTGCCAGACCACGTCGTGATACCCGCTATCCCAACTCCTGCCGATACACCTGGGTACTGCTCAGAGTCTGGGTACCCTCCTGTAGATGAAATATATCATCCACCGTCCCTCAAATGTGAGCCCATGGGTGGAACATATGCTACCTTGGCAATCAACCATGCCATCCCTAAGCCTGGATCTGTCGACTCATGCACCTACCAAGTGTCTCAACTGGAGAGTCTCCTCCCAGCTCATGACACACGGTACCTCATCCAACAGTCTAGGGTGAGCCTCCCATGCCTTGCTGCATGAATGGAGAGTGTCAAGTGGTACCAACCAAACACTCTGCGACCATAAGCAACACTGGAGGATGACGGGTAGGTATGTCCCAAAGGGTGTGACCAAGAGTCTACCTGAATGCTCAAGAGTAATCCTCCAGATGACAGTCTCTCTGCTTCGGATCTGCTGATAACACGCTCGTAGCCCTGTCTCTGCTAAACGTGGCATCTCCGAATGCTCAACAAGATTCTCATCGATCTTGGGTGAGCTGCATCCCATGGTACACCTACTACTCTGGTCCATATGTCTCTTTGGAGGCAACTCTCCAAGAGCCCACTGATCCACATCATGTGTCACTGCATACCACTAAGTATCACTGCAATCCTCAACACCTTGGCAGCATGTTGCAACACCTTTATTGCGGTGGATACCCCCGGTAACAACTATATTGTCCTGTACCATCATGTATCCATCTTGCGTCGCCGCACTTGTCACTCCCCGCATGTACTTAATGCAATGGGAAGCACTCCTACTCCACAATGTAATCTGACATACTACAATACACCCCCATGCATCTCCATTCCCATCTACAGACCACTTCCCAATGATGAATGCTCCTACACGTCCCATGGTGTGATGGCCTAAAGCTGTATCCATATGCGTCGGCCCATGCTCGATCGGTACCATCACCTCCACTGCCGCATCACCATACTCTCCAATGAATGGATCTCCCTTCCAATTCCTTCGTGAGGGACCCAAGAAGTGAATCTCCCTAGGTACCAGTAGCGATGCCAATCCTGCTCTGCTCCTCTAAAGTGAACAAAGTTCCTTCTCAAGTTAAATACTCCAGAAGACTTGGAATATAAGAATATCCATTGAGGATAGAAATATTATATTAAAATGTATGAGGAATGAATTGATTGATTGAATGTTACAAACGAGGCCTGCTTATATACCTAGGTAGGTGCCTCTTCACGAAAGGTCATGTCTCATTAGACATGCACTTTCAACCTAATTACTAATTAACTAATTAATCATTATTTATATTATTTTATTCATTACATTGCCTTCCTCCTCAAAAAGCTTTGTCCTCAAAGCTTGTTGATGAAAGGCCTTGATTTCTTTTCCTGCTACGAAACGTCTTCTTGTCTCTGGGCAGTCATCCTTGTCGATACAAGTTGATATGATCCTCTAAGTGACAAACATAACTGTCGCACTGAAAATGGACCAGACCATCTTAAATCAATGTTTTGTGGAATCTTACGACGACTTGAAACTTGTGATGAATTATCACTTGAGTGTATTGCACTGAAATTAGTATTCTTCAAAACATCAACTTGTTATTTCCGTTTTGAATACATAGCTTGGTAGAGTTGTCTGCTCCCATGATTTGGATGTCGATAGGGAACTTTTTTGGTTTGATTTTCCCTTCTTAGGTGAGTGGTAATTTTTTGATTTTCTTCTGGCGAGGATGTTGATTTGGTTATAGAACCTTCACATGGAATCTTCATCATATGAACTACAACATCTAAGTTTGTATTTTCTGCAACTTGCTTGTCTTCTCCTTGGGTTGTGACATTTACTGGATCAATGTTCGTTTTTTCTTCAACTTGAACTTCTTCATTTGAAGGTTTCAATGATTCCTTTTCGACAAGTTGTTGCACCTTGTTTTCTAATGACTTCTTGTCCTTCTTCAGCTTCTTAATTTGCGATAGTAATTTTTCGTTGTGGTCCTTAAGGTGAGGAACTTCTTCATTCTTGTTAGTGGTGATTTTGTCAATTTCCTTTTGCATATTTTGTATCACCTTTTTACCTTCTTGAAAAATTACTTTTGAAATTTCTGAATGTCTTCAGGTGTCACAGAATTTGGCTTCAAGTTAATGTCCTGTAGCATTATTTTCTTCTTTTTGTAGGAGAATGTCAAAAACTTCTTTTTCTTATTTAGGATAAATGAACCTAGGGTTTTTATCCAGGGTGAACCCAAAACAATGTCACTATCGTTAAAAAATAAGGATTGAACAGAGAATTTCGATATAAATGTATAATTGCCAATGTTTAACTGTAAGTTAGTTATTTTGCATTGTTTTTCACCGGAAAAGTCTAATTTTTCAATTATATTTAACTCAGGAATCACCGATTGGTTTGCAATTTTAGGTGCTATATAATCTTTATCCTCGGAAAATGAGATAGCAATAGTGACGTCTTTTCCCGCAATAGACCCTTTAGTTCTAAATAGTGCTGAAGCATACTTACGTGAAGTTTCTGGAAATCTTCCTTCTTTCGTTTCTAGATTAGATGTCTTTTTGCTTGAGTCAAGATAAGCTTAGGATTTTTGAAGATAACCCCTTTTTAATCTCTATAATAAAATATTATTATTTCCTTCTTATTCTTCTTCTTTTACTTTAATAGTTTTTTTTTTTTAAGCTTCCTTTCCTCTTTCTTTTCTATATACCTTCAAAATTTAATATTCTTCTATAAAGCTATGTTTTATTTAGCCTTTGAACTTATATATATAACTTGATCTTTGATTATTATATATATCTTTTTAGTAATTTTTTAATATTTTTTTTTTCTTTAAATATAGTCGATATTTATAATGTTATCAAACTATATTAAACTTATATAGTTTCCAAATTATTGAAATTTAAAAACGTGTTTTTAAAGATTTTAAAAGGACGAAATCGTGAATGGATGATGGATGACGTGGGAGCGGTTCTCCACAACGTTCAACCAACAGACGTCACCGTTTGACCTTTGGTGCTTGAAGTGGGAACTAAACGCTAAATTCTATTGTCGGGATGGCAGAAGGACATGTGGTCTAGTGTAAGTGAAAAACAGAGAGGGACGATGACAGTGGATGTGGAGAGTCAGCGACAGGTGACATGCAGGTATGTCGAGCGGTTGTTGCTACGGAAAGTATGTGATGGGTTCCTGAGGATGACGCAGAGGAATGGAATGAAAGAAAGAAAGAAAGCATTTTTAATGTCCACGAGGCTAAAAATAGCCTATGGGACAGATTGCTTCTCCATATGGCTTTTGTATTCGACCCTTTTCCTATGAAGTTTTACAATAACCACTCCCAGCTTCTCGACAAACTCTTCGCTGAATAGATTATCCCAAGAACTAGCTGCCAGAATACATGCATAATTTTCCCTGCTGTCTTTGAAGGCCTTGCATTCTAAAATGAAATGTTTTTTTGTTTCCACTTTTCCGAAAGAGAAAAAAATACATACTTGTTCCTCCCACATTTCTTTTGGCCTTTTCCAGTGCCCTGTTTCACAACGGAGTTGATGAGAATTAGTCCTTAATTGAGCAATAAGAATTTTAGATCTCCAAGAAATATTGGCCCCTATGTACACCTTTTGCTGATGGTTATGAGTGGGGTTAAACTCTTCAATGTAGTACTCCTTCTTTCTCCCTTGCTCTTTCTCCCAAGTACATTTGTGGAACTTATCCATAACAAAAGTTTTTATCTCTTTACTGTTTGTAGGAGACATGCTCAAGCAAATACCCCATTAACCAAACCTTTTGTTATTTTGCCGCATCCAAGTCTTCTTTCTTTTGCACAATCTATCACTAAACACAACGTTAGGCCATCGACCCTCTTCCATTTGCTCAATTTTTTTCAAATACCTTATGACTCGCACCATATCAATTGCTTCAAAAGGAGCAACCCCTGTTTCACTTAACAAGATAGCATAAGGATCTACACTTTTAATTTTGAATTTGTTTGTAATCAAATGCTTCTGAATTTTCTCAATTTGTTTCCACTGCATCTCGGTTGTGCTGCTGGCTCACAGTTCACAATCGTAGAGAATCACCGGAATCACTAGAAGCCCAAAAAGAGTTAGAGTGGTTTTCCAGTCCCACAGCTCTGCCTCTCTACACCTGTTTTGAAGAGCATAAAATGCTTTCCAACCCCCTAAAGTTCTTTTCTTTCTTCAACCATCCCAACTTAAATTTCTGTTGAAGTCAATTCTGAGGTATTTGTAGTCTGTGACTTCTTCCAGAATGCTACCTTCAAAATAGAACTTATGCTGGTTATGATTTCTATTGTTAGAGAAAACCTCTACTTTCATTTTGCTAATATTGAGTTGCATCCCCACCCTTCTACAAAAATGCTCAAGGGAATGTAAGTGCTCTTGCGACGGTGATTGCAGCGAGTACGATGGTGATGGAAATTGAGTGAGACAGTGACGTGACAGCAACGCGAGGGAGAACGAAAGCTGGTCATACGGCTAAACGGTCGGGCGGATTCAAAAGTAATGTTTGAACGGGTGGCGAATTGTTGGCTGCAATGTGGATAGTAGCTTGACGGCAATAACCACATTTAACACAATGGATGGCGGGGATGCAGGAACGGTGGCGGGTGTGTGCTATTCGAGTGGAGCTTGGTCAAATCTGAATCGTAGGCAACCTTTGATGTCGGGTAGAATGGTGGACTGTAATCGAGAAGAGAAAACTGCTGTGGCAATAGTCTGTCGGTGGTGGTTCTTTTGGTGTACCGTTAGCAAGATTTCAACTTGCGAATTGGATGTGGTTGCACAAGATGACAACAACTTTTTATCTTTATTTTTATTTTTTTTATTCTCAGAAATTTACCTCCCTTGCATTCATTGATAATTCACGATAATAATTTTTTTCTTTTTCCTTTGTATATATATATCAAGGTTGCACGAAATGGGGAAACAGAAACAAGTTTCCGAAATGGGAAGCGAAGCGAAACGCGACCTCCCCAAATTTTGGAAACGGGGAAATGCAGTATATATATATATATAATTTAAATTTATATTATAATTTAGGACATTTAAGAAATGTTATGTGAAATCATACAAGTTTAAAACATACATGATAAATCATAAATTCAAAGCATAAACTATTACAAATTTACAAGTTACAACACATTTACTCATGAACGATCATTGATAATAGACACATAATGAAAATAGCAATATCGGAACCTCCAAAACCAGCCTTTATTATATATCAATATGTCAAAATTAGCCTTTATTATATATGAGGCTGCAAGTACAATAAAGTCAAAAGACTAATACTCATTATCAAAATCTTCATCAAATATAGCAGCAGAAGCATGCTCAGTAGTGGATGGTGTAGCTGAAGAAGATGTTTGGCCAATTCCACATCTATGATCCTGGTCCTCAATATTCAAGGCAGCAAGAGAGATCCAAATCAGGATTTTCTGGTTCCACATCCCACTCCTTAGAAGGACCATTGCCATATTCTGGACCCCTATGAGATGCAAGCCGAAGGTTGGAGTGCACATAAACAAGATTTTTTGCCTTCTATGAGCCCAACCTGTTGCATTTCACAGAATGAATAAAACCATAGGTGCTCCAATTCCTTTCTGTTGATGAAGAGCTTGCCACTTGTGAAAGGACGCGAATGGCAAGGTTTTGCAAATGTACACCATTTGCTCCATGACAAATCCACCACCTAACTGGATTCATGGTGCTTCTCTCCTCCAAAGATGATATATCTGAATAATCATCTATACCTGCAACAAAACTGGCAAATTCTTCCTTCACATCCCTGTGTAGATGAGCTGGAAAAATTCTCATAAGGGCTTTTGTCACCCCATTAGCCACCTCTCTATCCTTATGGGGTGCCTTCCTCTTCCCATTTCTTTGAGCAATAAGTTCCTCATCATAAAATTCTGGGTTCAAGGCATGTGCTAAAGTATGCAATGGAGTGTTGAAATTGTTCCAGCTGTCAACAATGATTCTCTTGATTAATTCGACAAAATGACCATCTACAAACAAAAGCTGTGGTGACTCCTGTGAAATAATTTCCATAGTTTTCTCAACCATGGAATCCATGCCATCATATACCTCTCCTAAGAAAGGTTGGTCGGTGTCAGCATGCTGAAGAAGCTCAAATGCAAGGGTTGTGAACAGTAGCAAGAAATCTACCTTGCTCCACCAATCCTCATCAAGGCTAATCCCTACGCCAATGTTGCGAAAACGCCCCCCCCACCGCTCCCGAGGGAGGGGGATTATTTCGTGCGGACGTACGGAATCCGTGCCGGGCTAGGATCCGTCGGATCGCGGAACCTAAAAATTTACGTTCTTGGTTTTCGGATGCGCGTACAGCGGATCCGCGGATCGTACGACGGATCGTTGTACGGAACCGCCGCGATTCCGGGACGGATCTGTACGGATCGCGAACGGTTCCGTACTGCGGCGTACGGATCCGGTTATCCGACTTAAAAAATGCGCTTTTTAAATTTTTTTTTTTGATTTTTTATGTTAGCTTGGTTAGTTAGTGAGTTAGCTTAGGGTTCGGGATTAAATGAAAAGCTTATAAGCTCTATTCTTCATCTTATTTGCTCACTTATGTTTTTGGAGAGCTTGGAGAAGAGAGGAGAAGAGAGCTTGGAGAAGAGAAGAGAAAGAGAGGAGAAGAGAGCTTGGAGAAGAGAGAGTTGAGGAGAGCTTGGAGGAGTGAAGGAGGAGCTTGGAGGAGTAAAGAAGGGCTTCCATCTACAAGAGCTAAAGAGGTAAGTGCAAACCCCAAACTCTCTCATTTTTTTTGTCATTGTTTTTTGTATTTTCTCTCCTCCCTCTCCTACACTTTCCCATTCTTTCTTCTTGTACATTTATTTGCAGGTTGTCCACCATCTATATTCATACTCAAAGATGATGTTTCTTTGGGTTCTATGTATCATTCCCCTCTTGGTTTTGATGATGGTAAGGGGGAGTAGAAATAGAAGAGGGGAACATGAAGAAGAAAAGGAAAGTGGTTACCATATGAATGACCCAATGTATGATGAGGAGGAAGGCTTTGAAGAGGAAGAGGATGATGAAAACATTGAATCACAAGATGGGAAAGCTGCATTGACACCCTTGTGGAACTATGTGACCAAACTTGAAGGGGGAAAAGGTGGTGGAAGCTACAAGTTTTTGTGCTCTCATGGTTGTCATGGAGGAAAACCATATAACGGTTCATATACCCGTGTGAGGAGGCATCTTTGTGGGGTGATGGACAGTGATGAAAAAAAGGGTGCTGTGGGGATAGCAATTTGCCCCAAGGTTTCAGCTGAACAAAGAAGAAAATACATCCAAATAGAGGAGGCTGCACAACAAAAAAATAAAAAACAAAAAACTCAATCTAATTCAAGTGCAACCTCTAAATTTGGTAGCTCATCTGCTCATGGTGTTTCTGCAAGTTCTGGAGGTAAAAAAACAATAGCAAATTTCCTTAATGTTGCTGGGAGGGATGATGTGGATGGAAAGATAGTCCGATTTCTTTGTGCTTGCGGTGTACCATTCAATGTGCTTCGCTCTCCCTATTGGCATGAAATGGTAAAGGGCATCAATGAAGCCCCAAAAGGATACAAGTCCCACAACTATGAGAAAGCTAGAACAGTGTTATTAGAAAGAGAAAAAGGAAAGGTTCAAGCAGCTTTGACACGTTTTACAAATGAGTGGGTAGATAGTGGGGTATCCATTGTATCAGATGGGTGGACAAATATCAGAAACCAACATTTGATAAATGTTCTTGGTGTTTCTGCTACTGGTGCAATGTTTATTGCATGTCATGATTCCTCCTCTATCAGTGCAACTTCCCAAAACATTGCAGATCTCCTATTGCAATCAATCAGAGATGTTGGTCCTAGCAAAGTGGTTCAAGTGATCACAGATAATGCAGCAAATTGTCAGGGAGCAGGTAAAATTATTGAGCGTACTTATCCACACATATTTTGGTCTGGGTGCTTGGTGCACACATTGAACCTTTTGATGCATGATATTGTGAAGCATAAAGAATGTGGGTGGATTAATGAGCTTTACAAGAGAAGGAAGAAGCTCATTAAATTTATCACAAGGCATACAAGGGTAAACTACTTCTATGGCACTTACTCCAAGTTGCAGTTGCTTAAACTTGCAAAAACCAGATTTGCAAGTTATTACCTCACCTTTAGGCGGCTAGTGAAGGTGAGACAAGCTCTAACTAATATGGTCACCGTTGAATCATGGGAGGAGATTAACACTGATAGAGATGGTGCTAATGCAGCAAAGGACACTATTCTTGACATGTTCTTTTGGTCACATGTTAAATATGTTTTGCAATTCACCAAACCAATTTATTACATGATCAAGTTTGGCGATTCAGATAAGCCAATAATTGGGGAGGTGTATGAGCAAATGGATAACATGTTGGGGCAGATTAAAGACATTGTTGAGCCTAGAGATACCACCTTGTACAAATATATTCATGCAGAGGTGGTAAAGCGATGGGATATGCTAAATATTCCATTGCATGCATTAGCATATGTATTGACACCTAAATATTATAGTCCATCATGGCTTTCTACAACGGCACCCGGGGGGGCGAGCAGGAGAAAACCACACCTAGATCCAGAGGTCCTACAAAAATATATGTTTGCACTGGATAAATTAGTCCCTGATGAGGATGAGGCACACATGGTACGGAAACAGTTGAGCAGCTATACACTTTCCACTGGTCCATTTGGGAGCATGCATGCTATTAGAGATCGAGAGAGTTTTTCTTCTATTGAGTGGTGGAACATGCATGGCGGTGCTACTCCACTTCTACAGAATTTGGCATTGCGGGTGCTATCACAAGTGGTAAACACTTCTTCTGCAGAGAGGTGTTGGAGCTCTTATTCTTTCATCCACAGTGTTAAAAGGAACAGGTTGAGTTTAGACCGGGCAGAGAGCTTGGTTTATGTTCATTACAACTTGAGATTGTTGTCCCATTACTGTGATGATGCAAAGAGCAACAAAGACCTTATTGTTTGGGACAAGCATCCAGAGGAGAGCAATTTGGAGGATGGAGTGTTGCGATTAGAGCAATTAGAGGATGCTCTTATCCATGATGATGAAGATCGAGTTGACATGCCACCCCCCACTAGTGCCTTGGTTCCTAGGTCCCATGGTTCAACACCAACGGCAGGGGCTTCGTCTTCAGCAACTGTAGTGCCATTGCCACGGCTTCCACAGCCACCATCTTCTTCATTGCCACCACGTGGAGGCGCACCATCACGTACTGTTCGTGGTGGAAGGAGGAGAGATGAGTAGATATTTTCAGTGTTCACAGTGCACACTTTACTGCTTTTGTCATAGATTATCATTAGACTTGTAGGCTTGTTGTGAATTTGAACTTTTTTGTGTTCGTGGTGGCCAAGTGGCCTATTTTGTAAACATTATTATTTGAATTTTGGACATGACTAATGTTGACAGTTGCTCACTTTAACACTTATAATATGCTTTATGTTTTATAATATGGTTAAATGCTTTATGTTTATCATTTATGTTTTATAGTATGCTTAATTTTTAAATGTTTTATGTTTTAAAATTTATAGTATGCTTAAAGCCTTAAATGTTTTAAATTTTTATCATGCTTAAATGTTTTAACTTTTAACTTTTATGTTTATCATTTATGTTTTATAGTATGCTTAAATGTGTTATGTTTTATAGTATGCAGCATGCTTAAATGTTTTATCATGATTCATGCTTAATTATTTGATGTATGTTTGCAATTGCGAGGATCTAGAATCTAGATTCTAGATTTATGATGCTCGAATAATTAATTATTGATGTACAATGGAATCATGGATGTCATATCTATCTTGATTTATGTAAGAATATGCATGTTTTCATGTCTTCTACAACTAATATGGTATTTGGGATTGTTGTTTTGAATATAAATGCAAAAAAATATAAAAATATATATATATATATATACTAGACGCTTCCGAAACGCTTCGCTTCCTAAATTTTTGGAAAATGACGCTTCCGCGTCCCCGCTTCCAAAAAACGTCCCCGCTTCGTGCAACATTGATACGACCGGCAGCTTCCCCGCCCGAATCTCGCCCGTCTCTACCTCGACCCAAAGCTGACTCACCACCATAGACACTAATGCTTGCTTAACCTCAACAAGGCGGCGCAACATTATGAAGTTTGAGGCATATCTTGTCTCAACAACTTTTAACAACTCCAATTTGGAGTACTCTCGAAATATTGCTTGAGATTGGTGGTGGTTGGTGATGAATTTCACAATTTCCCTTGCTTCCCCTGTGAGTTCCTTTATCCATGGAACTTTATTGTCGATCTCCTCTAAGATCAAATTCAGATTGTGGACAATGCAGGGTGTCCAAAATATGTGGTCATACCTCCCCTCAATAATCAAACCTGCAGCTTTGCATACCGGTGCATTATCCGTGATAACTTGCACCACCCTGTTAGGACCAACCTGTTCAATAGATTTGATAATGACATCAACAATGAATTGTGCATCTTTTACCTCTCCCGAGCAGTCTTCTGCCTTTAGAAACATTGCTCCTTTTGGTGAAGTGGCAATGATGTTTATCAATGGTCTACGCCTTGTATCTGTCCATCCATCTGAGACTATGGTAACCCCAGAGCTAGTCCAAGAAGAACAAATTGGTGATAGCACATCCTCCACAACATCCTTCTCATTTTTTAGAAGTTGAGTTCTAACTTTCTCATAGTTGGGCCCCTTGTACCCTTGAGGAGCTTTGTTAACTGCCCTTATCATATCTTGCTAGTGAGGGGAGCGAACAACATTGAATGGGAGACCACATGCATAGATGCACTGAGCCACTCTAGAATCAACTTCTTCTCTTCCTTGCACATTCGCCAGCTTAGCAATCGTGCTATCTTGAACAATACCAGATGCCCCTCTAGATGGTGGTTGTTTTGGTTGTTGAGTGCCACTGCTTCTCCTCTTCCTTGCTTCAATTACAATCCTTGGCTCACTGTTTGCTGGACTTTTAGCTGCTTGACTAAAATCATCATGCTTTCTTTTGATTTCGTCAGCCTGATCTTGCTCTCTTTGATATTCCCTCCTTGCTATAGGGTCAGATGTTTTCATGCAACCTGCAATCCCCTGTCCTCCTCATTGCAAAAGATGTGCCTTCACTCTTGGGTAAGAGCCCTTGTAATAATTATTGCAAAGAGTACACTGCCATTCCCATGAGCCACCACCTCCACATCTTTGCAGCTTCTCAACATGTCTCCAAAGAGGATAATATTCAAACCTTGGGTTGGCCTTGGCGTTTGCACTTGAACCTTGGATGGAAAAAGCCATTGTTGCAAAAAAATAAAAAAAGAAATCTATAAATAAAAAAACCTTTTTTAAAATTTTGGTAGCATAAACCCTTGAAAAATAGACAAAACAATGAGAAAAAACAAAGAAATTGAATGCTTCGTACCCAAAATAATTTTCTGTAGCTAAAGCTACCCCAAAATGCCAGAAAAAAACAAGAGAAATATGGCTGCAGCTAAGCCAAAAACCAAGAAAGCTGTAGCTGGAAACTTCACACTCCAAATCTGCTCCTCAAATCTCTTTCTCTTGCTGCTGAAATCTCCTTTGCTCAATGGTGAAAACACCCAAGCTGAAGCACTACTCTCTTCCTCCTTCCTCCTCTCCAAAATCGCTCTTCACCAAGTGAATCGACTTGCTGAATTTGTGTGATGAGAGAATGAGGCTAAGCCTCTTTTTATAACTTTAGAAACTCTTCTAGATGCATCCAATACCTAATAGAAAACAATTAAATAATATTAAATTGCATAAATCGAAAAAAAAAATAAAAAATTGCGTTGTACAGAAGAGGAAACGGTGCTGTACGACCGGGAAACGTGTTTCCGGCCGTACTGGTACCATTTCCAGTACAGGAAACGTACCAGTATGGCCGGAAACGCGTTTCCCGGTCGTACGGTACGCGTGTCCGTGTTTCGGTTTCGTTTCTTTGGTGAAACGACCCTCCTTCCAGCGTTTCCTGCAACTTAGATATATATATATTTTTATATAACTTTTATTTACTATTTTTTTTTTCAATTTCTTATATAAATTCTTCCTTTTTTTTTCTTCAAATTTTTAATTCTGGCCAAAGGCCTACTTGGTGAAAGCGGAGAAACTCCAAGATTGGTAGCGAAATGCTTCGACGACAACAACGTTGACGAATTTATGGTCAAAGACCCGGATTGGAGAGCATGGCTCTATGCAGCGTGAGCGGCCAGAAGATTGAACTGCTCTGATACCAAATGAAGTGAACTGTAGTATTCCCTTTTTTGGTATCACCCATGACAGGGCTAGGAGGGACTACCAGAGTTAGGAGCAGACAGGTCACATGTACAGATTGGTGCTATCAGTGGGCTCAGGAGCTTTTCAGAGGAGTTTTGAGGAGTTTTCATGGTGTCCGTAGGCATTCGCTTGATATACTCCTTCATCCGAGCAGTTTGGCTTTCGTTTCGATGCATTCCGATAACTTTCGGAAATATGAGTTATTTATGGGCTTAACTCAGCTGATTATGCTCAAGGTGGCATTCCGGGAGGAATACATGATGGAACACCTTAGTGTAATAGCTCATTGGAACCGAGACGAGGATACCTACATGGTGGGACAGTTAGACACAGATTTTAGTGACCGGAGGACACGTGGTAGTCGATTTACCCTTTTCTGCATTAAAAAGGAATATTTTAATAAAAGGGAAAAGTGCTCCATGAATAAAATAATAATAAAATAATGCTATAGAAGGCTCCAAGAGATCTATAAAAGAAAGGGAGGAGGTCATGGGGAGATATTTTTGGAGTAGATCATTTTCTTGTGTATGAGAGGTTTGAGGACGTGGTTCTCTACTTCAGCCATAGCCCCAGGACAGAAACCCTCGGGTGATTTGTGAGTGTTGGACGGAAACGCAACTCTCTTGAGGAAACTTCTGAATTTCACCATGCTTCAGGGATTGGTGTGAGGATCATCCGGATCTTCAACTTGTGCTTCAGTGGGTTCAGTAGTAGCTGTTGCTGGAGGGAGAGTGCAACAGTTCGATTTTAGAGGTCACAACAGTGTAGCAGTGCAGCAGATTATCTTGGTGACCAGTTTTACTTCTCAGCTCTTTTTGGGCCAGATCTATATGTAACCCTCATTATTATTTATAATAAAAGCTGAGATTCTTCCTATTCTATGTGGTATTGGATTGCAGTGTTTCATGTCTTTTTATTTTACATGGCAATCTTCTGTTGAGTGAATGTTTATTTTATGGCAAATTGTGGCGTTCAGTATTTTTCTGCATTTTGAGTAAAAATATCCCTTCCGGGATATTACATGAACAAAGTTCCTTCTCAAGTTAAATACTCCAGAAGACTTGGAATATAAGAATATCCATTGAGGATAGAAATATTATATTAAAATGTATGAGGAATGAATTGATTGATTGAATGTTACAAATGAGGCCTGCTTATATTCCTAGGCAGGTGCTTCTTCACGAAAGGTCATGTCTTATCAGACATGCCCTTTCAACCTAATTACTAATTAACTAATTAATCATTATTTATATTATTTTATTCATTAAATCCTCTGTGTCCTCTGTGCCCCACACAAATGCGAAGAGTCCCTAGGTCCATACAAGGCACTGTCTGTTGGCCTACCAATGCCCCCTTTGTCAAACTCTTGCTAGAGTATGTTGATCATCCCGTGATCCTGTGTACAATCCTCATACCGAGAAAACTTAAGAAGTCCGTACCTAAACTGGTTGGACACTAGTGCTGGCTAAAACTCCCCTAGTGAATGTGTACGCTCAACTGCTAGGTCAATTGTACCCTCCAGGTCTTAGTCAATTAGCATACCTGGGAAGTGATGGGAAGTCCTGCCTGGATCCCAATGCCAGTCCGGGCTTCCGGTAATCCCGGTGCCTGGAAGCTCCTGCTAAGCTACACCTCGGTGCATCATCATCTCCATAACCCACTCCACCGGGTACCACCTCAGAATCTCTCACCATCCAACCCCAAGAGAGGGATCGAATGCGTGAAATCTTGCACCTAGAGCAATCCTGACATGCAGATGTTGCACCCTGTGCAACTCAGGTCGTCTCATCACACTATCCAAGTCAACGCATGAGATGAGACTAGGTAGCTCCGTCTCTCTCGCTAATGGCCAAAGGTGACCCAGCTGTGTTGCTAGCCCCATCTATGTATGCCTGAAGGGAGCTGCTCCGATGCTCCAATGTGCACTCTAGTTGTATCATACGTTGCTCTGGCTGAATCATCACAAGTGACTCATCATCCTGAACATCTCCCATGGAGATCCCTGATACCACATGCACAGTTGAATACGAAACCAGCCTACTGTCATCAACTCTGCATGACTCCTCGTGCTCCCCAAAAGCATCCTCATATGGCCCCATGGACTCATCCAAAGAAAAGTCCTCATCCTATCATTCAGAAGGAATGTCCTCCTGCTCTACCTCTGTATCTCTTAGTGCCTCATCAAAGGTGGATATATCTCCTAGCACCTCACCCATCTGCTGTGCACGGTTGTCACCCAAAAACTCGGACACGACTCCAGTCATCACCTCAATGGATGGCTCTACTGGTGTAGGCTCTACTCCCTCCACTAAGATTCCAACCGACACGGTCAAGGAGGTCTCCAACAAGGGTGAGTCTTGTGTCACACTAGGTGTATCCACGAGCTCCCCACAATCCTGTGTGCCCTCATCCTCCAAGTGCGAGGTAGCCATTTTGATGGCTCCCCCCTTTGTTATTCGGTCAAGCTGGAAAGAGATATCCAACTTTTCCACTCAATCCCGAGCCGTGCAATCAATGGATCCATCATACGTGGGAAAAGGTGTCCTCCCAATGGTACGCTACAACTCTGAACTCTGCGTGCAAGACCCCCCACTGTTCCTTCCTTCTTCCTCCTGCCTAAGCTGGCAGTATTCTCTGAAGGACAAAGTTGCTCCGAAGTTTTCCCCCATGGACTGCCACTCTCGGAAATAATCTCCAATGGGTATATGATCATGCCGCCTACCTTGCTCACTCGGTACTGGAGGTAAGAATGTAGGCAGTGTGATCCTGGTTGGCCTACTGAAGGCTGGCGGGTGAGTGGCTAGTAAAGGGTAGTCACACTGTTGTGAGACCCCCGAAGTCTCCCCAACTAGGGATTCCTGATGGATGCTCTCATTCCTATTCTATTGCTTGTGTCTTTCCAACATTCCCTTCTGTCCTTTGGCTAAATCATTTATGGCCTTCAAAATGTTACCAAATGCTGCTTCCCCTTTTCTCCTTGATTCCCCCATATTTGCCACCTCTACTGCCTTTGGTGGGTAAGGTTTTGCCTACCCTCCTTGTTCATAGAAAAACATCCCCACGACTGAGCCAAGAATGGAGCTCTGATACCATTGTAATATCCCAAATGGGAAAATAACAATAATAACAGGCTCAAAGATTTTATGAAGACAACAAAACAAAAACTGATATCAAAACACCAATGGAGCCATAAAATACTGCTGAGCCATTTTATTAATTTGCTAGAAATGAGTATAATGGAGGTGATGGAATGAAGGCACATGGGCTTGCTCAAGGCAAGCTAGAGAAGCCCTCTGAATCAATGCTGAAATCCCCCACTGATGGTATGTTGTATGGCTATAGCTCTGTGCTGCAATCTGCTAGAAATGTTGCTGCTGCTCCCGAATAAATGCCGCTAGGGCCTGCTACACTGCTCAAAAAATTTTGGGACTTTAACCCCGGACTCTACTCAAGAAACCCACAAAAGCCCACGAAGGAATTGGCCAAATATTGACCCCGAAATTTCGATCCAATTTCCCCTAGCTCCTCTAGCTGCTGGTTGAGTTAGGATCTCTGTTTGACATTTCAAATCTGCCCAGAAAATTCTGCCAAATTAATCTTGGCTTCTCCTCAATAAACCTAGAAAAACACGCGAAGGAATTCTAGAAAGGCTGACATCGGAAATTCACCCTCTAGGGATGGGTACGCTCTCCCACTAGGTACGCTGGCCTCTCTGATGAAAACACTGAAAGAAGGGCCTCCAACTCTCTGAAGAACTCAGCTATGGAAGGGCTAATCCCCTAACAATCTCCCGGCTGAAATCTCTTGAATTTCTCTTCTCCGGACTCTGCTCCTCTCTATGACTGCGTAATCTCCCTGGAAGACTGCGCTGCCCTTGGAAGTGACTGCGTAATCCTGAAGCTGAAATGGTATTGCTGCTCTCCAAAACTGATGGTATGGCTCCTCTTTTGAGCGGGCAGTCAAAGTTCCCCGAGGACGAGGTTGGGATCTCCACTCGGAGACACCCTTGTGCTAAACAGCACTGCAGACCCAGCTAAACAGCTTGAGCTTGCTCTAGTCTTGACAGACATAAAATCATAAGATGCAAGAATGAATGAGAAAGGCTGCCTTCCTCTCCTTTTATGCTTGTGAACCCCTAAACTCCCTTGGGCCCACCTATGCTGCACCGTCCCTCTGTGCTGCGCTGCCTCCCCCACGCTGCCACTGCGCTGCCTCCCCCACGCTGTCATTGCGTTGCCTGGCCCGATGCTGCCACTGCGCTGTTCTAAGTGCCTCCTCTCCTGCGCTATCACATGCCCTCATGGGCCCCACATCATCTTTTAATTAATCTGCCCAGTGACTTTAGGAAAGTGCTTTTATTCTAATGTTTTATTCATGGGTCCCCTCACCCCTTTATTTCCGCCCAACATTAGGATTTGCCGAAATTAATCAAAATTAATATCCCAATTAGTTGACTGCTAATTTGGGGATATTACTTTTTGATAAAACCTCGCCATCACCTTGTCTCGACCAATCGTTGTCAGTCGTTCCCCTCCGCGTGCCCTCCTCGACATTACCTTCGAACTGAGGTCGACACCTCTCGACAGCCTCCGTCCACTGCATCTGTCCACAGTCCTCGCTCTTCTATTTGACGTCCCACAACCAATTCGACGGGTCAACCATTCTGACTTTACAATTAAGTCACGTTGTGTAATAAGCTATTCGTAGTGTCATAAATCTATTCATAGTGTTATTAGAATTTAATTAATATATATATATATATATATATATATATATATATATATAATTATTATATAATTAATTAAAAATTAAATTTTAATATATATATTAGGAGTAAGTTAAGAAAAAGAGTTAACTGGAAGATAAATATACACCCCCTCAAACCCCTTCAATGTCGTCAATGACAATGATCGATTTCAACAAAAAAATGGTCGATCTTGAGAATAAGATTACGAACCATTCCGATGAGTTTAACAAAAAATTAGTTGATCTCGAGGGTAAGGTTACGAGACATTCCGATGATATCAAGAAACTTCAAGACACGAAAAAACAATGTTGTTACTAACCTCTATTTGTGACGGGATGAGTATTTCACCCAAACAAATATTCCAGAATATTGAACATAATCAACAGAACAATTCAGCAGATTCAACAAACTCAGCAGATCATCATGAAAAAACCGTGTCTCCAAAAATATCATCCTCGCACCATCAAGAAAATAGTAACATAAATTTTCAAAATAAGCAGCTCTGGAATACATTCACTAATCAATACCCTTTTTTCGCTCCACCGTTAGCAACGTATCAATGAAGAGTTAAAATCAAGCTACCCAAGTTCGACGGTAATGAAAAAAGCAGCGTTGCGTGGCTTAATAAAGCTGAAGAGTATTTTGAGATTTACGACATTGACAATGATGATGAAAATATTAAGCATGCTTCCGTGAAAATGGAAGGAGAAGCATATAATTGGTATATGTGGTGTAAAAAGACGACACTTGCTATCAGTTGGAGAAAATTTAAGGATGCGTTCTTTAAAAGATTCCAAGGTATCAAGAAAGAAGAATTCTTTTCAACACTCATCAAATTGCGTCAAAAAGGAGATGTGGATGAATACACTCGAGAATGGGAGATCTTAGCAACATGAGTACCTGGATTATCTGAATCTCGTCTAGTCCAATCTTTCATTTCGGGACTTAAAACCCATCTACAGGTAGAGTTTGAGCTTCATGACATTACATCGATAGAAGTAGCAAGACAAAAAGCAAAAGCTGCTGAAAAGAAATTTGAAAAGATATTTTGGTCAAAGTCGAAAAGAGTATATTCAAGACAAAGATTTCCTCAGTCTGCAAATACAGATAATACAAAATATGTTCCACCACATCTTCGTGAAGGAGAAAAATCTAACGTGGAAATACAAAGTATGAAGGAGGGCAAGTGCAATCGTTGTGGCGAAAAGTGGGACCCTAAGCATAGGTGTGCTAAAGGAAAAGAGATAAAGGATATGTATAATTGTGAAGCAACTAATGATTCTAACAGTGATGAATCAGATGTAGAAGGAATTAAAGACACCCTAGAGTTCTCTCTAGAACTAGATGACGAAAGAATTCCACAAGTGTCATTATCAACTATGACAGGTATATCACAACCCTAGATATTAAAATTAAAAGGACATATCAAGAAGAACAACGTAATGGTTCTCATCGACACTGACAACACCCACAATTTTTTAGACTCAACCATGGCCAAAAGTCTCAACATCTTTACATTTCCCATGCCCAACATGAAGGTACTGGTAGCCGACGGTAAGAAGATTGAGAAAGTAGGGAAATTCCATAAGGTCAAATTGTAGATTCAAGACTTTAATTTAGAATCTCCATTCTACACTGTACCACTAGGAGGAGTAGATGTGGTCTTAGGTATCCAATGGCTACAAACCTTAGGTACTTATTTTTCCAACCATCAAAAGCAGTTTATAAGCTTTAAATAGGAAGGGCAAAAGCACAAGTTATATGGATTCCAAGCACCATAAAATCAAGTCGTGTCATCATCCCAGAAGATGAAAATGATTCGAAAATGAGCACCAACCTATATAGTACAATGTCACCAATTAGAAATGTTATTTCCATAAATGTTCAGTGAAGGGTCACTAGAAGTACAAGGGCTAATTCAGAAGCACGAAAAAGTATTCCAAGACTTGCCCATGAAAATGCCTCTTAATAGGGAAATTGAACATACAATAGAAGTCAAAAAAGGATCATACCCCATCAACATCAAGCTGTATCGATATCCACATCACCAAAAAATTGAAATTGAGAAGATAATCCAAGATCTTTTAAAATGTGGGGTCATCTCAAAATGAAAGATTCCGTATGCTGCTCGAGTTGTTTTGGTAAGAAAGAAGGATGGATCGTTCAGGCTATGCAATGATTATAGAGGATTAAAAAAGATAACGATTAGAAATAATTTCCCAATTCCCTTTATCGATGAAATGTTGGATGAACTACATGGCGCAAAATACTTCTCAAAATTGGACTTAAGGTCAGGTTATTACCAAATTAGAATCAGGTTGGAAGACATACCAAAAACAACATTCCGAACACACTAAGGTCACTATGAATTTAAAGTAATGCCCTTTGGGTTAACAAATGCACCGACAACATTCCAAGCTACTATGAACGAGTTATTTCGTCCATATCTTAGGAGTTCATACTAGTGTTCTTTGATGATATTTTAATTTACAGTAAAACTTGGAAGGAGTACCTACAACATTTGGATAAAGTTCTTACACTATTGGAAGATCATCAGTTCTACGCTAAGAAATCCAAATGCACCTTTGGGAAGGAAGAAGTAGAATATCTCGGACACATAATATCCCATGAAGGAGTGAAAGTGGACCCTAATAAAATCAAGGCTATAAAGGAATGGACCAAACCAGTTAATATATCTAAGCTAAGAGGGTTCTTAGGATTAACGGGATACTACCGAAGATTTATTAAAAACTATGCACACATAACTGCACCTCTAACAAATCTTTTAAAGAAGAATTCATTTCAATGGAATGAGGAAGCAGGAAGGTGTTTTGAAGATTTGAAGGAAGTTATGTCCAATGCCCCGGTATTGGCAACTCCAAATTTATCTAAACCATTTATCATCGAGTGTAATTCTTCTAGATTCGGTATAGGTGCAGTGTTAATGCAAGAAGGGCATCCAATAGCTTTTGAAAGCATGAAGCTCAATAAACAAGAGTGTCTTAAATCCACATACAACAAGGAAATGCTCGCTATTATGCACGCACTGGCCAAGTGGAGACAATATCTGTTGGGAAGTAAGTTCTTTGTTCGAATAGATCATAATAGTCTTCAGCACCTCCTCCAACAAAAAACACTTTCTGAAGAACAACAAAAACGGATTGAAAAAATTGCTGCCTTTGACATGGAGATATTACATAAAAGGGGAAAAGACAATGTAGTAGCAGATGACTTGTCTGGAAAGGACGAAGAACCTGCACTACTTGCAGTCTCGGTTGTTATCCCTGAATGGCTTAATGAGATTCGAAGTGAGTACGCCAAGGATCCAGAAATAACTGCCATAATCAATAACCTCCTAGGTAATTCAAAATTTGAATGGAAGAACGATATTTTATGGTACAAGGGAAGAATCTTTCTGAATTCAAACTCCAAGTTTATATCAAAGATACTCAAGGAGTCACATGGTTCGCTGTCAGCCGAACATGTAAGATTATTTAAAACTTACTACAATGCACGTCAATCATTCTTTTGGAAGGGGATGAGTCACGATATTCAGAAATATGTAGCAGAATGTGACAAATGTCAAAGAAATAAAAGTGAAAATGTTATGACACCTGGATTACTTCACCCCCTTAAACATTCCGAATCAGAAATGGGAAGAAATATCAATGGATTTTATTGAAGGATTACTTGTATCCGATGGCAAGGATAAGATCTTCGTAGTTTTTGACAAACTCACTAGATATTCTCACTTTATTGCAATAAAGAAATCAGACTCAACAAAGCAAATCACTGACATATTTTGCAAAAAATATTTATAAACTACACGGGTTTTTGAAAGTTATTGTGAGCGATAGGGATGCCAAATTTAAGAGTAATTTTTGGAAGGAATTTTTCAGCCATATAGGAACCTACCTAAACATGAGTTCCGCTTACCACCCTCAAACAGATGGACAAACAGAGGTTGTCAATAAATGTTTGGAAACCTACCTACGTTGTTACGCTACAGGAAAAAAAAAAAGTGGGTTCAGTGGTTGCATCTTGCTGAATGGTGGTATAACTCTACTTACCATACGTCAGCAAAAATGACTCCATTCCAAGCTTTGTATGGATACGAACCCCCGAAATGGAAAGATCTAGCTATAGTCCAGTAAAATCTACCAGTTGTTAAAAACCAACTAGAAGAAACCCAATAGATTGTCCAGACTCTAAAATAAAATTTGAATAATGCAAGAAACCATATGAAGCAACAAGCTGATCGAAACAGAACTGAGAGAGAATTTGAAGTTGGAGAATGGTTATTTGTCAAGCTCCAGCCATACAAACAATTGTCCCTGAAACAAAAAGGAAAGAATAAATTAGCACCAAAGTTCTATGGACGGTATCAAATCAACAAAAATATAAGCCAAGTTGCATATAGTTTGAGCCTTCCAGATAAAAGTCGTGTTCACAACGTCTTCCATGTATCCTGCCTTAAAAGGGAACTTGGTGACCATCAGTCAACACAAACAACACTTTCATTTTTAAATGATGAAGGAAGAGTCATTTTAGAGCCAGAAGGTATCAGATCCACCAGAGAAAAGAATCTTCGATCTCATGTAATCAAGGAGTACCTAATCAAGTGGAAGGACTTACCAGAAGAAGAAGCTTCTTGGGAGACCAAAGCATTTCGTCAACAACATTCGTCATTACGTATGCTTTGAGGACACAACATCTTTTGAGGGGAAGGCAATGTTATATAAAAATTATTAATTATTACTAATTGTAATTGTATTAGGTTGTATTAGGCAAAGGGCATGATCAAAGATCATGCCCCCTCACCAAGAAACACCACAAGGCTGTATTTAAGCCATGGTCTCTCTCATTTTGTAATTATTTTATCATTCATCAATAAATATATTTTTCTTCTGTCTATTACTGGGCTTTTTGCTCTCCATCAAACTCAAAAATAGTTAAGAGTGAGGAGTGAAGAATCAATCTGAAGTCATCAATATCTAGTGTCACAACTCAAAATTTAAAACTCAAAAGTAAAAATGTATAATGAACACTGAAAATAAATCAACATCAAGGACTCAATCTCAGTGATTGGTCCTCTACATCCATCTGTTGCATGAAGGCATTAGGACCATCAATGGGAATGTCACTATCTGAGTTAGAGTCACTCTCTTGAGTAACCAATGGAACTGCAACCAAACCATGTTGCAACTCATCTAGTCCATCCTCATCATCTATCTATGCACTATCCTCTGTATCCACATCCCATCGTGTTGTTGGTCCCCTTCGATACTCCAGTGTCTTCCTATGTGCAAAACATAGAGAAATGTGCACTGCAACTAGCTTCTCTGCTCTTCTAGAGGAAAGTCTAGTCCTCTTGATAGAATGGATGAAGCTATAAGTGGACGAATTACTAGTTATTCTGCCGCAGAGGAACTAGCAATTTGAGACAATAAGCGAATAACAAGTTGTTGGATCTCTGAAGCATCATCCCCATGCATGGTCCACCGACCAATGGGGTCATCCTAGCAGGAGAGAAGCGCTTGATGGTAGGAGAGAAGTGCTCGGTAGGAGAGAAGAGCTCGATGGCAGGAAAGAATCGCTCGGCGGAAGGAAATAATAGATTGACAACGGGCAAGAAAATTTGGGAAATGAATAGGTAAGTTAACCTAGGTAACTTTTTAATGTTTAGTTTAGTTTTATTTATTTTTATTTTTATTTTAAATTTTTAATTAAGTGAATTTTCAATATATATATATATATTTTATTTATTTATTAGGGGTTATTAGACAAATTCAAGGGGGAATGCGTCCCCCCTCAAAAGGGGATGCCTAGAAGCACCCCTTTTGAGGGAGGATGCCTAGAAGCACCCTTTTGGGGAGTTGCGTCCTCCACACTGGGAAAATGCACTCTCCTGCATCTCCCCAAGACTCTCCAGAAAGGGTGCGTGGGGAAACACACCCCCAGACGTCCCCCCGTCCCGAGTGCGTGGGGTGCGAGGGGTGCGTGCTCCCGACCCCGGGGGACGTGTCCCTGTGGAACAGTGGTAAAATTCTCCCATTTTCCAACATTCAGAAGCTCACAAGGACTCCAAATGTATTGTCCTCGATGCCATATGGGCCTGAAAACCTTGTCTCCTAAAGTGTAGGAGCATTGCCAACAATAGTAATTTTGTCCAATCTGATAGGAAACCTTGTAATATCTGTCTATGAATCAAGATCACATGACTGAACCAATCCCATACTTGAATTCTATGGTGCCCATTGCCACCCCTGGCTCAAGCGAGGCTGTCTCTGAAAATGCCTCTTAATACCAGCCTAATGAAATGTGCTGGCACTTAAACCTCCAGATTTGCAAATGGGGCAAACCAGAGGGTTAACATCCTACTAAATGAGAGAGTAAATCATATATAGATTGTGAAGGCATTTATTTTGATGACAAGGAATTATTGTAGAAATTAGGGAACAAACAAATTTGGTTAAAGGTCTTTCAATCTGTTGGATTTCAGTTGCTTTCTTTCTTCTTTTGCCATATCTGTGATTCGCTCATATCCCTAGTTTCCAGGATGGCTGTAATTCTAACATCAATCTCACTTTGCCATAATACAGTAAAATATTTACTTCATTGTGGGCCGTGGCCTATTCAACACGTGCTTTCCCCTTATATGAGAGTAAGCCAGGTGTAGATTCAAAGAAATTTAATTCGATGGCCAGAAATTGTTGTAGAAATCAACAAATTGAGAAAACTGGTCAAATACCTTTAATTCTGTCTGTTATCATTTACTTTCATTGTTTTTTTTTTCAAATCTGTGATTTTCTATTAAGAACTAATTTAAAAATTTGATGAAATTGTTGCACTCCTGTAATCTTGTGGATGCTTTTCTTTTCAGGCACACAGGGTCCTTGGTAGCTTACACGCGAAGCAAACTTATTTCCTTTAGACATAGCAATGGAGAACAAGTATGTGTTCTTTACGGGAAACAAAATATTGAGGTTAGTGAATATGGGGTGAATTAATATGCCTTTGAAAGTTTGTGACAATTGTTTATTTTTTTTGGTATAAATCTTATATTAACAAGAGAATATTTACAGGAAAGTTGGAAATTAATGTCAAAGGGTATATACAGTGGAGTCCTGTATACCCTTCCTTAAGACTATTAAAGCTGCAATAAATTCAGAGTAGGGTATTAGATCTAACTCTTTAGAATCCTTAATCGGAAAATAGCCTTTGGTGGACAACTACATACATACCTCCTCACCATGAGTGATAAAGAGATTGGAGTAAACTGGCCTCATCAAAAAACTGTTATTTGCACCATAACTTCCAGATGGTAAATAAAGCAGTAATACGAAGATGGTCCGAAATGCCCATGAAGGGATGAAGTACTAAAGACCAAGATTCACCAAAGTGCATTACACGCCAATGACGCTGACCATGAAACAAAACTGAATGACAATCTTGATCATATTTCTAATAAGTTCTGTCATACTTGCACTCCCACAAAATGTGTTTCAAGGTCTGTGGGTGACTGTAACAGAGGAAAAGACCATCTATCAACCCGTTTTTAGTGCAGTGGGCTTTGGATGAATTAGCCAAGAAAAAAATCAGATCTTGTAATTGATATGGAGTGATCAAACATTGTGTAACTTACAAATCCACCTTATAACTGGGTCAAAAGATGTCTATTTAGCATACAAAACAGGAGGTAAAGGGTGCTTTTGATGCAGAAGGGAATAAAGCTTTTTGGCATCATACTGTTGATACCATGGACCTTCTGATTATGGAAAGCCATCTGAAGACTATTCTGCACCTGGCTCCTGAACACCTCACTGCTAAACCAACTGTTAACTACTGCACATTGGCTGTTAATACATCACCACAGCCAGCAACTAGTCTTGAGGTAAATCCACTGTTTGAAACAACACTATGTCGAGCTTTCTGAAGCAGCCTTCACTTGAGTAAGGGCTGAGCATATGCCTGCTATGATGGGTGAATTAAACTAGATGAAAATTTCGAACCATATGATCAGACCCTCAGATTAATAAGATCCTCCTTGCTCCCACGACAGCAAATATGCCCTTAGATCGTGATAATACAGCGAATTGGGCTTGAGGCATCAGGTGGGAAACTTAAAATGGAAGAAAAACTTTAAATTTCCCATCACACAGCATAACCAATCAGGACTTTTGAAAAGGAGTTACAGCCACCAGGATAGGAGATTGACCCAGTTTTTTCATTAAAAAAAATGATCGAAGGAATTGTTTTATGAGGCTCTCTTTTGCTTAGTACAATAAACGTGTTTACTAACCTCTGATAGCAAAGCAAGTTAGGATAAGTGGCAGCTCTAGTTAGGCTTTATTTATTTAACAAAGTTAGCAGAGGAATCTTGCTTTAAGGCTGGCCAGACTTAGCTTTCATGCCAACCATACACAAGGAAATTTGAACTAGCTTTCTGCCTTACAGAATTAGCATGTGTAAGTTGGCTTGGGATATCAATGTCACATTGGGAGAATAACTTGTCTGCCCAACACCGTTTTTGATTCATCATCCTTCACCCACTGGAATCTTTCAACCATTCCACCATTGCTTGCTTGGAATGTTAAATTTCCATGAACCCAACATCATGGCAATTTACTCCCTAGCAGATTACAGATCTACTGAATAGAAGCATGATTGGGATGTTAACAAAAGTTAAACAACAGAAGCAAAATGACAACCAATGTTAATGACACATTACACACAAATTTTCTGGTCAATCAAACAGTTCTTCATTTATTAAATTCATAACCTACTTGGTCTCCCTTATTACGAAAATAGACCTCTGAGGAAATTACATATACAACAGTACTCTGGATCTGATCCAGCGTATCCCACCCTGGATCTATCCTTTGATCTATCTCCTAGCTTATTTGAATCTCCCTTGCTGCTTCTTGTGCGACATACTTGAATGAAAGCCCTTCTCCACCAAATCACTGAGATCTCACTCTCATTGTGTCTTGTGCTGAAGATGTATTGTGTGTTCTCTTCCTTATTTTAGACCTTTTTTTATAAGCTTGAGTTATGATTGAATCCAAAACCCTAATCTCCAAAGTGATTGATGGTTGAGATTAGATCTCACCTCACTCGAGATCGATGATTGGGATTCATCTAATTCACTAATGCAAAGACTGTTGCATTTCATTAGATTAATTCATTTTTGTCTTACGAAAGAAATTACTTTAATGACTAAAGTAATTGCTAAGGTTAAGTTTGTATTAGGTAACTTTTGCACGCCTAGACAATTAGGCCCGTGCAGTAGTACTTGCTCGACTTACAAACTATGAAAATATTAGTTTTGTTGTAGTTACTAGTTAATATTCTCCAATCTATTTAGATGATTTGTCTTCTGCAAAATACTTACGACAAATACTAAATAAAAGCACAACTGCAACTTCACTGAAAAATAATTAACCACAGGAACTGAGAAAATTATGCACACACACAAATAATGAACATCGGTATTTTTGGACAAATGTCCCTGGAAAAACCCCCAAGGGAAAACCAGTTCTGCAGATGAAGGTTTTAATTATTAAATTCTTTAGCAAAAATATTACAACTGGTTGTTGTAAATTGACAAATCTCCAGAAAATTATACTGATCACTTCTACAAGTCTCCTTGACGTCCTAGAAGCAATTTGTCCCACCAGAACGAATTTATCCTCCCTTTGAACCTCGTTCTAGCTCACACGTGCGCCCTGGCAGAAAAACTCGGCCTTCCTGGCAACTCACACTCACTGGGAAAATTAACTCGGCCTCCACTAGAAAATCTCAACTTTTACTGGCAAATTGATCTTCCTGTGCAAATCGATATCTCGTGGAAAGTTTTCTTGCTTCGGGACCTCTCCGTCTCCGAGCCTGCACTGCCTGTTTTGAGGAAGGAAAACAACCCCAGGTTTCCTCCAAAACAGTGTTTATCAGAACCAAACTGGTTTGGGCAAAATTGGTCCGAACAGGAAATGAGTGGTTCGGTGACTGGTTCCGCCGGTCCACTGGGCCCACGGTCGCGCGGTCTGACCTTTAAAAAAATTGTTTTTTTGTAATATTATTCCTAGTTTCTAACCCTAATCTAGCGCCCCCCCCTAAATCTATTTAGACACCCCCACCCCTTCTATTTCACTCACACTATTCATTCGAGTCTTTTGCAATTCTTGAGTTGAGTTCGGTGAGGAAAATTTGGAGAGTTTTTTGCAGGGTTGTTCTGAGAGAGATTTTTTGTAGATTTGAAGAGCTGATTGGAGTCTTGGAGAGTTGTTGGGTTGGCAGATTTTTGAGGTACTTCAAAGATTTTTTTTCCCCAGAGATCTATGAGTTTTCTTCAATGGTTTTTGCCGCTGGGGGAAGATTTTTTATGTATTTATTTATTTATTTTGTTGGGGCTGCTACATCGCTGATTTTGGAGCTGATTTTCTCCAAAAAATTTAGAGGGTAAATCAAAGAAACTTTTTCCATTTTTCTCCAAAAATCAGTTATTTTTTTCTCATAAAAATTAAAAACCCTAGTGTTTTTATCTAGATTTGTAGGGGCTGCTTTAGAGCTGATTTTTTTTTATTTTTTTATTTTTTATTTTTTTTTATTTTTTAAATTAAGAGGGAAATTCAAAGTATTTTTTTCAACCATTAATGTTCTATTTTTCTTCAAACATCTATTCCTTTTTTCCCTTAAAATTTTAAAACCCTAGTGTTTTTATGCAAAATTTAAAGTTGTAATTTTATGTTGGAAAAAAAATTGTGGCTGTTATTTTCTTCTATTTTTTTTTCAACAATTATTGAAATTTGCAAGGTTATTTTGAGGGATTTCGTTCGCAAATTTCCGAGGGAGATTTTGGAGCTGATTGAAGAATTTATTTTCAGATTGGTTGGAGCTTCTTCTCTTCTCAAAATTTACAGATCTTCTCCAAGTATTTCAAGGGATGCCCTATCCTGAAAAATCCTCCTGAATGCATATTTCCTCCCCTGTGAGATTTCACCATCCATGTGAGGAGGGAATTTGCGGGAAGGGCCACCATTCAACCACTCATGGCTGTAGTATTTTGGGTTCAAGGAGTGAGCCAAACAATGTAAAGATGTGCAATTCTTGTCCCATCTACTGACAAGAATATCCTGTATGCTGGTGAAGAAGGCCTTTGGTGATGTCTCATACTCGGGGCACTCACTATGTAAAATAATGTTCCTCACAGACTCAATCATGGAATCCCATCCCTCATAAACCTCTCCTAAGATGGGTTGGTCTGTATCTGCAAATCGAAGCAAGGAAATGATAGGGTCCATGATTTGAATAAGTAGATCTACCCTCTCCCACCAGACATTATCCAACACTGTGTCCTTCACTCTTTTTGAGGCTGCTTGATCTGTCTTTCTCCAAAAAGACCAAAACTCTGAAATAACCATGGCCCGCAAGAGCGGTATTGACCTCCCTCAACCTCTTCGACATGATGAATGAAGAGGCAAACCATGTATCCACAATCTTCAACAATGATAGATTGGTGTACTCCTTGTAGATAGTGAGGGCATTTGTATGGTTTTGTACAAAGATGCGGATATGTTGTCCATTCATTTCAGTGCTAAGTTTAATGAATGGACAATGCAAGGTGTCCAAAATATTTGTGGATATTTAGCTTCCACAATCATGCTAGCAACCTTGCAAACACGTGCATTATCTGTAATGATTTGCTCACAAGAATCGACACCTACATCTTCAATAACTTTAATAAATAACTCACCCATATATTGTGCATCCTGGTATTGTCCAAGTGCATCCACTGATTTCAAGAAAACTGGACCATTCAAGGAAGACACCACGAAGTTGATGAGTGGGTGTCGTTTTGGATTTGTCCATTCATCAGAAACAATGCTAACCCCAGATGTTGGCCATGTTGATTCAATAGGCTCAAGCATTTTGTCCACCTCTTTCTTTGCCTTCGTCAACAATGTGGTTCTAAGTTTCTGTAATATTCCAAAAAGGGAATGGACAACAATACAAAGACATAAACAAAAACTACAGCAAATAGAGATGCATCATAAAAATTACTGCAAACAATTCAGAAAAGCAGAGCCATTTTATTAGATTTCCAGAAATAGGGAATGAGTACAAAAGGTGATCAGAATGATGGCACCTTGGCCCACTCAAGGCAAGTTGAAATATCTCTCCAAACCCTGCTATGGAATGGCTACTCCTCTAGTGACTACATAACTCTCTGGGCTGCTGCTGCTGCTGGAAAATGCTACTACTTGCTGGAATGGAGCTGCTCTTTGGGGCTATTCCCCTGCTCAGAAAATTCTGAAACTCCAGCTATGAGCTCTCCTCCTAAAACCTGGAAAACCCAGGAAGGAATTCCGGAAAGGTCGACCCCAGAATTTGACCCCCTTGGGAAAATTATGCACTCTTGGTGAGTATGCTGGCCTCTGAGCTGATCTACTGGAAATACTGGCCTCTCATTACTCCAAAATTCAACTTGTGAAGGCTGATCCCCTCACACTTCTCCCGGACTAAAACTCTTAAGTCTCCCTCACTCCCGGAGCTGCTCTCCTCCAAAATTGCGTAATCCCTCTGAGTGACTGCGCTGCCTGGTGAGCTGCGTAACTCCTGAAGGCTGGCTCTTTAGTCTCTGCTATGAAAACTGATGATGAAGCTCCTCACCTGAGCGGGTACTCGAAGTCCCCCGAGGTTGAGGCTGGGATCTCCGCTCGGAGACACCCGTGTGATGAACAACACTTGCAGACTTAGCTAAACAGCGTAAGCGTGTTCAATATCTATTAGACAAAAAATTTAAGATGAATGATAGAATGAGTGAGAAGCTAGACCCTCACTCCCTTTTTATGCTTGAGGCCCCAATGTTCCTTCTGGCCCCACTGCACTGCGTTGTCCTCTTTGCCACGCTGCCCTTGCCTACTTTGTGCTGCCTGGCCCATGCTGTCCCTGCGTTGTCCCTCTTCCTGCGTTGCCACTTGGTCCCCCCTTAGGCCCTACACTGAATGTGTTGTGTTGGCCAAGTAACTTTAGGAAGATTATTTTCTCTTAAGTTGGGTCATGGGTCCCAACACCCTTTTTATTTCTGGCTGAACATTAGAAAGAAAAAATCAGAACAAAATTAATATTGCCAATTAGCTGCTGCCAATTGGGAATATTACAGTTTTTCTGACCCAGGAGGCACATACCCTGATGGAGCTATTTGAGTTAGAGCTGACACATCTCAATAAATAGAGGTGAGCATGCAACATTGAAGGATACAAAGTTCTGATAGAAAACAAATGCAATGATGAGATCAAGCTCTTCTCGCTTCTCTTTCTGGAAAATCTTGTCCATTGGACCAAGTGCAGTTGCCTTTCTTTTTGTTGTTTGTCCCCCACTAGAACTCTCAAATGGGAACTTGTTTCTGCTTTTCCTCAAGAATGGAAAGGGGTCATCATTCTTGTTTTGTTTTGATTTTGATGCCACATTTTCCACACCAAAAAATGCCTCTCTCTCCATTTCCTTCCTCTTTGTTAATGGCACTTGTTGTACACACTGAAATGCCACAACTTGGCAAAGCCAACAAATGAGCTTTCACACAGTAATATGTGCTCATGAAATGGCTGTGGCAAAAACTGCATTTCCAAGCAACATTGCCTCCTCCCTTTGCTTTGCTGCCTCGCCCTGCCTCTCTTGTCACATATTTCCACAATGGATATTTGGGGTCTTGAGTTTGTTTTCCCTGAACATTTGAAGCTGCTGTTGCAGCCCTACTTCCAATAGATGGAATACTTGCAGACCCTGATGAAATAGGGACAGAAGGGGCATCTCCAATGGGGACATTCTTCCCCTTTCTTTGCCCTTGCCTTGCTGCCCTTGATTGAGCCATGAATGCTGTAAAAAATAAATAGAAATGACCAAATTTGTAAAACATATGCACATGCAAACCAAATGCAAAAAATAGAGAGACAATGCACTTACCGGTTGCTTGAATCTCCTTGAAAACGCTCCCTTGCTCCTTGCTCAACTCACACTAACAATTGTGAAAAAAATGAGAAAATCGGAAGTTTATAACCCTTCGGACGCTTTTTCGCATCCGGGCAAATGGATTCGAATCCCCACGAATCATGTCCGATTCGCCCAATTCGGGACACGTGGAGGGTGGTGGACGAATCCGGTTTCATAGTTGTACAGTGAACTATGCCCTTCTCGGAAGTGTCGTTGTCACTGCTGGAAGCACCCTGCTTGTTCTTCTTTTCCTGTATCGCATTCTAGCCCCTCCATGATTCCTTCTAGGTAGATGTGGAAGCACCCTTGCTTCCCACTGACCATGTGCTCTTCTTGGGTTGCAAAGTCTTCCTATGAGTCTGCTAGCTCTCTATAGAAATTGACTCCCTCTGAGTCTCTGGAACCTAGACCACCTTCACCAGAAAGTGTACCTTCTTCTGGGGAACCTAAACCTGCTCTTCTGAAGCCTGTACCTGCACTTGCATCTGCTCTTGCTTCTCTGGAACCTACACCTGCTTCTTTCCATGATCCAAAGGCTTGCTTGTCAACCTGTAGAGACCATGCTCTCTAACTCCGAGTACAATCCCATCGAAATTAGAGCCTCTGGGCTTGAGTCTTGCCTTCCCATCCTGGAACAAGACCTCAAACCCGTTTCTCTCCATCATCGAGACGGAAATCACATTATATCTAAGTCCTGGTACAAACAGTACATCCTGGACCCGCATCTTACGTCCTGTCTCCATCCTAAATGGCACCATACCCGATCCTCGAATCTCCAAATGACTCTTTTCTCCCAACACCATGTGCAACTTCGAGTTCCATTCAGCTAGAGTCTCAAAAACCTCCTGTGACCCTGTCATATGCTTCGTCGCACCACTGTCCACATACCATCCATCCTCCTGGATAGTACCCTGCGAGAAATGAGAAATCATAGCAAAGTCCTCCTCTTCCAATCTCTTGGAGAGATCATCCATCTCAGTTGAAGTGGTAACACCGACGACCTGCTTTCCTTTCCTCTTTTCATCATCTCCCCTCTTCATTGGACATTTCGACAAAAAATGACCCATCTCGCCACAATTGAAACACTTGACTTTACTCAAGTCCTTCTTCGTCTTACCCTTCATTCGCGCTGTAAGTGCCACATCCTCATCTGCTTGCTTCGATGGATGAAGACCCTCGTCTCGCAACTCTTCCTGAATGAAGTTGTCCCACAGTCTATTCCAGTCTGGCAATTTCTCCCTGGAAACGATTCATTTGATGAAGGGTATCCATTCCTCGGTGAAACCTTTCAAGGTAATCCTTACCATATCTCCATCTGAAATTTTGACACCGATGACAACAAGCTCATCTCTGACCTGAGACAACCTAGTCAAATACGAAGTCACTACTTCACCCGTTATCATCTTGGTGGACTTCAACTTATCCTCTAATACCAATACCTGGTTCTCATTCTTATTCTGGAACAAATTCCGAAGAGCCATCCACGTCTCACGTGCATTATTCTTCCCAGACAAATGAGGTATTAAGGATTCCTTCACATCATCAAGGATGATCAACCTCTCTTTCGTATCTAAATCTTCCCATATAGCCAGCTCATTAGAGTCGGTTGGCTTCTTGATCTCTTTCTCCGAAAAATACTAGATCCTGTTGGCTTGCAAGACCAACTTGATCCTTTCCTTCCAAAGAGTATAATTGGACAACCCTTCCAACCTGTCTTCATATCAGTAACCTGCCTACAACTTCGACATTGTAGTGAGCCCTTCACTTAGAATGTGACCAACAACCTCCCACGTTGTACTTCGTTGCGCAACCCTGGTTTACTTACTTCCGAAGTAGATCAAAAATGCTCTAAAACCATGTTGGATTTCCACGACCTTGGATCTAGGTTAGAGTTTTAAAATCACCGACGCTACCAAACCAAGAATCTCAACCATGAACTACTTTGCACAGTGGAAATGCACAAATATACACAGTTTTCACAAAATTGCACAATAATGTACAATCAACAATCTTCGTTATATTAAACCAAAATCTGAATAATACAATATTCTATGGTATACAAGATACAATGACAAACTTGATGTCGTATCTCGTCCTGTCGGTCCTTCGCTTCCGTACTGCTCACTAGTAGTGCCTTAGTCCATCAAGGTCACTACACATCAAGACTCCAGGAGGGCTGCCCCCTAACATTGCTGCAAGTCACTTCTGTGGAGTGTACACGACCTCATGCAATCTGCTCTTTGGGTAGGCGTAATTCCCGAGCTCCAACTGCCAGCCCCAAGCTTGCAACAACTTTATGTTGATGTTTTGGGTAGCATCGGATGTGCTATAGCTCCGAAATTTTGTGGAGGGGCTATATTACATGAGATCTCCAAGGCCCAGAAATCGTTTGGAGAAATTCCATCCAGAGTGCATTATATGAAAATAATTAATTATTTTTAATGATTCCTATGTTAAAACTTAGGAATTAATATAAATATGGGCGAGAAGCTTCTAAGAGACGAGGATCAAGTATGTTTTAATCTTAGCCGTTGATTAGAGATTTGATCACGGCTATTGATATATCAACAAGAAAAGTATAAATGAAGACTTGAGGGTCAGTTGGAGACATACAGGGAAAATACTCAGTAACTCGAGGGAAGTCGATACTCTAGAAGCAAGAGTTCGATTTCAGAGGGAGAGTTGGAGGGTGAAGGAAGAGGAGGGTGTTAGTAGCAGTCAGAGACAGAGGAGGGACGCAGAGCAGCAGAGGGATAACGCAGAGACGCAACGCAGAAGAGGACACAGTCCTCATGCAGAAGAGAACGCAGAGGTGACGCAATGGAGGTTGGAGGGTCTCTTGGGTGTCAGAATTTCTCCAGTGACTGGAGAAAAACTATCTCGGGTGTTTCACAAAAGTTTCTCCATGATTCTGCAAATCATTCCTTGTAAAGAGCTTGTTGCTGAAGAATAATAAAAAAACCCTCATCTGCGGCACTGGTTTTATCACATTGGGTTTTTTCGGGGACTATTGTCCAAAAACAACTGTGTTGATGTGATTGATTCTTGTGCTTGTATTTCATTGTTCTTTTCTCTATGAAATTATGTGATAACTGCAATAGAATTAATTTTTTTGTTTACTGAAGGGTTTTGTAAATAACTTATTGTGGAAAATAAGTAGGAGAAGTAAATCAGTTACTGCAGTAGAATTTCAAGTTAGAAATTTTTACATGGAATCAGAGCCAAGTTCGAGCAACAGGGTTGGAGATTCTACAATGAGTCGTGGTCTTGATGCTGCTGGAGCAACAACTTGAAGGGGCTCACGCAGTTCTCCTGAGAACGAGGAAAGCACGAAAGATACGATGGATCATGACATTTCTGTGTTGAGTTCCAGATTGGAAGAAGAAGTCGCTTGCTTGTCAAGCTCTGCTTCCTCCAAGGTTTGGTATATTGATAGCAGGGCTTCTGTGCACATGACGGGAATACGAGAATGTTTTTTGAGCTACCAAGAAGAACAGATGAACTTCGAAATCACCATGGGAAATAAGGCTAAATGTACCCCTATTGGAAGAGGTACTATAGTTTTTCAAACAAAAGTAGGAGATCGGGTTTGGGTTGTTGAGAATTTGTTGGGCTGTGAGTTAATACAAATTATCTCCTTGATAATTACTTGTGAGCTTATTTGCGTTAGTTATGTCTTCTCTTAGTTAATCTTTCATCAAGTCAATTATCGAAATGTGCAAGACACAAAAGTGAGGCTCCTAGAGCCAGGGCAAAACCTCTCCCTCTTGGAGAGGAAAACCCGCAATGAATTCTTCTTATAGATCTTCAAATGATAAGAACCATGACCCAGACTTAGACCCTAAAACTAGATGTGCTTCCAAGACCTTGATCTTCACCTTGTATCCTGCAATCTTCCTTTCTGCACTTGTCTGCACTCAAATGCTGCCCTAGTTCACTGTTCAGTCCGCACTTCTTGACTCCCCTTGTATCTGCAATTATTCTTGAGATTTGATTCACAAATCTTTATGAGATTGACCAGCACCTTTTACTATTCCTTAATAGTATTTATGCTTTCTAAATGTCTGCACTGTACTATTGATACAAGTCCGCACTATCTCCAGGCAACTGTCCACTGAATGTTCATACATATATATCTGCCCTTGTAGACTGTGGTAGGTCCGCAGATCTTACTGAAGGTTATCCGCACTGAGATGAGGTTTATCTGCAATTATTGCTGTAGTAGATCTTTTTATTTGCTCTTACAAACTGTTTGCAAACACCTCAGACTTGTCTGCATTCATTCATGTAGTAGATCCTGTCTTATCCGCAATTCTCCTAATTGTTGTTCCTCATCCACATAAGGTTCAGTCTTGCACTTCGCATTTAATCTCAGAACATGTCCGAAAATCCTTGTCCAAACAGAAATCTGCATGCTCCTATAAATAGTTGTTTCTGTTTGTAAATAAGCCGACTTGTTCTATGATTTTTAGGCTGACTTGAACAGGTAATATTCCAGCGTTGATAAGGTGCTTCTTTACTGTCTTTAAAGCTAGTCTTTCATCATTGCATTGAGGGTTGTTTGTGAGTGTCTTCCACAAGGCCTTGGAGCATAAATACCTAGACTAGATCCTTCATGTATGAGACACTTAATTCAACCTAATAGACATCAAGAAGAAGTCTATCTACATAAAAATCTTGGTTATGAAAACCATGAAGCAAGTACACCAAAAATACATTTTATTATCTTTGACATCTTCTTTATATAAATACATAATTACATAGTCAACATGAAGACCGACCTAGTTACACTTTTCAACACTCCCTCTTAACTAGGGAGGTATTCATACAGTTACATGGTTACTTTCAAACTGAAGAATCTCATAAGAGGAATCGGATTGGTGATCGAATTTGTATAGCATCATATCAACTAGCATTGTCCTAGTGCAAGGCCTTGAATAACAACCCCATCTCTCAATGAAACAATGGGCTACAATGCTGGCAAGACACACGACTTATAGACACCTTCGTCATTGTCTCTCCAAGGTACATACTCCACCTGGGTGTTCCCAAAGTATGACCATCTTGGACTATTCTTCTCTTGGGTAGCTAGCCCTCAAAGAATATCGGTCCCCGACTACTCTTATCTTGAATGCCCTAGCACATTCTCAAAGAGTATCGAATGCCAGATAATTACCCAATTCTCCTTTCTGTCTTCCCAAGTGAAGACTAGAATGATGTGTCTATCTCTCCCTCTTAACCAGGGAGGACCTATTCCACAAGGGAATGTACTCATTCCTATACAAGGAATGTACCTAAGCTTATTCTTAGGAATTACCAAGTTTTTTCCAAGTAAGAAACTTATCACCAGGCTCCCTTTTAAATAGGGACCTCCAACAGCAATGGTGAGACACCCAACTGCTTATGAAGAATTCCTGTCCTCGATGTCATGGATTTCGATATGAGGAATCTTCAACTTTTAGCTTCATAGGGCACCGATCATCCATCACTTCCATCCTAAGTCAGGTCAACTATCAAAGAGTGATTCATCAGACTTCCTTATCTGGTCCACTGTTATGCCATGCTGCTTTCCTTCAAATCATCTCCAAGGATCATACATCCTTTCTTATGATTGGAAGCCCTGCACAAATTTATCCTGATAAACATATTCATATGAACTTTTAGAACAAAAGTTACCTTAGTGATGATCTTTTCACCATGACATCTTCCTGTAGGCATTGACATCCTTCATACAGATTGACATGTCTCCTAATGATATGTTTTTCCAAGGGTCTTCTACTTTAACAGACTTCCGTCAGAGTCTACATATCTTCCCAGGAGATCTTCCTAGTCACATCTTCTTGGCCTTCGGATGATAATTGCCTCTTGACATGGTTGTACTTCATGATCTATTCCTCTCTGCACATTCTTCATTCCCAGGATATTACAAATTTTCTAGTTTCTTATTTATGTACAACCACCTCATATTCTATGAGGTCATATTATGTTGATTTCATCTGTTAGTGCACTGAGAGATCCTTCTTCACAGATCATACTCCTAAATACGGAGGTATATTACCCGCAACCATATGACATGACTTCACAACATCCAATATCAGCGTATATGTCTGCATACCTCATACCTATTTTCCTTGAGTCGTCCTGTAGCAGTTTCTCAGACTTAGCAGTTTCTCTTGAATGAAGAGCTTCATTCCTTTGACCTGCTTCAACAATATGTCATCACATCCCAAAATTCTGTCTCCATGATGACCCTTGATCTAATGACTGCTTTACTTTTAGTAGAGAGGTTTTCCAGAAGCTTTTTCACCGAGAGCTCCTTCCATGATTTTATCGAGATGCTTCTTAATGTACCTGCTATCATACAATTTTACAATTAATCAGAGATCACTTACAGAAGAAGATGATCTCAATCATAATAGAGATCTCTTGCTTCCTCCTCCTTAGATCTTTTAGCGTCAGGTTCTTCTCTTTCATAAGTGACATGGGCTTCTTCCTTTTTCCTCTTGTCCTTTCCAGATTTAGGACAATCTCTTTTATAATGTCCAAGCTCATCACATCCAAGGCATCGCATGTTGTCCATATTTCTTCTTGTATGAGGCTGCAAAGGCATGATTCTATTCACTTGGTCCTGTATCAGCTTTGGCCTTTAGTCTTGTTTCCTCTATTTTACATAGAGACCATAAATCATGGAATGGAGTGGCTTCTTTCTTCCCATATAGACTAGAAGTGAAGTTTCCCCATTCCTTTGGTAGAGCATTCAACACCACTGTTGTCATCTCAGTGTCAGACATCACTTCTCCTAGTTCGTGCAGTAGATCTCTTATTTTAGAAATCCTCATAAAGTATGGAGCGATTCCTGCTTCCCTTGATAATTTCATTTGTATAGTTCTTGTCTCAGAGAGATTGCTTCTTCAGCGATACTCACAGAGAATAGCTCCACCAATTTCTCATATATTTGTTTTGCAGTCTTTAGTTTTGATACATAGGGAATGAGAGAGTCTTTGATGGATTCTATGAGAATCCTTTGGGCTCTAATTTCTCCCTTCATGTACTTGGCATGCGCTGAAGTATCTTCTTTTGTAGGTTGAACAGTAGATCCTTTGATGTAGTCCATTACTTCGTCTTCAACTAAATTCAAGTCTGTTCTCTTCTTCCATGCACTGAAGTTTGATGACCCAACCAGGTTGTTGCTTTCTCTACAATAAGGCATCTTGATAGATAGGGTCATGAATACTTACTTGAGTGGATTTGCTTGCAGCTTCCTTGAGCATGATTGAGAATGAAGTCAATGGTTTCCTTTCTTCCATGTTATTGTACTTGAACCCTTGACTATAATGACTATATTCAGAAGTTGAGATTTCCTTCAAACAATGTCTTGAGTGCAAATCTTTTGATGCCAAAGATTAATTTCCTGAATGAGTTGATCATTTGAATGAGGTAGGAGATCTCACATGACGTAGTTGGATAGTCTTCCTTGCAAACTGGTTTGTCTTTCCAACCCAAACTTTGATCTTTGTTTCTTTGAGTGTCTTTGTTGACAAGCAACCCTTATGTTCAGCACCTTAGATCTGATACCATGTTGAGAATTTGTTGGGCTGTGGGTTAATACAAATTCTCTCCTTGATAATTACTTGTGAGCTTATTTGCATTAGTTATGTCTTCTCTTAGTTAATCTTTCATCAAGTCAATTATCGAAATGTGCAAGACACAAAAGTTAGGCTCCTAGAGCCAGGGAAAAACCTCTCCCTCTTGGAGAGGAAAACCCGCAAAGAATTCTTCTTATAGATCTTCAAATGATAAGAACCATTACCCAAACTTAGACCTTAAAACTAGATGTGCTTCCAAGACCTTGATCTTCACCTTGTATCCTGCAATCTTCCTTTCTGCACTTGTCTGCACTTAGATGCTGCCCTAGTTCATTGTTCTGTCCGCACTTCTTGACTCCCCTTGCATCTGCAATTATTCTTGAGATTTGATTCACAAATCTTTATGAGATTGACCAACACCTTTTACTATCCCTTAACAACATTTATGCTTTCTAAATGTCTGCACTGTACTATTGATACAAGTTTGCACTATCTCCAGGCAACTATCCACTGAATGTTCATACATATATATTTGCACTTATAGACTGTGGTAGGTCCGCAGATCTTACTGAAGGTTATCCGCAATTATTGCTGTAGTAGATCTTTTTATCTACTCTTATAGAATTTCTGCAAACACCTCAGACTTGTCGCATTCATTCCTGTAGTAGATCATGTCTTATCCACAATTCTCCTAATTGTTGTTCCTCATCCGCATAAGGTTCAGTCCTGCACTTCACATTTAATCTCAGAACATGTCCGAAAATCCTTGTCCAAACAGAAATCCGCATGCTCCTATAAATAGTTGTTTCTGTTTGTAAATAAGCCGACTTGAACAGGTAACATTCCAGCGTTGATAAGTGCTTCTTTACTGCCTTTAAAGCTTGTCTTTCATCAATGCATTGAGGGCTGTTTGTGAGCGTCTTCCACAAGGCCTTGGAGCATAAACACCTAGACTAGATCCTTCATGTATGAGACACTTAATTCAACCTAATAGACATCAAGAAGAAGTCTATCTACATAAAAATCTTGGTTATGAAAACCATGAAGCAAGTACACCAAAAATACATTTTATTATCTTTGACATCTTTATATAAATACATAATTACATAGTCAACATGAAGACCGACCTAGTTACACTTTTTAACATGGGCTACCAATGTGCTGCATGTGCCTGGAGTGGGGATGAACTTGTTCTCTGTATCTCAATTACAAAACAAGGGCTATGATGTATACCTCATTGGAAAGAAAGTATATGTCAAACACCTGAGTCGGAAGAAGAAGGCCCAAATTGGAGTCAGAAGCAAGAAACTATATAAGTTACAGCTAGAATCTCCAATGGGATTGATAGGCAACGATGATGAAATATATTTGAATGAATTATGGCACAGAAGGATGGGGCACTTACACCATGGGGCTCTAAGAATTCTCAGAGAAACCATCACAAGAGTTCCAGAGTTAAGCACCAAACGAGATGATGTCTGTAGAGGGTGCATACTAGTCAAGTATGCCAAAGCGGCTTATTCCAGAAGTAACAATAGGGCAAAGAGTGTTTTGGGATTAATACACTCAGATATCTGCAGACCAATGTTCACAAGAGCTCTTAGTGGTGCCAAATACTTCGTCACCTTCATTGATGACAATTCCAGGAAGACTTGGATCTACTTTCTAAAGATCAAGGATGAGGTCTTTGATAGATTCAAAGAGTTTAAGGTTCTGGTTGAGAATATGACAGTGAAGAGGATAAAAGTATTGCATTCAGACAATGGTGGAGAATATATTGATAACGACTTCACTGAGTTCTGTGCAAGGGAAGGCATCAAAAGAGAATGGACCGCTCCATATGATTCGGAGCAGAATGGGGTTGCAGAGAGGAAAAATAGAACTATTGTTGAAGTAGCGAGGGCAATGTTGTATGATCAGGATATGCTCAAATTTCTATGGGTAGAAGCATGCAACACAACTGTGTATGTTTAGAACAGGATTCCTCACAGGGCACTAGGTAAGATTACATCGAAGAGTGTCTTCACAAGCTAGAAATGCGTCATTTCAGGATCTTTGGGAGTTTGGCATATGTCATATACCCGAAGAAAAGAGAAAGAAGTTGGCTCAGACTGTAGAAAAAGGATATCTGGTGGGATATAGCGAGAATGCTAAGGCATATAGAATCTACATTCCTAACAGACAAAAAGTCTTAGTATGACGGTATGTAAAGTTCATTAGAGGACAAATCTTTTTGGAAATCCTGAGAAATGCCTTCCGAAAAGCAGTCAGAGGACGATCCATTGGTCTAGCCACTTCGACCATCCGAAACCAACACCAACGCTTCTCCAAGGCATAAGAATCCAGAAGTATCAACGCAGGAAGATTCAGAGGAGGAGCAGCAAGTAGATCCTCCCACTACCAGTGGAAGAACAAGCTGAGAATTACAATAGATACCAAGGGACGCAGAGGAGTTCATTGGAGCTCGTAGAACCGAGAAAAGGCAGCGTAGACAACCAGACAAATACCAAGCTTTGGTACCTCAGGTTGGAGAACCCTCTAGTTTTCAGGAGGCAGTTCAGCAGCAAGTATGGGTAGATGCTATGGTGAAGGAATACAGTTACATAATGACCAATGATGTCTAGGAAGTGGTACTTGTTGATATTTTGTGTATTTGGGGTACCATCAGTTGTGCTCTAGCTCCCAAATTTTGTGGAGGGACTAGAGTACACTTGATCTACAAGACCCAAAAAGGGATTTGGGAAATTTCATTTGGTTTGGGAGATATTTAATTAATTAATTATTTTAATGTATTTCCGAAGTCTAAACTTAGGAAAATGAAATAATTAAAGTTAATTAAATTAAACATGTGATGAAATTGTCTTAAGTCACACGGATCAAGCTTTCTTTTAATCGTAGCCATTGATTCAAGATCTAATCATGGCCGTTGGTTTCCCGACGAGAAAAGTATAAAGGAAAGGCTTGGGGTCATTTGTAAAAACACACAGAGGCAGAGCACTGAAGCTAAGCTGAGATTCTAGGGCGGGTTTGCTATGAATTCTCAGAAGTGTTTCAGCTGCAGAGAGGGGAATTTGGCCAACGGGATAATCTGATCCCAGGGTCTAGAATCAGCAAGAGGCAGAGATCAACTCAGAGAGGCAGTGTAGAAAAGCAGGAGAGTAGCAGTAGAGAGGGCAGCAACTGTACTACGCAGGTGTTGCGTAGTCCCTCCTAGTTAGCGTGATTCAGCTGGAAGCCCTCAAGGGTTATGCAGAGACCCTAAGGGGCAGCGTGAGGACTGCGTCACCCAGTCTGGGGTAACGCAACCCTTTCCAGGCCAGCGTTGAGGGATGCAGGGGCTTCAGGGGCAGCGCTGAGGGATGCAGGGGCTTCAGGGGCAACGCTGAGGGACGCAGGGGCTTCAAAGGCTGACGCAGGGGCTTCAGGGGCAGCATTGGGGTTTCTAGGGCGTAATTTTGGCTGAGTTCTGTAAATCCTGTTTGAGGGTGTGGATCAGTCATTATTTTGGCTTCAGAACAGCAAGTGAGCTGTAGATCTAATTTATCTCTATCGGGTTTTCCAGATCTGGAACCTAGATTTGCTGTATTCAGAAAATTCTTAATAATTTACCCTCCAGCCGCCAGTAGACCAGTTTTCCCGCATTGGATTTTTCCATGGACTATTTGTCTAGAAAATCACTGTGTCACTTTGTCTATATGTGCATGTATTTTTTCTAGATTTGGATTGGTGAAAGTCTGTTATGTGTTTTGCTTCGATATTAATCTGAATGTTTAACTTAATAACTTAATTAAGTAGGAGGAGCATAACCAGATCTAGCAGTAGATTTTTGCATAAGTGTAATATTCAGAAATTTTCACATGGTATCAGAGCAATTGTAGATCTAGGAGGGTCACCAACAGAAGGCTGAAGGTTCTAGTTGCAGAAAGCAGCAAAAGGGCAGATCTGAAGGGACAACACAATTTTCAGAGGCAGAATCTCGCAAAGGGTAGGGTGACGCAGTCTAACGATGTCTCCTAGCAAGCCCACGCATTTACTGTGCAGAGGTAGCTCAGAAACAATGCTGGATTGGTCTAAATCCAGCTAGTGTGATGCGGATCCGAATTTGTCAGATCCAGAAAAGACTGAAGCTTGGCTGCAAAAATTTAGAAGGTGCTGGTGGGGTTAAATTTCTGAAGTTTTCATATTTTTTAGCCTAAGCACAAGTGACAAAGAGCGGGAGGAGATAAACTTCTCAGAGAGTGTCTAGCCAAAGAAACTTGCAGATTGATCAGAGGATCAAAAAGAGCTAAATCATTATTGATTTGGCAAATTTCCAAGGAGGGAAATCAGTTGTCAGAGGGATCAGAAGGTCCCTGTTTCGCCAAGGGCCTTAGATCCAGTTCTCTAGCAAAGAGAAAGGGAAGTTCCGACGCATTTCTGAGCATATGGCTCCTCATGGACTGCGTGATCAGGACAGATTAGATGGTCTATCCAACTTCTTAGTTTGGAAGGCTAGGATCCTGATAGTTCTTGAGGCATATAATCTAAGAGACCATGCAGAGCAAACTCTGGCCACACCGACTGATGCAGATCTCCTACGGAAGCATAAGGAAGTTGTTGGGCATGCCAAGCGGCTGATCATGGAGGGAATTAAGGACCATATTGTACCACACATAACTGAGAAGAAGACAGCTAATGAGATGTGGAAGGCCTTAATTTCCCTATATGAGGGAAAGTCTGTCAAAAGGAAGATGTTGTTGGAGACTCAGATGAGGTCATTCATGATGACCAAGGGAGAAGACATGGAACATTTCCTCTTCATATTGTAGTTGATCAGAGATCAGTTGACTGCAACGGGTGCTAAGGTGGAAGACGATGTGATGGTCAGGATTGCTCTCAATGCAATCACAGATGAGTGGGAAACCTTTGTCCAAAATATCTTGGGCAGAGCGGACCTCCCAGATTGGGATAGCTTGTGGGCAGTTTTGCGTCAAGAAGAACTCCATAGATTCACCAAGAAGCAGTACAACACGGGATCGAGCAAAGTGAAGAAGGAAGATGATGAAGATGTAGCCTTGGCATTAAAGAGCCAGCAGGGAAAGAAGAAGAAGGATCTATCCAAGATCGAGTGCTTCCACTGTGGTGAAATGGGACATTTTGCCAGCAATTGTCCTCAGAAGAAAAGGGACAAGGAGGCTTCTTCTTCCAAGACTGCTATGGCAGATGATGGGTCAGAAGATGATACAGCCATGAGCGCTCATGAACCACAAAAGAGGGGCGACATGGATCTATAGAGGAGCTACGATATGAGAAGGCGAGATCCTTGAGAAGCTCATCTCTTGGATCACATGTGAGCTACGACAGCCTTAAGACAGTAGCGAGACAAGTAGAGCAGTGGGTGCATAGATCACGAATGAAGCAGAGGAAGATCTGGAGGCTGGAAGGAGCAGCGTAGTGCAGATGCAACAACAACGTAGAGGTAGCAGCAGTGCAGGGGCTGATGTGACTTAGCAGCGCAGAGCAAAGTTGCAGCAGCGTGGAGGCTTCAGGAGGACAACGTAGCACAGCAGTAGCGTGAGGGATTTCAGCACAAGGGGCTGATGTGATTTCAACAATGCAGAGGGAGTCTGCTTACGCAGTGCAGAGTTGTTGCTGTGCATCATCCTTCAGACGTCAGCACAGATCAACAACCTATGGAGCTTTAGTGATGAGGATGCAGCCCAACTGACTTGTCTATCAAAGATTGGATAGGAGATTTAGTTGTTTCTCTCAACAACTAAAGTTGCAGTGCAGCAGATCAATAGTGGCAGTGCTATGAGCAGCACAAACGCAGCAATTTGAGAGGGAGCTCCAGTACAGATGTTGCAGTGGTAGTGGCAGAGTCATGGGCAATAGTACAAAATGTTAGAAGCAGTGCAGATTAGAGTGGCAGCAGGCCAAGCATCAGCAGCACAAAAACCAGTGCCCAAAATCTTGTAATGCATGGTGTGATGTATTGCTACAGCACACTCCTGATGCTAAGAGGGAGTGTTGAGGTTTTGTGTATTTGGGGTAGCATCAATTGTGCTCTAGCTTCCAAATTTTGTGGAGGGACTAGTCACTAGAGTACACTTGATCTACAAGGCCCAGAAAGGGATTTGGGAAATTTCATCTGGTTTGGGAGATATTTAATTAATTAATTATTTTAATGTATCTCCTAAGTCTAAACTTAGGAAAAATGAAATAATTAAAGTTAATTAAATTAAACATTTGATGAAATTGTCTTATGTCACACGGATCAAACTTTCTTTTAATCTCAGCCATTGATTCAAGATCTAATCATGGCCGTTGGTTTCCTAAAGAGAAAAGTATAAAGGAAAGGCTTGGGGTCATTTGTAAAAACACACAGAGGCAGAGCACTGAAGCTAAGCTGAGATTCTAGGGCGGGTTTGCTAAGAATTCTTAGAATTGTTTCAGCTGCAGAGAGGGGAATTTAGGCCAAGGGGATGATCTGATCCGAGGGTCTAGAATCAGCAAGAGGCAGAGATCAGCTCGGAGAGGTAGTGCAGAAAAGCAGGAGAGCAACAGCAGAGAGGGTAGCAACTGTGCTATGCAGGTGCAGTCCCTCCCAAGACAACGTGATTCAACTGGAAGCCCTTAGGGGTTATGCAGAGACCCTAAGGGGTAGCGTAGGGATTGCGTCACCCAGTCTGGGGTAATGCAGCCCTTTCCAGGCCAGTGCTGAGTGACGTAGGGGCTTCAGAGGCTGACACAGGGGCTTCAGGGGTAGCACTGGGGTTTCTAGGGCCTAATTTTGGCCGAGTTTTGTAAATCCCGTTTGAGGGTGTGGATCAGTCATTATTTTGGCTTCAGAACAACAAGTGAGCTGTAGATCTAATTTATCTCTGTCGGGTTTTCCAGATCTGGAACCCAGATTTGCTGTATTCAGAAAATTCTTAATAATAATACCCTCTAGTATCCAACAAACTAGTTTTCCAGCATTGGGTAATTCCGGGGACTATTTATCCAGAAAATCACCGTGTCACTTTGTCTATGTGTGCATGTATTTTTTCTAGATCTGGATTGGTGAAATATTCATAAATTTTCACAGTACTTAGACCTCAAGACAAATCAGTTGTAGGTTTGAGATGGATCTACAAGATCAAGTATGCTGCAGATGGCAGTGTGGAGAAGTACAAAGCCAGGTTTGTGGCTAAGGGTTATGCTCAAAAGGAAGGGATAGACTACGAAGAAACCTTCTCCCTAGTAGCCAGGTATACTTCTATCAGATCCATGATATCCCTTGCAGCGCAGATGGGGTGGGAGATTCACCAGATGGCCATGAAGACTGCTTTCTTGAATGGGGTGATAGAAGAAGTATTCATTGAACAACCAGAGGGGTTTGAGACACATGAGAAGAAAGTTCATGTATGCAAGCTAAAGAAAGCTTTGTATGGGCTTAAACAAGCTCCTAAAGCATGGTATGGTCGAATTGATGGTTACATGCAGAAAATAGGATTCGTCAAGAGTGACGCAAATCCTGACTTCTACTATTTGACAGTAGAGAATGAGCCTCTAATTCTGGTATTATATGTAGATGACATATTCCTGCCAGGTTCATCTAGGCTCATCAAGGATTGCAAGGAAAACCTAGCTACAGAATTTGACATGAAGGATTTGGGACTGATGCATTATTTTTTGGGGTTGGAAGTTTGGCAGCAAAAGGGTGAAATCTTCGTTGGACATGGGATATATGCTACAAAAATTCTAAAGAGGTTCAGGATGTAGGACTGTAGACCCATGGTTACCCCAATGATTACCAACTAGAAGAATATTGATGCATCTGAAGATAAATAAGTAGATCCCACCTTGTACAGACAACTCATAAGGTCCCTGATGTACCTGGCCAACACCAAGCCAGACATTTGTTACACAATCAACACCCTCAGTCAGTTCATGGTTCAGTTCATGGTGGAACCCAAGAGGGCGCACTGGGCAACAACCAAGCATGTTCTTAGATATATACGAGGAACAATTGAGCATGGATTAAAGTACAGTAGATTGGAAAAGTACCACTGGGTACTGTTTTAACATTGGATCAGAAATGAGCTCCTGGGGCAGTAGAAAATAGAAGTCCGTAGCACTGAGCTCAGCGAAAGCAGAATATATGGCAGCCAACACAACATCGTGTGAAGCCATATGGCTTAGAAAGTTGCTTGTGGATCTAT